>VZSV01000056.1:4534988-4559083 GCA_013398735.1 Nothocercus julius | reverse complement strand
GAAAGAGAGTTAGATGGCAAATTACCATTTCTTTTCTTCATGTGAAAGTATTTAAATATAACTGAGCTGGATGACAGTTATTAGAGTGATATGTATTTGGTTATTCCTGAAATTTCATTACTGTCTAGGATACCCTTTATGAAAGATTTCTGAGATCAGCTCCTAGTGACAGAGTGATCCTGTACTGACAGATTGATGGCGAGAATGAATGTTATCTCTTGCTAACAGGAAGGATTTTTGTTTTCTGCTTGTGCCTTGGTGCTCTAAGTCATGGTCAAAGGCTGGGTTAATCTCATAGGGATGTTTTTTCAGTTCCCACAAGTGGATGCTATTTGAGATGTGACAACACAATGTGTTGTGCATTCTAACATGGGATGGACCAGCCAGGATATGGTGTGATGAATAGGCTGGAAATTCACAGCCCTCTAAATCGTCTTATCTTTCTTATCTTTTTTTTTTTTTTTTTTTAAATTAAAAATACAAACCAGAAAAAGCATGTTTCTTGCCACAGAGAAAATGAGAGTCTTTAAGTGACACTTCTCACTCCTACGTGTCTTCTATTTGTCCATGAGAGCCATCCAGTACCCTTTGCAGTCCTTATATTTTTTCCTGGTGCCCTGCCTCATAGTAACCAGCATCGTGGTAAAGGCTCCTTAACAGCACCTCCCTGTTCAAAGTGCACATTTTCCTTGTGTAGCTCGATGCTTTACCCCATACTATTCCCAGGGTCCTAAGGGATAGAAGTCTTGTTTTCCCCATCTCTGCACCATTCCCCTCATTGATTTGTCCCCTTATCCTTCTTGCTGTCATCCTATTAAGGAATTAGGTTCTGGGGTTATCCTGGAAGAAGCCAGCCCTGGTGAGGGCTTCGGCAGAGGACAGTCACCCCACGACAGGTCAGGGGTTGGCACGTGCCAGGGGCCATTGCTGCCATGAAGCCAGAGGTAGCCACACTGTTTCAGACACTGGGAGAGTTGAGTCATATGGATGGGGCCAGATTATGGCATTTGCTGTCCAAGCCAGGGAATGGGGCTCCACTTAGCAGTACTCACTAGATGTGCCAGGGCATCCGGGAGTTTGTGTGGATACAGAGTGGCACTGGAGAGGATATGTTAGATGAGATGGTTGAGACAGAAGCAGATTAGTCATAACTGTGTCTGGACTCCAAAGCTATTTTTTTTTTATAGTAAACACGGATTTGTAAAAATTTCCTTGAAAAGTCCTGAGTCATGGTCTCGGCTGGCATCACTTAATGGACATCAGCAGAACATGGTTAGGGTTCAGCTGCTGAGGGCACAAACTTAAATACACTGGAGGAATGGAAACCCAGAGCTAGGAACCATGAATTAACCCTGTAAAATACAGACACAGGCATAAGCTTGGCTGTGCTTCAGGAAAAGCCTTTAACATCTTTCTAGTTAGTGGGGGTCCTAGTGTCAGTGTGGCAGATTCATGGGCGTTTTACCTGATGTTCTTTCTATAATTTACTGTTCTCATTACGAAACATGAGATGATTTTTCATAGCAAGTCTGAAGGCGGCTAGAACTGTGTGAGCATTGTCCAGGCTCTTTTGTCAGAGCCTATTTAATGTCTAAGCTGATTAAATGCCTGTCTTATTACAAATCGTGTATCATAAAATGGCCAGCTAGCACTGCGAAGTAGAGAAATTTAATGAGGATGGTAAATTTGAATTACATAGTCTGAATACTGACTTTTAAGTGTTTGAAATCTACACAAAACAAGATGTGGAAAATATCTTCAGCTTCCCAATCTATTAAAAAGTTTCATTTCTTCTTGGCGCTGTCAAAACCTGGCTACTGACACTGAATAAAGTGTTAGTGAATGTGTTGACATCCAACACCATTTAAGCACTGAAGTAGAAAGAGAATCTCTAGGTGTCTAAGCACTGGAAGTATAGGGCTAAAATATGATGATCCTGGGTCTCTTGCTCTTTTCCCAGGTGCTGCCCTTCACTCCTAGAGAAGCCACAGAGTATTGGGACATTGGCCCTTTTCATTCCCCAGCTCTTAGAGCAAAATTACTTTCTCCCATTGCGTTCTTCTACTGGCAGGAGCACAAAAGAGAGTGAGTTGTTCAAACAAACGCTGCAAAATTAAATGGACAGGCTGCGTGTGTAAACTGCACACCCAGTTCGAAGTTACACCTATGCCAGCATGAAACAGAAACACGCTGTGCAGGCTGACTTTAGTCAGACTGTGGGAGATCAAGATGCTTATGTGCTGAATTGCAAATACAAGCGCTTGTAAGGAAATGACCTTGCAAGACTTGAGCATGCCCAGGAACAAAAGGGTTTATATTGCTTTTTAAATCATATTCTAAGATCTGTCATTCCTGTTATCCATATAAATGTCTAATCCTCTTTTGAATTCTGCTAAGCTTTTGGAAGTAATGTCTTGTGAAGTAAGTTCCAGAGAAGTCTTTTTTTGTTTTATTTTTTTTTGGAGGGGGTGGGGTTTTTTGACATTTTATGATTTCTGTCTTCTTATTTCTTTGAATGCCCTCTCTTTCTTGTATTATGCAAGAAAAATAACTGGTTTTCCTTTTCATCACTTTACCCGCGTATTATTTTGTTCAGCCACTTCTCTTCAAACAGTCTTTCTTCTAAGGCAGGAGGCCCCCCTCCTTACCCTTTGCTTCTCTCTGGTTTCACTGTGCCATCAAGCTCATCCTGTGCCTTGTTCCAGCTGGATCAAGGCGGAGACTGAGAGCAGATAGCAATGGGAAGATCTTATTTTAGGAATTTGTTGAAGGAGGGCATAAATGTGAGACTATTACAATCTCCTTAGGAACAATATGCAAGCAGAAAAATAGCTAAATTAATTGCATAAGTTATTCTCTATGAATTACTTATTTTTTCACTTCATTTAAACATAATGATGAACAACTAATTAAAAACTGTAAAACCAGATTTATCATCTCTAAGAGAAGGAAAACTTATGCTTGGGCTGTATGAATGCAGTAGTTGCTGAATTTAGATGATTACTAGAAATTATCCATACTGATAAAATGTATTTAATCACTGGTAGTCCTAACCAGGTTTTATATTAAATGGATAATTCCTGAAAAGGGAGGATTATTCAGTTTTTAGTCTTAAAATTTCAAAGAGCAGGTGAAATCTGAGAATTATTTATGTAACGTTATTGCAAATGAAAATATTTGAAATTGAAGCAATTGCTTAAAAGCATACTGTGACAGGGCTGCAAAGACAGGAACTGCTGTTGAACAGGAACAGCCCTGTTGATTTGATTGTCATAGAGGGATTATTGATCCTGCGTTTTCTTGGTGGATGCTCTGAAGGGTTTTACATATGTCTTTCTCCAAGTTTCATTCAACCTTTGCTTTTCTTTGGTGATCTTTACTGAGCTTTTTTCCTTGTGAAGAATGTGCACACTATGAAGGTGCCGGCGAGCCGCTCACATGAGTATTTTGATTTCACAGGCATCTCGTGGGGTACTTGGCAAATCACTTAAGCCTTGCTGACAGCTTCTCTCATTGCTTTCTTTCCAGGACTGTTCTGAACAGGTGAAACACATCCTGAAGTCTTTTAAGTCTTCCCTTAGAACAACATGCACGTAAGCAATCATGATTGCAAGTGGAAAGTTGGTGGCATATGGTATGGAAGACATTTGATAGGCAGAAGTTGAGTTTTCAGGGTAATATATAACTGGTCAAAAAATCAGAAAGAACGTTTTTTACAGATAATACACGACCAGTTAGTGTAACTGAGGAGTGCAGTCAGATTTGGCTGGGCAGACCTGAGCTGGCAAAACTCAAGGCACTTTGGCAGGATGAGAAGGTCAAGGAGCAGTTTCCTAAAATGGATTCCAGTTAGAGTCATTGCTCAGGCAGCAAAGGAGCAGACAGTGAGTGCTCCAGGGCAGAGGAACAGCCTGTTCGGTCCTCCACACTGTGCGTCCTGAGCATCTCCACGAGCTGGAGAGGACACATCACTTAAGGAGATCTTAATCCCTGTGAACGGTGGTTGCACTGGATTGCTGAATCAGCAACTCCATGGAGAGAATTTGAGCAAAATATCCTAATGTCACCTATTTTTTTTTTTCATGCAGAGAATGAAATGGCAGTCTATCTGTGTTCCTGAAGATGAGTTGGAAAACTGTGCACCTGTAAGCAACAGTCTCTTGATTTGTAATGGAACAAATTTTGACTCGTCTCAAAAAAAAAGTATCCCACTTTTAAGGGCTCGGAACATCATTTTTTATGTATTCTAATGCAAAGAATCAGCAATAATAGCAGATTAGTATTTTGGACCATTATGAGAAGTCTATCAAAAAGCAGTTTCTTATCTAAAGTTTCTTCTAAAATCATTTAATTCTTGGTTTCATCCCATGATGTCCAACAAGAAAAATAAAATATTTAAGGCAAATGTAAACAACTAAAAGTGCTTCAGCTTTAACTTATATTTGTAATTTTGCTCTTTTGCATCTCTGGGTCTTATGATCATGCAGAATTGTTTGCAAAGTGAGAGACAACCTAAAAGTATGGAAACAGAAACTGTAAATCATCTATCAGAAAAGTTCTGAGGTCTGGCATTTTAAAGTCGAAATTGCATCTTATATGAGACAGAAAGAAGCAGAAAACCTCTCAGACATAACAACACACAAGTATTTGAGAGCTGGAGGACTGCCTGGTTGCCTGGCTGGGCTGTGGACACAGCTATGGACACAGTCGCCTCTGTAAGGAGATACAACAAGCGGCTCTTTTCAGAGAGGCAGTGACGTTCTTTGGGAGGCACAAGGCCAAAACTGAAGGGACTTAGCAAGACCGGATGTGAAGTACACGCCGTGAAATACATTGCCTGGAGTATAATATTACTTGGAGAACAGGAATGTATACATAACCCGTGGAAAATGATTAATTTACAGGGAGTTAAAGGCACAGAGGTTGCGTCACCGACAGCCCATCCATATCCCCTGATCTTATCCAAGTTCTTAAGTTATTTCCTAATAATCCATATAATTAGAACTCTCAAAGAATGGCAATTATACCCATTAAAGTTTTAGCAACAGAGTGTTTATATATTATAAAATGGAGTCAGCTGTGTATGAAGCAGATAAACAGTTTGACACAAGTTGAAGCTCAGAAACTTTTCTCTCACTGTTCCAGTTGGCAGATGCTGGGGCCTTGCTGAGCACAGCTGCAGAGAGCTAGCAGCAGAAGGTAACTTCAGGGGAGCTTGGAGATGCTTATATTGTCCATCTGGAAAGTAAATCACATGAAACCATTAATTTTCTGACAAATAATCATGGTAAAACAGTTCAAATGCCAGCACAGTTTCCTTGTAAGGCCGCAAATTGCCTTAGTTGTCATAATCAGAAAATCTAGTTTTGGGACAGAAACCAGGCCACCAATAAGTCTGGCATTTGTGCGTGTGCTATGGGGTTCTGACTGGCGCTGGAGCTGAATATTGTAATAACAATCATAGACATAGTGGCCTTTATGTCCTCGTAGCCTTTAGCACTGAGCTGTAAGCCACGTGCCACACCGAGCAGTGCTGCTGACATTGCACAGAGGGCAATGATTGCCACATTGCCAGAAATGATTAATTCCCTGAGACAGACACTGCCTCTTCTCTTCTTGCCTTCCCGTCGCTTCTTTTTTGTCAGCTGTGTTCCTCTATCTTTTTCATAGTAGGGATGGTTTTGAATTCCGCGATGGTGACGCGCACACTCAGCATTTAACGCGTATCTAAGTTCTTCATCTTCTGCTTTTTGCCTCCTGTAGCAGGACATTTTTGTTCCCACACCCAGGCTCTTTAAGGGTCCCTGTGTAGTCCCGGTTGTGTCTGCAGTGGTTCACCCTCTGTTTCCCCCACGTTTATGCCTGTCTTTATTCTTAGAGCAAACTCTCTGCCTGACTCCAACTTTTGTCCTTCCTGTCACTTTTTGGGTGTCTACTGAGGAACTTTCCTCAGAGATAAAGTTTTGTGTGCCCGACTGGTTAGACTGGACAGTTGTGCAGATGTTGAGCAGTGTAGGCACAAAGCCAGTTTCTCACATTACTCAATATCTCTACCAGTGCCTCCATTTCTTCCTTTGATATAAAATCACTGTTTTTCTAATAAAGATTCAGATATTATGTGATCTTGGTTAACTGCATTATAATTTATATATAATGGTGACCATGTGTGTAAAGGTCAGCAGACTGATTGATCTCTCCCTACTTATCGTTTACAATCATTTCACAGTGGCACAGAGAGGTTTTGAGCAAAAGCAGAGCAGCACAACTGTTTCCGAAATGCCCTGCAAAATCTAGACTCTACCACCAAGAAAGTCACTAAATGAACAAGGTGGGTGAAGGGAGTATTATCGTTTTATAGCCAGAAAAATATCTCATGGAGAAAATAAGTGACATATAGTGGTGTTCTGCTGAACGGCAGCAGCTTCAAGGAAGGAAGCATTGCCTGCCGTGTTCAGGGAGGGCAGCACCTGATTTCTTTATGGTGCATGCGGAGGAAAATTCTCAGGCATTTTAAATTAATAGCCATCTCGAGGTAGTTATCAGCTCGTGTGATCGGTCAGGAATGGCATGTGAATAATGCAATCAATTAAATGCACAATCTGCCCTTAGGAATCATGCAGGTGGTATCCTGCCAGGGTGACACGGAACACATACCCGACCCCACCACGCGCCCCGTGGAAGATGTGCTCATTACTGTGGCAGCAGCAGAAATGTAGCTGTTTTATCTAGCTAAGCTGGTGTCCTAGGAATCATATGGAGTTACTTACTTGATTCACTCTTGTGCTCGGAAAGTTTTGCTTAACTCCTGCACTGTCCCTGAAAGATCATTTGCACCATAAGCAACAGCCATGGAGCTGCACAAACAGAAGCAGGACCCTGTTTTAAAACACTTTGAGACCGCTGCAACACTCAAGGATTTTGGGGTCCTGGGGAGATGCACAAAAGAGAAACCAGCCACTCATTGTAAATCACTGTTTCCCTTAAAGTAGCAGAGGGAGGACTGCAGTCCTGGACCTGGCCGCGGGCTTGATTGCTGCGAGTGAAAAGCATTTTTGTCCAGTGACGGCTCATTGATCCGTGTGAAACGAGTTGGTGGAGACGGAGCAGCCGGCCCCTCTTGAAGCTCGTCCTTTCAGGGCTGCGTGGGCGGGTGCTCCGAGCGCATCTGCTCGTGGGATTCCTGCTCTGGCAAAGAGCAAAAGAGCAGCCGCAGCTTCCTCCAGAAGGGGAAGCACAAGTTTTTCTTTTTTTCTTTTCTTTTTCTTTTTTTGCTCTTTCTTTTCTTTTCTTTTTTTTTTTTTAAAGAGGTCAGAGGCTGCTTGGGCTGCAGGAAACACTTCCACTGCTCTCTCCCGATCAGGCAACCCTGAGCTGGGCATGTCTGGACAGCACATGCGCAAGGCTCTGGAGTCTTTGGCCATTCCTCAGGGCTGTTTGGCCCCCTCCTCAGAAGTAAAGGCACATATATGCTTGTTACCACCTTCCCCTGGCTTTTTGGGTCCCCAAAATGTCAAAGGCTGTCATGGGTGGCTCTGCTCATTGTGCCTGCTGCTGGTAAGGCAAGGGTATCTTTCCTTACCCTCTGTCCCCCATATGATTCTGGTGTCTTTCAGTCTGTTAAAGCTGCTTTTTGCCTTTCCCATGCACTTCTGGGATTTAACAGCATTCCTGGTTAGGATCCTACACAGTAGTCAAACTTATATTTAGAAACCCAAACAAGAGAGGCTGTGGGGCACCCATATGCTGTGCAGTGTGGGAACCATGAAAATAAATGGTCTCTGTTATTTTCAAAGCTTGGACTTGGATTTGCTCTTGCATTCTCTGCATCACTTTGATGTCTGATCTGCAAGGTTCTGTCTGCTTCAAAAGCTGCAGACCGATTTCAAATTACACTAGGAAAAGGTCTGAGCATTTTGAGCAACCTTTCCTCAGCTTGGCCAGAATGAACATGGTTTCAGGCATTCCAGGGTGCTGAGCGATTAATTCCATTCCAAACCCTTTGTGCAACTGTTCTAATACTGCACGTTGGTGCTGCCCCCCATTCTGGGACAAGAAGTGGATTTTCTCTTTCGCTTCTGGAGCTGTTATTTAACAAGGCATTTGCTATTCCGACAAATGAGACCTGCAAAGCTTTGCAGTGTGTATTATTTCCTATGGTTCATAGGAAACCAATTTTAGCTGTGACAAAATGTTCTGAACTTGCTACCACATTTTTATTACTCTTTGGCTCTGGGTTGATTTTCTCTTATTAGTTTGAGCTGACTGTGGCTTTTTTTATCAGACAATCCTGGAAAGCAGCAAATCAGTCTGGAGCTCAGCTGCACAAAGCAAAGTTGCTCTGCTTATTGATGCATGCTTTTAGATCACTTAAAGTGTAATGAGAGTCAGCAATTTAGCTGAATTGGTTTGGTTTTCAGCTTTGATTGAAATTTGCAGTTTAGAACATTAGCAGAATTAATTTGCTGGAGATTCTTATCTTTCCCAGTTAATTTGAATGAAGTGAGGTATGTAAATGTATGTACTTTGCAAGCTGTTATCTTTACCATTTCTAAACAAGACTGATTCAGGCAAAAAGCTCTAAAATCCAAGGAGCTGATGTTTGCTGTAGGCCTGGACTGGTGAAGAGGGTTGTGATTTTGCCTGGAACTTGTAGGGACAGATTCACAGATTCATATGTTTTTTTTTTGTTTGTTTTGTTTTGTTTTCAGAGCTGAGGAGGGAGAGGAAGGCAATTGTGACAGCAGTGGATGTATGTGTTTTAGACAGATGAACACAGCGACTGGCTGCAAGGGGCAGGTAATCCTGGCTAATAATTTTAATAGAAACTCCATAGGTGAGAAATAGCATCTGAGGGAACCTGTAAAAAAACCAAAACAAAACAAAAAAAAAACAACAAGCAGTTGAGAGCCAAAGCTGAAGAGGATCCTGGCACATAGATAGTGATTTGAGGATGATATGGAGGAGAAATGAGGCAGCTGAACATTTCAAAGTATATGTTGAATTAGATGATTAGTTAGAGGACAGAATCCACAAGAAGGAAAATGACCCAGGGAGCTTGAGACTGTGCAGATTGGGTGGACTACCTGAAATAATAGACTTCAGGAATATGCTGAGAAGGGAAAGGAGAAGCAGAAGGTGGAGAAAAGGGAAGAAGGTAGCAGCAGGCTATAGTCAGGAACAAGAGGAACCAGGATGATGTACAAATATCTGTGGGAAACCACTGGCAGGAAAGGGGCACCAGGAGAACTGGCAGATGTGTCACCAGAAGAGACCCAGAAAAGAAATAGGTTGCTGTTTGCCAGATGAACCTATGGTAGGTTTGAGGAGCTGTAGTACGCAACTGGTCAAAACTGTGCAGGGCATCTTAGTTTTAGATCTTCCTCTGTTAACTTGATTCAGGAGGCACCGCAGCATGTAATACTCTTACCTTTACTGTCACTCTAATGCTCCCAGAGCTCCTCTTTCCTTGGACCTTAGCTTCATGCAGGTAGAAGTGCAAGAGTTTGGGGCCAGGCAAGCAGCAAGCCAGTAGGCCAGACATGGACTCTCCAGCCATGCAAGACAGGGGCTCCCCGGAGAGCCCTGGGCTGTGCACAGCAAGTGCTGCTCCACTTTTAGCTTGTAGGAGTCTTTGGTTGAAATGCTCCGGAAAGGAGGACCAGGATGCAGGCTCGTTCATCCGGCAGAGAGGCCACATCATCCACCTCCAGAATACCATGATCGTCCTTACATACATATGGACATGGCACGCTGTTGTAGGAGACACTAAAAAGCAGGAGTCTACATGGGCTGAAAGGATGTTGCAGAAGTGAAGGGTCTGTCCACAAGAAGAGTGTTTTGCATCAAGAGCCTGCATCAGTATAACCTCCTTATCCCAACCCTCTCCCATACAGCTCTATATAATTTTTCTCTTTTTGTTTTTCTTTTTTTCCCTCAGCAGGAAATTTGATGCATTTTTTACTGCCAGATAGAGATTTAATTTAGCATGGGAGTATAAATATTCTCCTTTTGGTCTTTTAAAGTGGAGAATCATGTAAGTATGTTTGACTTTCATCACTGCATTCTACACTCAAAGCAGGTGCTTTTATTTCTGTGCTAGTCTGTCTATATTTTTATATTAGGTAGCATTTCCCTGGTCAGCATCTATTCCTGGGAAAAGAAGATTTTTTTTTTCCCCCTAATAAAATTCACTAAAAATGTCTAGCCAGAAAATCAGACTGTAAATATGTCCCATTTCAAATACAGTTTTAAATCTTCCCTGCTTTTGAAGGAAAGACCTTTGCAAATAAATAAGGTATGGCAACGATCCCACTAGGGAAAGGGCCAAGGCAAACTTCTTTGGGAAAAGCTTTGCTTTCTTCTGCATGTGGGTACGTGCTGCTGTCGCCAGTATTTGCACCCCAGTAGTGCAGTAGTGCGGCTTGTGCCGCCTTCTGCAAGCAGACCCAGCAAAGGGGGTGAGCAAACCCCTCCCGAGAAAGCAAAGAGCTGCAGCGGGCTCTGATTGCCCCGGCAGTGCCAACCCACCAGCCCACGCTGTGGCCTCTGGCTGCTGGGAGCTGAGCACCGTCCTTGCCTGGTTGTCAGCACTGATTTCCGCTCATTTGGCAAGATTTAAGGATGAAGGCTGGACAACTCTTCCTTAAATGGAAAAGAAAGGCTGATGAGCAGCTTTAGGAGCCCTCAGGGTCTTCCCTTAGGAGAGACAAAGGGAGCTTTGCCACCCGTTCCACCAAACAGGCTGCAACATCAATGCCTTGAAGTGCTGCACAGTATGAAAGACGATAAAACTGTCAAAGAAAGCTGTAAAGTCCCATGTGTAGGAGTAACACAAAGGGCACCGAGCAATGCAAATAAATACAAGGTTGCAAAGAGTTTTCTCTTGTACCAGAAAATACGTGGAAAGCTGTGGGCGTGCAGAGCAGCATTATGGGTTTACTTTGATTGGTGGTTTTCCATTGCTGGATAGAGCTATATCATTTCAGTTGTCATCTGGATCTGTTTCTTCAAAGCGTATGAAAGTGTTTCAAGTCAAATTCCTAATTTATTACACTGAACACCTCAAAAACACATCAGAATAAATGAAGGAGCAATAACACTTATGTGGTATAAGCAAATCCCCCGCTTTGGCTTTCTATCCAAAGTTGAGCACAAGAGTAGTCAGACTCATTTCTAAAACAGTGAGCACTCATTAGCTCTATTGATTTCTGAAAGAGCCAAGGGCTGTTGGGTGCTTTTGAAGATCAAGACAATTATTGAAGTGCTCATATATTGACTTAGGACACTAATGCTACACATTCATTTCCAAAAAATGTTGCAATAAATGATTTCCTGAGAGCAGAAAACATTGCATGATAGATGTAAACCAGAAAAAAGCAAGGGAATATGATTTCTGATTTTGTTGCCAATTCTAGTAAATTAGTCACGACTCTCCCAATGCTTATTGTGATTCTTAAAGTCCCAGCTACTGGAAACATGCCAGTAGGCAACAGTCCTGGGTTTTTTGGAAAGCTTGAGGATATATTCTGATGATGCCACATCCAAAAAGGTTCTGCATTGATAATTTGTGTAGAAGAGCTCATTTCTTGGTTGTGCAGCCAGACAGAAAAGTGAGGAAGAAAATAAGCTGTCAATCAAATCAATGTGTTTACTTTCCTTGTAAGGATTTCTCTCTTGATCAAAAATATTTTTTAAAAAATAGTGTTTGGTTTCAACTAAACTAACTAACATTGGCCTGCTATGAAATACCTCATTTTTGACTTTTGTGGGGAAAATAAGGAGTGAGGTAAGATTATAGGTGTAAAAAACAGGGCTATGTTTGTTCCTTTTTACAGCGTAGTTTGAGTTTTCTAGGATTCTCCCAGAGTGGATGTAATTTCAATAGAAAAAAAGTCTTTCTTCTCCTTATGCAGTATGAACTTCTACTTGTGAGAGGCTGTAATTAGTAGAATAACTGATTATTGCAGGCAGGAGGGAACGCCCCATCCTCACTGCTGAAGCTCCCAAAAAGCTCCCAGGCAGGAGGGTGGGTGGGAGCAGGCCCAGGTGTCCGGGGTCCGAAGTGCCGGGCTCTGCACAGCATCTTCCTGTTGCTGGGTCTAGGACAAGACATGAGCTGGCTGGTCTGTTCCCAATGGCCACCCTGTGCTTCCTAAAAAGGGAACCCAAAGCTAGTGCCATATTGTGAAATTCTGCTTGTACTGTGCCATGGGAGTGCAGAATTATTTCTGTGTACTCCCAAGCTCCAAAAATCCAGTTTGCCTGAAATGTTTCTGCTTAAACATGCTTTTTGGTAGGAATTCAAGTCAAAATAAATCTGCAGTCTTCAAAAGTCTGCAGAAGAGACAAAATGTGGAAGCTATGTTTTTCCTGAATGAGCCAGAATTCCCTGAAGTGTTTAATTGGCTACTTGTAGCAGAAGGTGGCTCTTCGAAAAAATGCAGTTAAATACAGCAGCAAAAATGTGTGTGATAATTCACCAGCCAATCTATGATTTCTTTAGGAATTAAGTCTGGGAAGGAATCGACTCCAGCTGATGTGTACGTATTGCTGCTCTCTATTGGGTGCTGTGAGAACTGCCCGATTATGGATAATTTGTGTGGAACTGGTCGAATTAACTGTATTTAAGGTGTATTAAAAATAAAGACTATTTCTGTGAAAATTTTAAGCCTCCAGAAGTTTTCCTTCTGCAGTGTTTAGAACGGATATTTCTTTCCCTAAATTTAACCAAAACATAACTAGTGTTTGAGCTCTGTCAACATCCTCTTGGGCACGTTTCCAGCAATATTTTTGAAGAATGCTATTGCCCAAATATGGATTTAAGGACTTGGCAAGATGGACATCTTAAGATGTCCATTTTTAAGATGGACAAAAAGAGTTTTCATGAGAGAGACAGATTCAAATGTGTTTGAGATTGCTTCCTCCAGAAGTTTCATTTTGGGCCCTTGTGCTGCAGCAGTCTCAGGCTTTCTGTTACAGTTTTGTCTGCACATCTTAATACAACTACCAAGTGACCACATCTACAGTAAATGTTGCTAGCCATGTTTTGCAAAAGGTCAATAATATACTTATGTGCACTTGATAGAAAGCATAAAAGTAAAATGCAGTCTTTCACAAATAACTTATTTTACAGAACACTTCTTCTGCAGACTTGTCCTGTCATGTCTAAATAGCTTTTAAAGGAATTGCTTCATTTACATGCATACACTGTTTTTTATGGGCAGTTTACTGAGAAGCCATCCTTGGACAGCACACAATACAGCTGCATTCTATTCTTTCAGGTTTCACCAATTTAAAGTTAAGTCTTTACAAAGCAGCTTCATCCACAGATTACACAACCCTTGCAGTAAAATGAACATGAGTTGGCTGAGTATATTGGAGATTGAGAGGGCTGAAACAATGAATGTTCTTTTCTTTCCTTTGTAGATCACCTTCTTTTTTGTCTTTTTTTTTTTTTTTTTAAGAAATCTAAAATTAGATTAATATTCTGAGAAGTAGACCTTATGAAATAACATTGTGGGCTAAAGTGATTCCAGATTTATAGTGAGAGAAGCAAAGGAGGAGTAGAATAGTCCTAAAAATAGAATGCATCAGAGGCAAGTGTGAGAAGCCACTGAACAACTTCTTTTATGAGACCAAATTGAGGATGCATTTTTCTGGGAAAAAATAAAACATAACTGTTGATATGATGATTATTGTAGTGTAAATAAAGCAGGATGTTTTACAACAGAGTGACAGACAAGTATGAGGAATTCTAGTGTTTTATTTCTCCTGAAACAATAGTACTAGGGTGCCTACAAATCAATTCATAAAGAAATGCAGTAAATATTTCAGTCCTCTTTTTGTCCTTGGGTTTATTTTCTGTGATGCTGACTTTTTGTTAGTTGAATTTTTCCAGCATCAATAGTTTCTTTCGCTTATGGTCTCCAAAGGTAGATTCGGGCAGTAGGGTCCAAGAGTCAAAGTCATTGAGCAATCCCAATGTCCTTGATTTTCTAAATGAGATTGTGCTAACTTTTTAGTTGACTAGACCAAGGGACATATTTTGATGTTAATAAAGAGCTAAGCTGGAATATAAATTCCAGCAATTACAAGCCTGTCGAGAGCAGAGGAAGCACAACAATATTTCTTTAGTTCTGTGAGGTATCAATGTCTCTCACAGGTTTTAACTTTAAATACTAAATTTTATCCATTTTCCTCACTGGTGTGAAGACTGTTTTCTTCTAAGCTTGGTGTTTTGGAGGTGAATTCTTTCCCTGCTCTCCTTTTCACTCCTTAGTGTTTTTCCTTTTCTAATCTGCTGACTGAGAGTACTTGCAGAATGCCAGACTTTCCACAATCGTAACGTATGTACTGGTCTTGTACCCAGCATAATGACAGGAGGATATATGTACGTATTTTTTATTATTTTATCCAGACGTTGTCACATCTTTGGCCTTCCTGTTTGGTAGACTCACTCTATGTGAACAGAGCTCAACATCTTTGTTTCAACACCTCTCAAATGGTGAATTGCTTCTCGTAAAGATGTGTGCTGTCACTTTATGTTTACAAATATGGTCCTTTCTTCTTGGAAGCAGTGTATGGCTCAGCCCTGGGGCTGCACTTCCTGGCAAGCCGGCTGGATTGTCCATTACTCACTCGCAAGGAAATCGGCTCAGCTTGAGTTACTATTTCTCCAAGCCAGGACACAGTATTTGTAACAAGGCAGTGATTAAACAAAGCTTGTATTTTTTCCCTATGCAGACTGTGACATTTGTTGTTTCCCAGTGCACCACCTTGCCCTTTCCTGGAATGTATTCAAGACACTGCAGTTATTTCTTTTAATATAATAGTGTTTACTAGGATAGACAGGAGGGATGGCAGATGGAATATAATTAAAGACATTGAGAGTTAGAGTTCATCTGCAGGTTAGGTAGGATCTGGATAAGCACCAATGCCAAAACCTATCAATCCTAAATCAAAGATAATCATTGAGAAAGAAAAATAATAATAATAAAAAGAAGCAGGAATGCAAAGGCTTGCCAAGGAAAAAGGATCAAGTATTTAGACTACTGCTTAGATAGCACTGCCTGACATGTACATATCAAATCAGGGCTAATTTCTAAGTGCCCCAGTTTTCTTCTCTGAAAAAGAAGACTTATTTGGAGGTACATTTGGAACAAAGCACTACTTGAGAAAATCAGGAACAGTGAAATACTGAAGTTTTTGTCCAGGTTAATAGTATGGCCTGGGAGCAGAACAGGCTTTGTGTAAGTAAGAGGGGAAGGGAGCTTTGTATCCATGCTGCGTGCATATCCATAAAGATATCCCTGACTGGTGAGAGGTTGGAGTTACCTTCATGTCTGCTCTGTCTGGCAGAACTTGTGTATAGATTGTAGATATGAACATACTAGCATGGTCATTGACTGTGTTATTTATAGAAATTACTACCAGTGCTATATGTTCTGCATGTGCCATATGAGAAAGCACTCAAGTTGACAAATCAATGTTAAGAATTAAACCTTAAATTAGGAGCAACCTAAAGAAGAACTACCTTGCAGGGCAATTGCCGTGTGAGAAAGAGCAGGCAGGCATGGCTGTGCGGACATCTGCAAGCGGGTACATGTGCTCGATACTCGGTGTTCACTGTGCTTGCAAAGCTTGTGAGAGTGTCCTCCGTTAAGATCAAAGATTCAGCTCATCTAAGGGTCAAGCCATGGGCCCTGGGAGTATTTTCAGCTGTGCCCTTCTCCCACAAGCACAGCCCATGTCTCTCTCTCCTATTTTCTTGATGCGCTTCCAGCACTTAGGATTATCTAAGTGTTGGCTGCCCTTTGTGTCTTCTCAGACCTCATCACTTTCATGTGATCCACACACATGTCTGTATATATTTATCTGGGTTGAAAATTATGTTCTTTCAAAAAAACAGTCATGTTTCTACCTCAAGGACACAACATGCTTGACTCCTTCAGTCATGCGCCAGGCAGACATTACATGCAGTTCTATTCAGCATGTGGCCAGCTTCATTCTGTCTGGAGTAAATTCCTTAGTACATGAAATCTTAACCATTCTGTGATTCTGTGAAACAAGGAGTTCATATTACTATTTTAACTATTAGTATATATCACCTGAAAATAAGCCTGCGTCCTGGTTCACTGGGACAGTAATCCTGCTGTAGTTTTATGGACTCCTCTGGGCCGTACAGGACACTGGGATACCTGTCTGCCTCAACCTGGGTGATGGCAAAGTCTAGTCTAGGAGAAAAACTCTCCTGGGCACAGATGGTTTGTGAGTCAAATATGCTGCTAGGGTAAGTAAGGAAGAGGCTAATGCACCCCATGCTGACAGGGTTAAGCAAGAGGGAGAGGGATATGGATGTAGTTCCCTTAGACAGCTAAAGCTAACACTTGGAAGGTAGTACTATTCACAGAAACACCTCTTAAGTCCTCCAGATTCCTGAAAACCTAAACATTTGTCAGTAAGGTTCTTTGACATCTCTTTTTCTGGCAGAAGCTAATAACCTTTCAAACTTTGACACATCACAGGAACCCATGATTCATCCTAAGGAGACTCAAAAGGTAGGTGTTTTCTCAGAGACCACATCCAAAGAGCCCTGTCTGAAGGTTACGAGCTTGTCTAGCCTTTCATCCACAAGAGGCACTGAGGAAGGTTTAGTATTTCCCACTGTCAAGTTACTTTCATCAGTCAAATTATACCTATAAGAAAATGAAGATAATGTACATATCCTTATTTGTGTTTGATTTACATCAAGTATTTGAGCTCTAAAAGCCCTGGAGATCATCCTAGGCATGAGATTGTCAGATTCTGGAGTGGGGCTTTATAAAGCTTTTATTTGTGGACCTCTGATGTCACAGAAAACAGTGAACTCTTCTATCAACAGCCATACTGCATTGGGGGTTATGAGCCTGAGAGCGGCGAGAAGTGCTGTCCAGTGTCCCCTTCAATAAATGTGTACTTATTTTATGCTACTAAAACAACTTGCACAGTTGAAATGTGTCTCCTAGCCTTCCATATCATATAGTTCACATTCTTTAAGACCAATTTCCAGTGTCCTATGATATATCTGTACTTACGAGTAAAGAAAATGTGTGAGATCATGTTTTCTAACCCTGAGGCCAACCACTATGGTCAGCTTACTTCCATAAGAATAAAATCAATTCCCTTCCAAATGAGAAGACTGTCCTCTGCCCGGGGCCAAAACTGTGCTAAGACTCCAACAAGGGTGTGAAGCGCCGGCCTTGTTCAGTTTATTGATATAGGTGCAGTCTGGCGACGCACTGTTATTCTGTGCATCTCTTCGTCCCTGTATTTTGCGAGAAAGGACTGAACTAGGCTTAGGTGTCAGATTCTGACCTAGCTCTTGGAGAGGTGAACCTGAAGCTTTACTTCTCTCCTTAACCCCAGTGAGAAATTTTGGCAGTTCTCCAATATCTTCTGTAAATCTTTTGTTAATTGTTTCTCTGAATCATAACCCAGGTTAGTAAACTGTAAAATGTAAACTGTAAAATGTCTTACCATAAAGACCATGACAGTACCTAAATAAATCACTGTGGGTCAAGGTTCCTGGTGTTTTACATTCACTACAAAATACTGGATTCTGTGCACACTTCCCAAAAGAGAAGCTGGAATGTAAACCCAGAGATGTCTGATCGCCAGCAGCCACCCTCAGCCCCTGTATTCAAATGGGGAGAAGTCGGCGGTAACAGCTTCACCTCTGCGTTTTTTTCTGGCAGCTTGAGAGTTGGTCCAGACATTTTTCTCTCCTACTCACCAGTCCTGGTGGTCTGGAGCTGAGACCTCACTGCTTTCTCCTCGTTCTGCATGCCATATGCTCTTACTCAGTGGGCCCCATCACCGCACTCTTCATTGTCCAATGACAGGTTGCTGGCAGTGGTATGTACACTTGATACATAACAGCACCCCTGCACTCTTTCTCCCCTTCCTATCTCCCTTAAACAGATCATGTGTTAAGATTCGAGTTATGAGAGCAGTCCCAGCAGGCTAGAGCTAAGCTCCTGGGTTCATAGCCCTGATCATTTTGTATGATTTCTGACTCCTCTGAGTGGCTTCCCACACTCCCAGCATGAGTTTTAAGAGCTCATTGCTTTACTTATGGCACCAGCACTTATCATCTGTCTCTGAGCAGTACCATGTTTGCACTTGGACTTTATCTAACAAGAGCCTGAAGACCCTCTTGAGGCACGGAGTAACTAATCCTGGAAACCATTTCCAGACACCTGAAGGACAGGAAGGTGATCAGGAGTAGTCAGCATGGATTTACAAAGGGGAAATCACACTTCACCAACCTGATAGCCTTCCTGGTCTCTGTGGAGGGAGGAGAGAAGTTAATGCTGTTTATCTCAGCTTCAGCAAGACTTTTGACACTGTCTCCCATAACATTCACATAGACAAACTGATAAAGTGTGGGCTAGATAAGAGGGCAGGGAGCTGGACTGAAAATTGACTGATCCCTGAGCAGGGGTATTTGGACTAGATAATGTCCAGGACTCCTTTCCAGTTCTGCAATTCTGCACAGAGCACCCCCAATTTCTACTAAGGCCTTTTTGCTGTTTGCTTCATCCCTCATCCCTTTTTATTTGGGAATGGGCCACTGATTATTGTCCTGGTCTGTTCTGCTAGTGTCAGCAGCCTGCAGGCTGGAGCTGGGGCACTCCATCGTGAGGGAGACAGCCTCCTCATGGGGCTGGATGCCATGTCCTGACCTGGGTTCCAGCACACCCTGTTTTGCTTCCTTGGCGCAGCTCCTTGAGCATGAAGGAGCAGCAGAGGGCAACCCCAGGCAGGGAGCCCACCAGCTGGGGCAGATCTAGCCTAATTCTCCCATTTGCCAGGGCCAGTAGGAGAGGTAGGAGGAATAGGGAAGAGTGTACATTGGAGATACAAGAGCAGAGATGCCTGCATGGCACAGCTCCTCCCTCAGTGACTAGTCAAGCGGGGGACACTGACCCAGTTTGCAAGTGGTTGCTATTGTCCATCAGCAAATACATAGGGATAAACTTCACATCTGTTCCTGACAGAATAAAAGACAAACCCCGCACATGCCATCATCTCCTTCTCACTGCTCCACCAAGAGCCGTGGTTAAAATGAAGTGCATGTTTGAATGTTTGGCTGGATCAGGGCCCAAATTCATCTGAACAGTGACAGGGAGGAATCTACAGTTTAAGTGAAGACAGGATGGAAATGCAAATGGTTGGTTATTTTTTCCAGTCTTGTGAGCCATGAGGGTGTGTTTGAGGCTCTCATGGGGACTGCAAAGAGGGAGAGGAAGGAGGGGAGCAGCACGGAAAGTCATCACTTTATGGACATAAAAGCCCTCAAAAGCAACTTCTCTGAGAGATTCAATCGGCACAGAATGTATAAGTGAATGAAAGTAAGAAACCCTGTTTGCATTCAGTGACAGTAGAGGCTGGCATTTTCTTGAATCTTTAGTAGCATTTGCATCCCTTTAGGCTGCAGATATCCACATGGTAAGTGACTGCTTGGTCACTTACTATGCGGGGCCCCAACTGGCCCTGTGCAAGCCAAATTGTGCCCAGGGCAGGAACAGAGGGAGGGAAAGGAAGAAAAATGCCATTGACTCACATCTCCCTAGCTCTAGGACAGTGCCAGATGGCTGACTCAGCGCCAGCAGAAGGTAGGCAGCCTCAGGGAGCCTGCAGCTGACACACAGCTCCCCCCAGCTTCCCCAAAATGCTCTTTGGCTTACCAGGATGCAGATTTTTCTAGCCACTTTCTCTTTTTACCACTGAAGTACCTGCAAGGAGTTCGGAATCGGTATTTTGCTCTGTGGTAGAGGTATCCCACAAACTCAGAGCATTTTCACATGATGGGTGCCTGTGAAATTATGGCCCTTGAGGTGGCCTTTGAGCAAGGTGAGGAGCTGAGCTAATGACTGCAGTTTTTCTCTCTGTTATTTTGGTTGCAGTTGCACTAGCATCATCAACCTAAAAACCTTATGACACCAGCAGTCTTTACCCTGAACGTGTTAAGATACCATTTCAGATATGATTACGGTGTTTTGTTTTCAGTATGAAGCATATTACAGAAACAACATCAACAAAAATCATGTAGTGCCCATTCTAGATTTCTTTTAGATGAAATGCCCCGGTCTCGCTATCGTTGCAGAGTGCAGAGCTGCTAGCGGTGCTTTGGTGCAGCTGGAGGCCAGCTGCTCTGCACAGGATGAGGCTGAAGTGACAGATGCTTTCAAACACCCTCCCAAGAAGTGAAAGTCTGGGCTGCAGCAAGATGGTTGTTGGGGCTGGGAAAGGTGGTGAAGGGACAGCCTGTGTCCTTGGGTTGTCTTCTGGTTCTTAGGAGGGTGTCCCTGGAAGAGACTGTGCCCATCCCAGAGCTTTCCCTAGAGCTGCTGTTTCCTACCTCGGTCCTGAGTAGCTAAGGCTGAGCAGGCACCCCTCACTGTGCAGAAGTGGTTCTGCCTTTTTCTTTCAAAATTACAGCTTAGGGATATGAGGAACTGAACATTTAAAGACTGGACACTTTCTCCCCTGTCCCTCAGTCCCTTGCAGTTCTGCTTGAAAAGCCCCCAGCTGTTCGGGTGGCTTCACCAGGGCTGTCCCTGGCGTGACTCAGCTTCCCAGCAGACGGGACTCCTGTTGGAGCCCAGAATTTCATTCCTGCTGAGCAGCAGCAGCAAACAAAGCCCTCCCATCTCGTGATGGGACAACACCAGGCGTCTGGCTGCTGGTCCTTCCTCTGGAGGCTGCAGGCTATCGGAGCCCTTTTCCCCTTGCAGCCCACAACAACCTGGAGGAATGACTGGAATTTCTAGCGCGATGCAGGGCAAAAACGAGTGCACTGCCTGCATGGCGCTGCCGTGTCCGTGCTTTATCTGCGCAGGGAGTTTGAACAATTGGTTGGAAACACGACAAAATAAACAGTGCTGCCCGACCCCTGGCCTTTCCCCTTTTGTCCACAGAAGGTCAAGAAATTCCAGGAGCTGGGAGCCAAACATCTGTGTTTCCCTTTACGAGGTGCCAAACGCTGTGTCCCCCATGTGAATCCGGCAAGGTATATTTAGAATATGAGACTGAGGAGGGGAGTAGGCGAGCACGTCTGAGCTGTTGCTCTCCTAGTAGAAACTTTGCTTAAGTTTTGGCGTATATTTATATCTCCATCCACATACCCTGGATCTTGCATACACAAACACAACCTGGCAGGCAATATATTTTGTAAGTCTGGGCTTGTCTTGTTGAAGCTGATAATTTTAAAAAGCAGCAATCTGAGTGTTGTGGGCTTCATTTCCTAGCTGAAGTGCAGGCAGCCCGCGGCATCTGAGGTGCCCTAGGGTAGCTGAAACATCTGCTGTAGCCAAGAGAAGGCCACGGAGTTTGCAGCCAGAGGCCGGCAAAATGCCAAACGGCATCTTCAGCAGCACAGGTTGGGTTGCACTGGTTAGGCAACTAAATTCCGCCTTATGGCATTTTTAAAGAGAGGCAGCTGGGAGAACAGCAGGCACTTGGTCTGCCCACTTCTCCTGCGCTCAGAGGCTGCACAGCAGCCCCAGAGAGGCTGCTCAGGGCTCCCCGGCTGCGGGCTCCGAGCCTGGGACAGCTCCCTCACTCAGCACGTCCAGGCCGCGCCGTGCCGGGGGTCTTCCCTCTGGGCTTGCTGCCAGCGGAGAGAGCTGAGACGGTCTTGTCAACAGCCTGTGGGAACATCAGTGAGAAAGCCAGACAGATCCTGTATCTTTTTTCTGGGAGACGGCAGCGTAGAGTGGATCTAGCATCAACCCTGGAGCCTGAGTTCTACTGCTGCCTTGCATGGAGCATCTCCAGAACCAGAGCTTGGAGCTGGGTCACAAAATAGCTGATTTTTCCATAGCACTTTTATTTACACTCTCAGCTGTGTGAAAATGCTGCGTGTCATAAGGGTCACTGCTCTTACCATTGACATCAAAGCCTAAACTAATAACAGCATTGGAGAAGTAGTCCAATGTCCAATGGAGATGTAGGTTCCTATGTCTTTCACCCTAAACCACCATGCAGTTTGAGGGGAGAAACATGTAATTTTGAATTAATATGACATGATGCAAATTTCTACTTCATTCTGTAGAAAAAAAAAATTCTTTTCTCAGTCTTGACAAGCAGCATTTGTCTTTTTTTCAGCTTAGGACCTTGTTTTCCCCACTGGCGGAGAAGTGGGAGCTCTGGGAAGGCAATAGTCAGCACCAGAAACAAAGTACAGACCCTTCCTCCCCATAAGCTGAAGTGCAGCAGATAAGTAAGAATCTTCAGAAGAAACCTATGGAATAAAAAACTGCAAAGGTCCTAAAACTGAGCTTGTTCTTCATGTTAGTGCATGTGCACCAACCGAATACTGGGTACTGGTGAAAGAATGGAAAAAAATAAGAATTTCAGAATTTGTAATTTAGTTACTTCATCCTTCTGAAGGTTTGGAGG
Source organism: Nothocercus julius (assembly GCA_013398735.1). Classification (NCBI taxonomy): domain Eukaryota; kingdom Metazoa; phylum Chordata; class Aves; order Tinamiformes; family Tinamidae; genus Nothocercus; species Nothocercus julius. Next base: position 4,536,640 of record VZSV01000056.1, on the reverse strand, counting down.
ATGTATGGGAAAACAGAGTATTTGTTCAGGTCTCCTGAGGGCTTATTTGAGAACACTTTGTGTTCAGGATATTGCCAAATTGCAGCAGAATTCCTCCCAAGGAGCTCCCCGTGACAAACGAGATTCCTACCAATTTGTCTTGTGTCCACTTTGCATGTGTTTCGGATCATCATAATACATTTGGGCTGACTGTAAGGTGGTTGTTACACACTGTTCCCTGAGACATTTCACCATGACAGTCAGGACAGGATATACAATGCCATTAAAATAACTTGTTACCAAGTTGATTACGAGGATCCATTGCCAGATTGTTTAGCAATACTTCCCTGAGCACTCTCCATTTGCAATAAACATGCATTCTTGCAGGAGAGTTCATCTGGAATCTCAAGTATATTTTTGCAAGCCGTAAAGAAAAGCCATGTGTCACCATAACAGATTATAATATTTTGATATTTCCCAGATCACTTGTGCTCTCTTTCTTTAGCACTGCCCGGAGTCTTTCAGAAGAATGGTTATCACGCATGTATTCTAAAAAATATAAGCTCTGTGAGTGTGATGTTTATAGCTATGGAAAGCTTGCCCATTTCTGCCTGTGTTGTTTCCAAAAAAAAATCTTGAGTGAGTGATGGCATTTTTCAGCTTTTGTGTATTTTTTTCCTTTAGTTCTGAACACTCAACATATTTGTAATCACTGTCATTTTTACTGATGGTTATTAAACCTACAAAATGTACTCAGATACAGGCAGAATTATAATTACAGCACAGACTTGAGGAGAAAGAGCAGCGTTTTGAAGCCAAAAGAACTTACACAAAACAATATGCTCCAAAGACAAGAGGAAAAGTATTGCAAAGTCACTTCCACATCCCAGAAATACTGCCGCTTTATTTTTAAATTGCTTAATCTGAGCATCAGTCTCTAAAGCACAGAGAAGAATGTGCTGCATCTTGTGCCATTGTTCATGTCCGATCACAATGGCTATTCATAGCAAGGAGTTGTTTCAGGGGTCATTCAGCTACTCTCCAATCACTGTCATGAATCAAGCTGCATGCAGCCATCAGATAATCCTGTGGAAGAATTCAAAACAGGCTGAAGTGGTTTGCTAGAGTCACAGAAGTGTACAAACTCTTTCTAATGTTACATAACATTGTTCTGCACATGTTGTTCTCCTCCTCCTGGTTCCGTGAATCAACCATTTATGTAATTATAGATTCAACTGGCAAAAGGCACCAATAACAATAGCTAACATTTGAATAAAATTGTTGCTGATATGGGGAGTACTTTCGTCTTGGAAATATTAGGAAGATGATTGAGGAGACACTAACCGTTCAGCCTTGTGCAGCCAGATGATAAACGATCTTATTGTCCCCTCAAGGATGTCTGCTTCCACTTCATAAACAATCATCTGGATTGGACAAAAATCTCTCCTATCCCATTATAAAGAATTATGTCCTTACTGTTTCCAGTCACATTTGTCCTCTTGGAGACCTGTGTTCCTGGAGATTGAATCCAGAGCATCATTTACAAGATTATGAAAATTACACCCACATGGATTCATGATTATATGGAAGAATTCCCTTGGATAGATACTTCACAGATGTGAAAGAACAGATTGAATCAGAAGATGTGTATATACATATACGTATAGATCTGA
>VZSV01000056.1:4435221-4534022 GCA_013398735.1 Nothocercus julius | reverse complement strand
ACCACAGGCCTCCAGCTCGACTCCGCACCACTGATAAAGGACTCATAGACTATGCAAAATTGTTTTCTTGATTGGCTTTTAACTAATACTATTCAGCCTTGCCCACCCTCACTGTATCTCTAACTATAGGTAGATCAAGCAGGAGTATGGCAGAACTATAACCTCAAAGAGAAGTGTGTGACCCACACTATGAATCTGCAGAGGGGATGCTACCCTCTGATTTGGATGCCAGCTCTTGACTTTTATAAAGCTGCCCTGAAAACCAAGAAGGAGTGGAAGTGTATTTCTGAGCTTCATAAAAAAAATATTATTTGAGCTTATACTCCAGGGTTTGCTCTTCAGTGATAGGGCATAGTAGATTAGGTTACGGAAAACAGCATTTTCAAGGCCCGTGCCCACTGCCACTCAGAAGAGAGAGGAAAGGGAGGAATGTGCAGTTGTCTGCACCAGTCACTCGCTGTGACCTGGGGCTTCTTCTGCTAGGTGCTATATAAACACATGTTAAAAATAGTCCTCTGCTTTACAGACAGACAAACAGGAGAAGGAAGAAAGAATGACTCTCATCCTTGTTCTACATGTGGGCACTGGGACAGCACATGGATTACTGGTTGAGCAGTACCTGTTTTAGATCCCATCAAAGAAAGGATGCTGTGTTAAAGGGACATTTAGGCTGACTGATCTAATATTCTGGTTTTATTTTCAGCATCACTCTGAAAATCTGTGGTGTTGCCAGAGGCTGAATGAAGATATTCTGAGTCTTAGAAAAGAGCCCTCACTCAAAGATGTGGTGAGTGTGTGTCAATGGTATATTTCTTATCCCAAGAGTTTCTTCAGGAACCTTCAAAAATTCAAGAAAGTTTCTAAGGACATTCCAAACATGTTCTTAGTGTCCCAGGGTGATTCAGAATGGAGGGGACCTCTAGGGAGCCTTTGTTCTCACCTCCCACCCTTGCCTGAAGCAGAGCCTAGGCCTGAAGCATTTCCTCAAATCCTGCTGCTGCTGAGTCCTCCCTTGCTCTTGTCCAAGTCAACAAGATTTTCCCTGTGGCTTTCAATCTACCAATATTTGTCTTATTTTCAGCACCATCTCTTCTTTCTAACCTGATCTTTTTGCACTTGAAAAGGCTCGGCCCACCTGGTCAAAACCTTATGTCTTTCTGGATCTGTGGTTTCAGGTATCTCCTCCCAAAGCAGGTGGCTTTGGTTGTCACCACTCCGGTGCTGGCACCTCGAGTCAGAGAGCATGATGTGATGCCCTCACGGTGCCAGACTCAGAGCTGAACAAAGCACAGGCAAAATGGAGTGCAGGAATCCTCTCTGCTTTGTGGGATTTGCACAGAGATAATCCAAGCTGATAAACTGAGATGCCAACCTCAGGGGCATTTCTGCCACCCCTTTGGACTCCATCAGTAGCCAGCTCTGTCTGGATAAGGCACAAATGAGCACTCTTCCTTGACGCTTTGCTGTTTAATGCCTGGGTTTGTGGTTTTCCTTTTTAGGGTGGCTGTGTAGCAGTGAGATGGCAGCCTCTTTTTAGTCTCAAGAATCAGTCTGAGGTGGGAAACACCATGGCAAGCACTTAGCCTTTCTCAGGTGCACCCAATCCACGTGCACAAACGGGCTGTCATTGAAGGTGTAAATTCAGGTCCCTACAATTTTTTGCTTTTCAGAGTCTTGCCAGCTCTGGTAGCCATTTTATTATTGTGGTTACCTGGAGAAAAAGTGTTTTAACAAAAGCTGCATGCTTTCTTTCTCATTAAAAGCACTCTGCAAATACCTCACACTGGGCTTGACATTGAAGGAATTTTTATTTGAGAATCATTGCATTCTTCCCAGCTTTTGCTCTTTGTTTTGTTTCATAATCCAAATTGCAGCCCAAAAAGAACAGAGAGAAGACTCTGTGGTAGCCCCTACAGGTAGGACTGGGATATAAAAAGGCTGATTTCCCCTTCTGAGCCCTGGAAGAACTCATGGTGGGACACTGAGGTCCTTCAACAACACAGCAGAGTCACTGCCATGTGATAGGCATCCTGGAGGGTCACCCCTAGCATGACATTAGTCACAGCAGTCTGAATCTGGCATAAATCAAAGTTCTTTGACAAACTTTTCTATTGTGCACATGGGCACTGTGTTGGACTGGCAAAGTGAAATCAAAGCAGCATGATGAGAGAGGTCAATTCAGGATTCATGCATGTCACTGACAGGAGAATCTGTCTGTTGAATATTTAAGAAAATGAAATCAAAAGACATTTCCAATGTTTCTGAAATATTTAAACCTTGATTAAATGGCTCTCAAGATTATTTAGATGTAATTTTGCTACAGCACAATATGCATTAAAAATCAGATTAGTCCTGTGTGTGAGCATTAGTATTGAGTGAAAGATGGAAATACCCTTACATTGTGGCAAGTATATGTAATGAGTCTGGTGGAAATCCTGTACAGGAAATATTCAGCAATAAAAAAGTGACTGGAAAATAATAGCAACATTAAGCTAAAGCAAATATATGCTTACTCTCAGTGTTCTGTTTTTTTTTGGTTTTTACCTCCTGCTGAGGAACAAATGCCAATCTCATGTTAAAGAGTCATTTTTTTCTTGACTGCTCAGTGAAAATGAAGAAACTTTGCTGATCATGTCATACTTTGCAATATGGTAGCAAGCCAAACTGGCTTGCATAGCTGTTGTAAAAGGCATTTATCACTGAAGAAGGTCATGGTAATATTAGTGTCATGAACCACTTTTCCAGGAGGAAAAGGAGTGAGAGTGAGGAGGAGGATTGAGGAAAAAGGAGTGAGGAAAAAGAGTGAGAATTAATACTTAAATTTACTAGTGAAGTCACTGAACTCCTAAGGGTCACTTTCAAATAGCAAAACTGAAGGGTTTAGCTTAACCTCTACAGGCTAAGATAGATTTTTAGAGCAAGAAAACACAGACTAACTGTGATGAATCAGACAGAAGCAGCTTCTGGCTTCCTATGCAGTCACTGCTTGCAGGCTACCTAACCTAAGTACTGTATCTGCTTTTCCTCATCAGCTGTGCAGGTTCAGCCAGGCACTTGCAGATTCATGTATCAATCACAATGACGAAGGCCACATGACCTTAAATCTGCCTTAAGCAGCTCTGTGGCAGTTTGGATCCCTGTGCTGGTGTGGGTGCTTCTGCAGCAAGATGGGCCAGGGAAACCTGAAAATACCCTTTCTGGAAAGGTTATGTTTGCAACCACGTCAGTTTGCTGACCTCCTGCATAGTGGGATGGCTCAAAAGCCATTACTGGCACCAAGTCACAACAAGCGGTGGGAAGGATCTGTCCTGCTACAATCCCAGTCCTAGCCCATTGAGCTGCCCCAACTTAGCCAGCCTCAAGACAGGTAAAAGTCTTCAGAGAACTGGTGCAGGATCATTCTCTATGGGAGTGGGGTAGGGGAAGGTTGATCCTAACAGGGTAAGGCTGATCCTACCTCTGTGATCCAGCGGGTCAGAGCTTCCTACCTCCCACCACTGCTGCAAGACACAAGGTTCTCATGTGGGATTTCAAACTCTGGATGGAAGAGTTCATTTAAGTGGCCAGATCTCCTCTGAAGTTCAAACTCCATTTGGGTAATAACAAGAATCAATAGTGCCAAGGATTTCTCATGCGCAATGTTTGAAGATACTTTTTAAGTGACGTATTAGAGAGCTGGTTAGAGCATTTGAATGGACCAACTAATATAGCTCAGCCATCTTGGAGGTCTAGCTACTGAAGGGATGCAGGGATGCAGCAATTAGTAGCAAAGGTTTAATATGGACCATTAATATAGTCTTTACTGATCTTTATCTTGAATTTGCTGTTGCAATCAGACTCCATGTACCTGCCTTTATGAAGCAGAAAGCAGAGAAGAGTCCTCACATAAACACAGCATTTACTTCAGAAGATTTTCCTTATAGATAGCCTCAGGTTGCATGGTTACGACCAGGCTACCAGGATTGGCCTTAGACAACCTGAAAACCTTTTGTGTCTTGATGCGTGACTGTACCCTGAGAGGGAGCAGCGGGACGCAGGTCCCTGGGAGGCAGACGCCTGGATCCTCCCTCATCCTCAGCTCGTGGTGCTTCTTCAACAGCTTGGCCCCAAAAGCTCCTGGGGCCCAACGCGGAGAGGCATCAAGAGGCTGATAGAAATCTGCGTGCGCAGCGATGGGGTGTGCGATATGAAACCTGTTTCAGGGGAGGCACATGGATGAGAGAGATGCTTAGGATTATTTCTGTTTTGCACCCAAGGGTCTCATTTGTTCCTATAAGCATCCTTAGCAGAATAAAATCCTTTTTATTGAAACATTTTTTTCCTCTTGCTGGCAGCCACTCTGCTCCAATTATCTCTTCTATCATATTCCTTGAAGCCAGGCTCCAAGGTAAACAAGTAAAAACGTGACAGCTGGAATGTAAAGCTTCAGCTAAGATTGAAAGCTCTTACAAGCCCACATTCTGCACATATATACTGTTGTCTGCAGTATCAACAACAAAAAGGAGGAAAGAGATTTCCTCATCTCACCAGAGACCACACCTCACTGCTTCATCTAGAGAAATCTCCAGGACGTGGCAATGTCTACATCCTTCCCCACTAGTGAAGAGGCCAAGCAGACACATTCACAGCATGCTCCTGATCTTGATTTCCCACATTCCCAAGTTTTGGGGTGTAACTTCCTGAGAAATTATTTTCCATTAAAAAAACAAAAAGTCCATCCCATGCAATGAAAATGCTTTGCAAAGTTATGTTGATTTAGTCTGAAATTTCACTTCAAAAGAGAAAAAAGTTCTCACAATAAGTTCTCACAATTTAGAGCTGTGCCCACTTCAGCACAATTTCAGAAGAAAACAACTTTTAATTTGTTAAAACAGTTTTTGCATACTGACACACAAGGCAAAGTGTTCTGTGGAAAATGTACCTGTGCCAGGAAATGGAAGCCATACCAGTGAGGTCTTACTTGCTCTTTGACCTTCTTTGCACAGGCAAAACAGTTATTTTTGCATGTAAACTCTCTCTGGCCAGCTCAGTGCCCCTGTGACTGCTCAGCATTTCGGATCAGGTCAGTGATTGGGCTGAAAATCCCTCTCCCTCCAAAAAAAAAAAAAAAAAACAAAAAAAACCCCCTAATTTTTAGTACGATGAACAAAGTTATTTCACAAAACTTCCAGAAGTTGTGGCAAAATAACAAAGGAGGGAGTATAGGAACGTGGTGGAGGGGCAGGACTGCTGCTTTCATGGCAGCCCAGCCACTTGGGTTAAGCCACTTACAAGCTGCACCCTTGGAAGGGCTCAGTTATTTGCAAAGATATCTAGGACTATTCAGCTTCAAGAGACAAAAACTCCTTACACTGATGCCATCATCTGTGCTCCGTGTACAGATAAATGCCACAAGCATATCTAGGTCTTACAAGTTCAGCCAAGCGATGCTCCCTTGGGCTTCAAGAGCGCACAGAGGAGGTGCAGCCTGGGTGACAAGACAACATCCCACATGTGCAGCTTTTTCTAATCCAGGGTCTTCATCTCTCCATGCTGTAGGAAGCCTCTTTGCTCACTAGTGACTTTCAATGGTTCCACACATGATCGGTGGGATTCATCACACAGCTCTCTGTGTAGCCACCACCCACTGTTCTGGGGCTGTCTGTGTTCTGCTCCCATTTCTGTTGATGATGCTTTGGTTCTGTTGCTGCTGGGTCCCTCCCAGGCTGATGTGGTTCTCTCTGGACACAGCGCAACGCTTTGGAGAGGAGGGGTGTGCACACCCACAAGCAGCTGTCCAAAGAGACAGAATTTCCCAGCTGTAACTGTTCAAATAAACTTGGCTTAGGGGCCAAGGCAATGCAATATGAGAACCACATTCTTAGGGAGGATGGATTCAAAGAGGGTAGTATGTAAAGCGATTAAGAGAAATCATACCCATGGGTGTTTGCATGGCACCGCTTGACAGTCCAAGCACTAAACTACCCCATACAGCAGGATGCCATAAATGACCCAAGCTCGCTATATTGCAAGTGAAATACAAGCTACAAGCTACATAGAAAATATTTGGATTAAATATGTGCTAATGTTCCTGGGGGATAAACTGAGTCTCAGCATTCAGCTGGGTCTCGTGAACAATGAGGGGAGCTGGGAAACCTGAGGACAGAGGCCCAGCACTCTCTTCCTCATGCCCTCCCCCAATCCTAAGGCTATGGATAACTAAAAAAAGCCCTCAGAATAATTTAGAGAACTTTCTGACTTCTCTAAAGTGGGTACAGGCTCTGTTTTACAAGGGTGACTCCCAGTCAGGCATTAACAAGGGCGCTGTGATCTCTGCCTTGTCCAGCCATAGCCCAGAGTGCAGAGGAGATGAGAAGGACTCAGAGCTGAGCCCAGGCTTGCGTTTCCCCTTTCTGGTGAACATCTTCAGCTGTCCTCTCCAGGCAGGCCTAGGCTCATGGGGTGAGAAAGGACAGGTCCTTCCTCCTTGTGGCTGCTGGCTTAGAGCATGGGACAACAAAGGCAGGTTGGTTACCAGCCATAGCTGGTGGCTGGATGACAGGTCGTGCCAAAGGATGGCATCTTGCATCTGTGGTGTCAGAGCAGATGGAGATCACAGCCCCACGAAAGGATCAACGTAGGTCTATGTGCAGGAGACAGTCATGCTTTGAGCAGCTTTTGGAGCCTCTGCAAGGGCTCCACATCTTGTGCCCAGTAGGTCTGGCAGCATAGCTGGGGTGTCACAGCAGCTCTCCTGGGCTTGCATGTACTGGAAAAAATGTTGGGGGAGTTCAGGATGCAGGTGTGGAAAAGCTGGGATCCTCAACGGAGCAGCAGCCTTGAGGGAACTTTTCAGCCTGCTGCCGGGTGAAGCTGAGCTGAAAGGCAACGCTCAGATATGGGCAGGTATGATGCTGTGCTCCCAGGCTGTGAGATCCTTGCAAGAAAAACTGCTATGCACAAATAAATTATATTAGAGAAAGTATAAGGACATAAGGCAGGTGTGTGTAGGCTGAAATGGAAACCCAGGGGCTGGTGTGACAGATTTATGACAAGACTGGAGGAGAGGCTAAGGAGATCTACCTATTATAGTTTAAAAAATGGCCCTGTCAGAAGACTGTCATGAGTGCTCTACTGTGCTAATTTATGACATGCAGTGGGAGTGATCATGTCTTCTGTGAGAGCTGGTTAGAAAAAAAAAATCATGATCAATATTCACAGAAGTGCAATAGAACTTTTTTTTCTTCAGAGAAGTTGGTTGTCCATATTCCTCCATGGTTGTTTATAGGGAAAAAGATAGCTCCTACAACCTTAATAGTAATTGAACACCAGCTTGGTCTTTTTTTTTTTTTTTTTTTAATTCAAAATAGTTCCATGTTTATTTGAAACTTTTTGCACTTACAGATTTTCATTTTAGAACGTACTTTTTTTTTTTTTTTTTCAGATGTCCTTTTAACTCCTTGAAAGAAAGCCAGTTTCTTCTCCCTAAGAAATTTTATTGCTAGTTGTGGTTCACAAATCAAAAGCTAACTTTTAGCTCCTGTGTGGGTTTCCTCTTCTGGTAGTCTCTTTAATTTCTAAAAGTTGGACATCTTATTTTAAGTTGAAGAAATACATTACAAATGAGTTAATGTGATTGTATTATTATCTTCTGCAGAGCGATCCTTCAGAACTAGTGACATTTACAGATTTTTTTTTTCAAGCTCAAATTTTATATTTGACAGGCAAACATATTGACAATATTTTTACAAAAGCTAGTCCCCTCTTCTCCAACCAGACATGTGGCTACTCTTTACTCTTTACATGTTTTTGTTAGTCTTTTGGTTATTCTGTGATTGCCATTTTGAGAATCTTGATGCACAGTTTAAATGATCCTTCAACTTAACAAAATTTATAATTCTACAAGTTAGAATGTAGAGAATTGGCATTATGCTTCAGAGGCTCATCTGTTTCTCAGAGGACCTGGAAAGAATTTGTCCCCTCTCCCTTCGTTTCATTGCACTTACAGGGACAAAGCTATGAGATAAAGGAGTTGCCCTTATTCTTGTCCTTGCTTTAGATTTCATTGACTAATGGCCAGACTGGAGATACTGACTCTTATGTTAGTCATACTCTGGCTGTGAGAGAGAACTGATTTGCTGAGAGAGAATGGCCTTGGTTTACATGAATGTAAGTTGATTCTGTTTAAGTTGCAAAAAGGATAAGCAGAAGTTTATCCATTGACCAAGTTATTAATATTCAAAAGACAAATTTTGAGAAATTAAGGAAATTAACAAAGCCATCTGGACTGAGGACCCTAGAGGATGGAGAGTGGAGGCGATGGATTTCTTTAAGTCAAAGATCCTAAAATTATCCAGAATGAGCTTTTCAAAAATGGAGGGAAGGGTAGTACAAGGAGTAAGTACAAAATTAATGACATTTAGAAAAAAAAGACTGACAAATAGAGGCAGCTATGAGACAGCTCAAGAAAGAGTGATATAAAATGAGAACTGCTGAGAGGTGAGCCAAGCTAAATCTGACAGATATGAAATAACAATTAGGACATAATAAGAATAGGAATTTGCTTGTATGAATAGAGCAAGAACAAGAAAGAAATGAGGACCAAAACCATGGATAATCTAAATAGAGTTCCCATTTAGAAGAAGTCCTCCCTTAAGTATTTAATATAGGACTTGAGCAGAATTTAGACCCCCAAATCAACTGCCTTCCTATCCCTGGAGTGATTTGCTTGGTCTCTGGGTGACTGGAGTTCTGCATACAGTCACAGGAGCCTAGCCCTTTTTTTTTTTCTAAACACAGACACACAAAAACTCAGGTCCAGGAGAAGTTTTCAGAGCAGGCCTGGTGCCTACCAGTGAGGGGACGTTCCACTCAAAATTTCATGGCAATATACGCCTTTTATGTCATAGGCATAGCTCAGGAGTGCTATTTTGTCTGCATGCTCTTCTGTCACCTTTCTCGCATGCTCTTGTTTGCAAGCGGCTGCACAAATCACCATTTAGGAAGGATTACCAAGGTACAGATTATATGAGGCAAGCAGGTTGTCTCAAGATGGCACTTGACAGTGTAATAACAACAAAAAGTAACGTACCGCAATTCCTACAGTGGAAAAAAAAAGAGGCAGAGGCAGTAGGGAGGCTGCAAAAATACACAGGAGTTGATTAGATAATATCAGTATAGACACAGACTGCACATGAGGTCAGGACCATAGAAACAAGAGCAGGGAGTTGAGAGCTACTGTACAGAGTAAGAGAAGCTGAGTTTTTAGCCACTGCAGTACAGCCAGGATGTAAAGAGGTGGGCAGGTAGAAAAAACACATTGCTGTAGTTGGCTACATCTGCTCGAATCTCTCCCTTCCAGATGTTGCAGTGTAAACCTCATTCTGCTGTCATTTCAGAAGATTTACTAAATAGCTTTTCTGTGGTGGCATTCAGAAGGGGGTGCAGACAAACGGCGCTTTCATTGCTCTTGCTGCTCCTGTCCCCTTTCTTCTGGTAGTTGATGGTCTGTATTTGAATGAGCATTTGAGGAGATCTGATTCCCAGTGCTTTGCTTGCTAGCACAGTAGAGTGAGGGAGGGAAAATGAGGCAGAACCATTTATACTGATTCCAAATGTATGTGATATGAATGGTGTACAATAAGGACTTCTAAGGACTTGGATAAGAGTGCATGTTGTCATTGGGGTAAATGTGTAGGGGAAAAGGGTGATTAAGACTGAATTCTGATTGAGATTATCTGAAATCAGTCACAAGACCACAAGTTTCTCCAGAGCTCACTGATGTTTTATTGAAATTTTACTTTTCTCTGTCCCGATGGAGAAATACCAGGCCACTCAGTTGTTATTTACTATAAAGTGTTTGGAGAAGAGAAATTCATGAAATGTTCTGTGAACCAGGAAGACCTGCTAAGAAATGACATTGTATCCCTCCCTGTTCAACAGCCTGGAAAGTCTTAATGCTTCCTGTCACGTTATACTTCCTCTATGCTTTATAAATAATTTCTGGATGAAAAATATTTTCTGGTGCCTTGGCCCTGTTCGCAGGAATGCATGCTCAAACCAGTTCCCCAAAATATAAAACACTCGAATGACTGCCCTTTTGGTTCATTGCCAGTTGCAGTACAATTTCAAAGCTTCAACAGCAAGTCCTACATATCGAAATGCAGCTACACAGATTATCATCTGGAAAACATGAAAATTGCTTCACTGGAGCGGGGGGGGGGGATTGCAAAAAAGGGTGAAAGGAATTTTCTGTGTTTCCATGCTGATTTGAATCAAGAAATTGAGCTAAGCTGCCATTTAGTCTTGTTTAGAGCAGCAAATCTGGAGCATCAAGGAAAAAGAGCGCAGAGTAGCTTCACGTGTATTTCCAGTGCTAAGGAAGGATCACTGGGTGCTCCCAGAGAGCAACCAGGACCCAGTGCCCAAAACAACAAAGAAAGGAGGTCTCAGGTCCTTCCTCTTTCCACTCTCTGCCCCTCAGGCAAATCTGCCTCTCAACTGAGAGGTAGATAAAGCTGCTAACACCTGATGGAACCTGTGCAGACCAGCAGGGCCCCAGGAGCTGCACTTTCCCTGGGCACTGCACCTTTGCTCATTCACTGTGGACAGAGCTGGGCTGCCACCTCCCAAGCCCAGGAGAAGAATTCTGAGTCAATTGCAAACCAGCCTAAGCACCTTCACCACAACGATCTTAGTGCTGTTTCATCAGGACAATATGCAATTGTTTCTGTTGCTGGCGGGCTCCATCACCTCCTTCATTAAGATGCAAATTTTCCATTAATTAAAATTGCTCTGAATATTTGCACAATTTATGACCAAATCACATAGTCCAGCAACCCTCAGACTGGGGAAGGGCAGAATAAGAACTTTGAAACTGCTGAAATAAATCCTTATCTCAAAACACTGGGGATGTTTTATCTGATAAAGAATGTTCTTATTGGATTTTCAAAATTAATTGGTTCTCCCCATATTGGAATGCACATGAGGCAAAAAGGCCTGAAGCAGTTTTATCCTTACAGATAAATGTACCATCTAATACTATTCACCCGCAGGAAAAAGGAAGAAAAACAAAAATCCCTATTTCTGCTCTAACATAGCAGTAAGCTACTGATCTCAGTTCTGCTCAACTCTTCTTTCCTAATCAGAAACTACATATTTCCCTAGATAGCTGATCTGCACTTACTGTGCTAGGAACACGGCTACAGGGATCTCTCAGTAGCTGTTTCGATTAGAATAAATTACCTCGGTCCTAATTTGCCAGTAATGGTAAAATATCTCTTGTGATGCTTTGGGGATGAGCAGAGCTCTGCTCCTCCATGGCAAGACGAGCACATGCCAGATGGCTGTGGCTCTGATTTCCACGCATTAATCTGCGACCTCTCTGCCTGTTTGCTCCTCTGCCAGCTTAAAGAGATGGAGTCGAGCAGGGGAGCTGAGGCTCAGCATCTTGATGCCGCCTCGCTCCCTTACTGCTGTGGAGTCGGTACTGGGAAGATGAACCAGCCGGTGCTGGAAACCTCCATGCAACCCACTGAAATGCTCATGGTCGTGTTTTCATCTTGATAAGGTGCACCTTGATGTACTAGAGCCCATATGCTCTGTCTCAGGTGAGGAGCATGTGCGTCTTTCCTGGTGTAACAGGCCTGTAATAAAAGATGAGGTTGAGAGAAGTTGTGGTCTCCTTATCACCCCATCTCATGGCCAAGGAGGTGGGCTGTACCACCAGCCTTCCCCCTGCAAAGTTAAATAAATGACAACTGATGGAGGCAGCTCTTGCCCGAGCTCCAGGCCTGGTGCTGGTCCGGGCAGTGAGGCACGTGCACATTTTTTGTACGTGCTCAGACAACGCCTGGGAAGAGGACAGAGGTTGGGCTGGCACAGCACGTGTTCCCAAACCATCTTTTTGCAAGCTGCCTGGCCTCATTTCCTCTCGTATCTGTGCTCCAAGTTTCTGGTTCTGTTTATCTTCCCCTGGCAAGAATAATCATATGTACCATATTCCAGTAACGTCTGCCCAGGGTCTATTTCTGGTACAAATATAAATCAGTAGGAATTTGAAGGTAAATTTTGTTAATCATTATAAAGCTAGCATAAATTATGCCAGCATCAAGTCTCTTGAGGCATTGCTAATGACTCCTGGAGAGACTATGTGTGTGTGTGCGCAAGCAAGAGGAAGGAAGGCAAGAATTCAAATTATAGTTATCATTTATATTGCAATTCTGCCTTAAAGACCTCTGTCCAAGAGGAGATAGGGTTTCTATAATGCCGGGCACTGTACATGCCATCAGTAAAGTGAGAGTTCCTTCTGTAAAGAGCCCAGCCTCTCTTTTGGTGACAAATGCAACAGGTGAATGAACTAAATCTGTGTGGAAGAAGGAGATAATTATAGACACATGCCTTTTCCCAGCTTTGATGTGGGCACAGAGTTACAGCCAAAATCGGGCATGACTTTGCAGAGTTTATGACATTGCTAGATTTGATCCATTATTTACTCTGAGTGACCAAAGGTGTGTATTAATTTCTGCCAGGCAAGTCTCTTTATGGCTGCTTGTAGATTGAGTAATTTTCTTTCTCTCTGAAAATAAATTATATGCTGGAATTCAGTATCATCTGAGATGTGGAAAGTAAGATAGTTTCCACATTCACAGCCCCAGTAGTTAAAAGTGTTAAATGAAAGATGATTTGTTTTTCATTGGGTTGAATTATTCCAAGATTTCAGGAAAAAAAAATCCTGATAGGTTCAGAGCTATAAATAGCAACGCTGGATATACTTGGATTAATGTTACATTCCACTGAGTACTTGTAAGTAAAAGGATCAAGAGAATGTTAAACTTGTAAAATTTATGATAGCCCCTTGGATGGATGTGATATGTTAGTAGAGGCAAGGCACATACCATATACAATGTCAACTAGTCATCAAAGATTTATATCATCTCCCGGCATCCCTGTCCTGATGGCACTGTATATTTTTATTATAAATTAAAGGTCTGTCTCATCTCTCCTTACTGGAATCTAGTAGATGATTTCCTTAAGGGCATCAGGAATAATTCACACTCCCATTTAAATCCTGGGTCTATTTTCAAGCAAAATCTCAAATATATTCTTTTTTTCTTAGCAAGGAACAGGATTTCTGAAACTGGAGAAGGGGATCAGGCAACAGCTGGCCACCTAATTTCCATACGTGTTGTGATAAAACTTTGCCTTTATATGTAAAGCTTCTCTAAAAATTTTCATTTGCATGATACTGTACAAACACCTCATCATTCAAGCTGGGTGTAAAACAGCTCCCCCGCCTAAAACATTGCCAAGAATCCAGGGATGTTCCCCTTCTACAGCATGAATTGCTTTGGAAAGCTGTAAAAGGACAGAGCACAAGAGGAAGCACCAGCCTTCGGGCGCCTGGGAGGCGAGGTCCCCACGGGAGCTGCACTACCCACGTCCCAGCTCCCTTGCTGCCAACATGGCTTGTGTCTTCTGCCCTGGTTTCACCCAGACGTTAAGTCCTGGGCTTTGGAAACCTCTGCGTGTGAGACTCCTACCAAAACCTGCACATTCTCACCAGCATTTTCAGTGGCAGGAATATAGGTTTTCCTGAGAAACATCTTCTTTCACTTAGAAATCCCCAGCTAGCTCTGCTCTGATCCCTCACAGATCTTGGTAATAGCTGAATACCCCTACCTTTCTTTTACAGAGCGAGGACAGGAAGGGCAGAGGGTGCCTTCGTGAGCAGCACAGGAGGCCAGGACAGGCTGGTTCACACTCCCGTCCTGCCTCTTGTCCTGTCCCAGGAGGCAGACTTCCTGCGGGACACATGGATGCATTGGAGCACAGTTACTTCTCTATCTCCGTAGGGCAATGAGCTTGGTGCCCTTGCTCTGGGCATGCAAGGCAGTGTAAAGCACACAGTACCATTTTGGCTACCCGTCCCTTGCAGCTGAGAGGGTGCAAGCTGTAATTTGCCACTAGTAGAGGAAGACATGTGGAAGGTTTTTCCAGATGCTTGGTCCGGGGGCCTACGGCTCCCTGGCCTTGCAGCAGTGCGCTGCCAAGGGGACAGCAGGACCCGCTAGCCCGGAAAGAGAGGGCTCCCCTTTATCCTCTGCTGAGAATTTTGATGTGTCCATAGCAGGATATTATATGAACATACCTTGGGGATCTGTGGTGGTGAAAATAGCTCCATGATGGCACTGCTCCATGATGTTCCAAGATGGGACTGTTGTGGCTAACCAATGTACGGCCCGTGTTATTAAGCAGTTCCTGCCCATAGTGAGGGCTGTAGTACATTTAACATCACCTTAGTGACCTAAACTCCATGGGATTGTCTTCTAAGGTGATGCTACCTTTGACTGTAACCTGGTACTGTGTGAGCTTGTCATTCTCCTTCCCTGATGGGCTGCTCATAGGTCACAGATATCCCTAGGACAGAAATGCAGACTTTTAGGTATACCCACATTAGAGGGCATCAGGCCACCAGCCTATTCATTAATGTCCTCTTCTAGCCCTGGAGCCAGGCTGGACACATCCGATCAGCCTCCAGACAAATCCTGCTAAATCCTGAAATGCTCCCAGGAATTGCTGGGGAAGGGCTAGTGACTCAGAGCAAAACCATGCTATGGCAGTGCTCCAGCTTGCACGTGTGATCAGGTCTTGGGGCCTGAACCTGCAAACCTGGACCCACACGATTAATTTTCTAATATGGATGTAACCTCTGTTTTCTCCAAGGGGAAGGAGTGGAAACAGGAAAAACTTCTCACCTATTTAGATAGACTGTAATGATGCTTACCCAAAATGCCACCTAATAATATATTACCTGGGCTGGAATCTGTTTAGGTTTTGATTTCACAAGTGATAAGAGACTCTCAACATCACTGGTTTTGTGAAAGGGCATGTAAAAACATCAGAAAGCAAAAGATATCATCCTGGTGGCCCTGATCTGTGCTTCACACACAGACCTGGTGTTTTGAGGAGGGCCATGTTATCTATTAAAATTTCTCAGGGAACATATCTCATGTCTTAGGGAATGTGGTGATTCAAAGCAGCAATCTTGCTGGTTTTCATAGAAATTCTCTGTATCGGAATGGGAGTGGTTTTGTTGGTGGAAGTGGGATACTCTATGGGCACCAAGGCAGATCCAGATGTTCAGACATGTTCCCATTTTATTTGTCTGTGAGTATCAGTATGGCCAGGGAGGGTTTATTTTACTTTCTTAACAGTTGGAGTGAGAGTCCAAAAAATAATTACATACCTGCTTTAGGAAAGGACCCTCAGACAGAGGTGTAACCAGTCTGCTAGTCAGCTTCATAAATAGTTATCCTAACTTCTGTAGGATTATTTGCCATTTATCTCTCCAAGAGTAAGAGGAAAGCACATATGTGGAGACTGAAGTAGACTGACTACATTAGTCAACGCTTAGGCACACTGGCCTGACAGCTCGTCACGTGCAAATCTCTGTGCCTGTCTGCACTGGGGTGCTCCCAGGGCCCCTGAGCATGCAGTCAGGTGCACACCTCTTTGTTTCTCTCTCATACATTGATGAATCCCTTCAAATCTCAAAATTGGCATGGGTTCATGAAAAGCATTTAACCTTAACAATAGTGACAGGGGAACAGGGCTTTGCAACAAAAGAGAATTTATTCCAGCTTTGACAGTATGCTTCAAGTAACTCAGCTCAGTTCACATTTTTGATCCCACATCTCTTTAAAGATTCAAAATGATCATTTTAGATGACATGTGATGGTTTCTCCCAGCTCATGTTTCTGTCACAGTGGCTGTATCTATACCAGCAAACTAAACACTGCCCAGCCTCTGTTCCCTGGCACTGCGACAACTGGACACATGCACAGCTAACTTGCCCCTTGGACCCTGGTCATTTGGTCCCTGGCTCATGCTAACTGCTGCACTGGGCCTGAGAGGTGTTTGGGAGAGCACCAGTTGATCCCAGCCAAAACTATGTCCTAGCAGCTTAACAGCATGGCACTGTTTAGCTCTTCAGTAGAGATGGAGCCAGTAATACCTGAAATGGCAAACATGGTTCTGGACACAGAGCAGGAGGCAGCTCCACGCAGGGGGGCTGGCATGGGACAGCTCCCCATCCCCCAAATCTTCACCCAGGAAAACTGCTAAGAGCCAGGATTTGAAGTAATTGATGTTACTAAAGAGACTCTCCCCTAAAAGTTACCTGTAGCTGGAAAGATCTGATCCCAAATAGAGCAATTGCAATAGGGCTTTGGGGTCTCACCTCTTGGTGTGTCTGCTCATAAGAAATACATCCTTAGTCACATATGAAACATGTGGAAGAAGCTGGAGTTGAAACAACACTCACTCCAACCTTGTAGGGACAAAACTTATCTTTCTCTCGTATTCCTTCTACTTTTTGCTGCAAAGACCCAAATAGCTTCATTATACAAAATAAGAATACACAGACAGTCACTACTTGAAGTGCTATTCATGCTGAAGGCTGTCAGCATTTTGCCCCTTGGAGCAAAGTGCTAAGATGAAAATTACCTGGTGATCCTAATTCTGCTCATGGGTGAATGTGTTTGGCTCCTGAAGATTTATGAGAGCTGTGACTTCATGACACACACTCCAAAGAAAGTGAGTTTGGAACAGAAATCAGGGATTACACACTGAAAAAGAAAAGGATTCAATTTTTTTTTTTTTTGATTTCATCTGATATTTAGCAATCACAGCTTTTCATTTGAGTAATAAATGGGTTTGTCCTTTTCAGAAAAACTTCTGTGGACATATTATTCCCTTTATGGTATATTTTTCTGAGTTCCAGATGTTGCTGTTTATTCACGACAAAGTTCACTCAAAGAAGGGTCAAGAATTTAAAAAAAAAAAAAAAAGTTGTTGAAAGCAAAAAAACCCAGGTTTTAGCCCTTAAGAACACTTAGTTTGTCAAGGTATCACTGTTATATGGAGCTCTGAGTTAAATTACAGCAATGAAGTGAATCATTCTGGTGTGGCAAAAATAACTGCCAGTGCCTTGCTTCCCTCATTAACCTTTTTAATGTGAAGTTGTAGAATAGTATGTGATCTGGGAAAGAAGAAACAAGTGAGCACATACTGAGACAGCCAACACAGGAGAAATCAGCATCTTATCTCATGTGATGGTGAAAGAAGTAATTCGCTGCTTATCTCAGCTTACTCCTTGTCTAGGTGCAGCTCTTTATGGGCAGAAGGGAACAGCCAGAGGAAATACATGATTAAACGATCTTGTTTCGGTTATGTCTAATTATTTCCGTCTCAGACTGGGACTGCAGTGCACCAGGTGTTAAAATCAAAATCTCACCCACACCACCACAGTTACAGCCCAAAACACGACACCCTGAGCACTGCTTGCAGACAGAGAACATGAAGCCCACAGCAAGTTTCCTTGGAAATTATAGAAGAAGCACTTGCATCTGACTGGCTTTTAATCTCAGTGATGCTTTCTGGTCAGGAGGAGGCAGGCTGGACCTTCGGGGTCATGCAGCTTTCCCTCGAGTGGGACGGGACTGGGGAGAGGTGCGAGAAGTCGGCATGGCTATAGGGCAAAAGACATAAGACGGATCCTTCCCACTCCAGTAGGGAACATTTCTCTTTACTGCCCACAAGAGCTTTGGTGCCCGTAGGTGCTGCTGCCCAACCCGTGCAAGTTCTCTGCCCCGGGGGAAGAGGGTCCATCCTCCTGCAGCGCGGGAGCCGCTGTGCCACAGGTCCTCGCGTGGCTGCGAGGATGCTCCTGCAACCACCCAGGCATCGGTGAGGCAGCCACAGGGTTACTCTGAATAGTACCCAGGTAATCTCTAAAAGGGCCTCCAAAGGCTTGGGAGAAGGAGTGAGAGGATGGCTTAAAGCTGTATCTAGTCCTCTGGCATAACTAAACTGAACTTGCAGGTTTGCCTTCAATTCTGGCAGTTCTTCATGATGGAAAGGAGAATAAGCACAAAATCTTGCAGGGATAGGATATGCACAAGAGCAGCTTACTACCCGCTGTTGCTAGCTGGAGGCTGCTGAGATATTTAGCAGCTTGTTTGAACTAGTGGCATGTTCAAATCCACATTCAGCCTTTTATCCCTGCCAGGTGGATTAACTGGCTCCCGCATGGAGAGCTTTCAAATGAAAACTGTGCACACATTCAACCTGCTTACCAGCCCCTGAGCTGCCAGGGTGAGGAACGGGGATGGAGAGATTATCTTCTCCTTGACCAAGGGGGCAATGGACCAAGCTAAGAGTCTAAAATCTCCCTGATCCAGAAGAAGCAGAAAGAAAGGTGTATGACACCATGTCTGAAGACACCTCTTCAGGTCAGAAAGCGAGCCACAACGCAAAGCTAGCACAAAGCCAAGAAGATGGGCTGCTATCCCTTTGCACATCCCTGAGTCACATCTCACGTGTGGAGCCCTGGGAGAGGCTCCATGGGAGCTCACCAAGACGGTTGGCTCTCTGGGAGGGGAGAACACTTGGTGCAGATTCATGGGATCCCGTGGTCTGATAACAGACCCATGTGCTGTCTGGAGGGCTGGCCTGTGCTGTCGGTTCACAGATCTGCTGCCAGCCCTTGGCAGCCCTGCAACCAGGAGCTGAATCCGGCCTCATGTCCTCATGGGCATGTGAGACATTCCTTGAGTAAGGGGAGGAGGTGTCAGTGTCAGGAACGATCACTTCAAAGAAGCAGAGCTGAAGAGCAAACGAAAGGCTGTAAAATGCAGCGATTGCTTGGGCTGAACCAGGAATTTTTTTTTTTTTTTTTTTTTTTGTCCCTGCTTGTGCAGAGGTTTGAACTTTCCTCCCCCAGGGACATCTTTTCCCTGCTCAGAAGCTGTAATATTAATCGCTCATCAACCTCATGAGCTCTGTTCCCTGCCACAAGACTGTCCCTCACTGCTGGAACGGTGGCTTGACAGCTCCCCAGGACTGCGGCTTCCCACAGACTCAGTATCTCCTTAATTAAACACTCACTAGATATCAAATTGATTTTTTCCTATTTGGTTTGGGGGCTGTGGGAAGGGCGAAGGGGAATCATCCTCCTCTCTACTTGCTATCAGGAATATTTACCTATGGACACAGCCTAATCTCACTTTTATGCAAACAGATCAATATTTGCTTTTCACCACATCAAAATCTGCTGTTATCATTCCTGGTACTGCAATTAATAAATATTGATATTAGGAGCCACTGATTTGGCTGGTGTAAATAAATATATTCTGCTTCAAATCAGTAGAGTTGGTTTACCCCAGGAGAGAAGTTGTCCTGACATTTTTTCCTATTTATACTCAGTTTTGTTTTGGAATTGAAATTACAATCAAGATAGAAAAGAAAAGATGTATGTCAAAGTAACTGTACATGATCAAATAAAATTCACCAAAAGGGGTGGAGGGAAAGTTCATTTCAGGGATAGGAATGACGACAAGTTTGGGTTATTGCTCCCCCCTTGCCTGACCGGCTGAACCTCCATATCCGAGTTTCTTAACCACAAGATTATTCTTTACATTGTCGTCTCTGCTAGGAGCACTAATGAAGCTCTGCATCACCCCTTTTGTGTTTGCTATGTGGAAATAACATCGCAATAGGCAGACTCTGCTTCTGAAAACCTACAGTTTCCACAGTCAGGGTATGCAGTCCTCCAACTACTGATGATGATGTCTTGATGTCACCTCAATGCATAATATGATAGCTAAGCCGGTGTCCTTGCTTTGTCAAATATTATCCATGACACGTGTGCAGCATGTTGTCCCCTTTGCTGGTGATTCACTACGAATGAACATCACCTGATGTTATGTTGTCGTGTTGGATGGTGTCAATGGCTGTGTGCTAACATGGCCTGGACAGATTGGCAAGATGCACTTCTGTTAGGAATAGGAACATATGTTGTGTACAAGCCTGGAGGTGCCAACCAGGGCTTCAGGGCTGCCGCAGCCAGCTCACCTTTGAAGTTCATGTTGCCTTTCTCCCTGACCAGGCATCCTGCACAGTGACTTCTGGTGCGGCATGTCATTTGCAGGGATTTTAATACCATGAAGTGAGCAACATGACTCATCAGAGAGGGACTTCTTCCCAAAATTGCACATGGAATCCCTGAATTATCCAGTCATACCAATGGAAGATAAATGTTCTGACCCATGGGTTTTCCCCAGTTGAACCACAGAAGGAAGCAGAGCGGTGTTGCCCCACACGCTGTGCGCTGGGTCACAGAGCTGCCTGGAAGAGCTTCACAGACCTAACCATTAACCAAGGCTGTCCTGGAGCTGGGATCCCTCCAGTGCACAGAGGTTTGATCTGAGAAGACATTGCAGTTCTCAGCTGGAATAAAACCATACTATTTGATGATTAACAAGAAGAGATAACCACAGATTATGAGGCTGTCTGAGATCTATGTACATATACTGTTTTGACAGCAGAAATTATAAACAGATCATTTTTATTGACCTTTGCCTTACAGTGTGTTTGAAAGCAATTCCTGCCTTTTATCAAAGGAGCCAATGGTGGAAAACATTGCTTGCAAGGAAAATGTTGTCTCAGCCATCTCTTGCCTAATGGTTTGTTTCCTAATTCTGATTAACCAAGCTTATACTCATACTTCCCTGGCACTACCTGAGTGCGAGTCCCTGTTTTGCTGCCACTAACTGTTTTGATGGGTCCCGACTGGTTAGTCAATGCCAAAATATCCATGGTGGACTGACAAAAGGAGGATGACACTCTGTCAGCAAAAACCATGAGAGTCACATGTCAGCCCATTGCACAATGCTTTTATAGTCAGTAGAGGAACATGGAAAAGATAGATGCAGGAAGAAAGAAGGCAATGGGCAATGGGAAGAAAAGCAAATAAACCACTTTTGCTGACAGAAAGGACAGTTATTTGGATTGGAGCAAACAGCCAGTGTGCAGAAAAAAAAAAAAAAAAAAAAAAAAAAAGAAAGCATTTCCCAAGCAGAGAAAAATGCTTTACATATGGAAATCTGCTCTATTTTATCCTGCTAACGAACAGAAGTGCTGCAGGCTTGCAGCACCTCTCTTATCCCATAATTTGGTTACTGGCAGCAATGTGAAAGGACACAGCTTATTCAGCTTTCCTTTGATTTATATAGTCTCCATTTTAATCATCAGTGGTTAATGCTTCCTTTGTGAAGGCAATGGCGCTGCTGCACCCATGTTGGGCTGAGGATTTTGTTTAATTAGTCTAAGCAAAGATTAGACCTCCCTTTAAAAAATGCGCTGGAAAAAGGAGAATGGATAACTTTTCTTAAGCAGCTCTTTGTGTGCATGGTCATCTTGAAATATGGTTGTCCAGGGCCAAGGTCCAGCAGATCCCTATAAACTTCTCCCCTGAGACACAGCCTTCACTGGACCTATGTCTGTGATTATGCAGCCACTGCTCTTGCTGGCTAGCGCTTAGCACCTAAGAAACTGCATTATGGAAATATTATTGCAGACCATTTGCTGTTCTGGATCAGTGCCTGCTTCTTGCAGGTGTATTTGTCCTTTGATATTCCCCAACACTGTCACTGCCAGGGCTGTAACTGGGCTTTCATTGCTGCAGTTTGCAAGAGTAATTAAACCTGCAGAGTTCACACTAAGACATGCTGTTTCTCCTACGTTGTTCTTAGACTGGTTCTCATCTGCATGCTATTTTGTTAGAAATTTGCATTTGTTGGAGGTATTTTTAATAGGAGAGGAACTGAGGCCTCTTGCCTAATTGTGTCCTGCCTACCTGCTGCTGCTGCCTAAACCCACTGGTCCTGGGACGTGTTAGGACCAGCTTAAAATCCCTGACTAATGCAATTAAAATACATTCCTCTCATTTTCAAAGCATTTCATTTTCTGTTCTTATCTCCAGACCTGCAGGATGGTCTTAATTAGGCTTTTCCCTGCCCTTCTCTACAAGTATTTTCATTTCATGCAAGATAACTAAATTGGCACTAGTACGTCCCCAGGTCTTGGATGAGTGCTATCACTACTGCTTGATGCAGTAAGTTATTCACAAGCTCCTCTTCTGGTCAAGTGAGTGTTAAACTGTTGCACTGAGTGGAGCATCTTCAAAGACATGAGACTTTGGTTTCCTGACCTATCAAATAGCCTGGTAGAGAATCCAGGACCTCTATCTATAGGTCTCAGCCTCAGAGGAGAGGTGAGACCCCTCCCTCCTGGACTGCAGGACAGTAAGGGATGTTACGGTAAAAGTGCTATAGGCTTTTTTCACAGTGATCTGGATTTTAGAGCTTTAGGATGGGTAACCCCAGGTAGATCTCTAAGTTTCCTTACCATTTCTATGACAGGTATCTGACTGTCTCCAGGACACAAAGCGTAGGTCCTCCAGCTCTTCTTGCATTTGCTACTCTGAATCTGAGCCCCATCCAAGGTGCAGCTTACTCTTTACTTGTCTTTACAGAGCGGAAACGCTGTTGTGGAGCTGAACAGACGCCTGAAACCAGGAGCTGCACAACAGCATGCCAAGATCACACCTGGTCCAATAGATAAAATACATCATGGGCCGTGCTGTGATCCTGAGGCCATCTGGCTTGGAAGAGCTCACAGCTATACTCCTATCCTAGAAACAGGGTAGTTGCAGAGGCTCTGCCTGTTGGGAACGATCGTTTTCCCAAGGTAACCCCAGACCTCTGTCCAGCAGGTGCCTGGGAGAGTGTTGTCAGCCTGAGGCCAAAAACCACGCCAGAAACTCTGTGAGCATGTTACCAACATGGCTGTATTTAATCTGCTAACAAAGACACAGTCTAAACTGCCTACCTGTAGTAATCCACTCAGGAAATATCAGTTTAATTCTATCAGATGGAACTAAAAATGTTTGCCTTGTCCCGGGAGTATCGCAATCCCTATGAAGTTCTCCCCCCGGCCACCTCATGAAGCACGAGAGCTGTTGTTGGCAGGGGGAAGCGAACGTGCTGCAGCCCCTTCCAGCTCGGTGCTGATGCCGCGGGTCCCTGCAGTGCCGGGGCCGCGTGCATCCTGCTCCCAGGTATTTCACGGCTTCTTGAGCTCCCAGCCAAGCAGTCGCACTCTTACAGCAGCATTTTCTGCCTCACCAGCTCTAACAAAGCGGGAGCAGGGCAGGAAACATCTGCTCCGGAGCTTACAGCAGCCTGACCCATTAAATGGCCAGGGTAAACACGGCTGGTGCATAACAGAGCAGCATCTGGGAGCAAAACATCACCCTCCCCTAGGAAAGAAAACTGATTCTCAGCCTGGCTTCCCCAAATCCCCTCTGTTTCCCGACTAAGCCCCGACAATTTCAAACATCCCAGGCATGCGAGGAAACACGGCTGAGGTGAGGCAGCTGGGGCCGGGGCAGGGAGAGGACGGAGGCTCAGGAAGTGTGTGCCCCTGCCGATGAAACAGATATCGTGCAGGGAGCACATTCTGGGTCATAAAAGGGCTTCCCCGGCACACGGGCTCTCTGAGACAATTTTCTATTTAAAGCCCCCAGCTGGACTTTGAGGAAGGGACAGCGGGGTGCAGGGTGAATCATCTATCCATCCTGAGCACATCTCGACACAGGAGGTTTCCTGCGTTCGGGGAGAAAACAAGACGTGTGTGCTGGCGGAGAACCAAGCACAGTCCAGCAAGACCTCGACAAGGTAGTGTGTGAGGCAGCTTTCATCTGCTATTCATTGCCTACTTTCGAAAAAAAACAGCAGGGGAGCCAGGGGAGACACGGGGGCCTAGTTCTGCTGCTTGCCACAGCAGCCTGCCCTCCACACAGCCGCTTCCAGCCCCGTGCTGCTTCACATCAATCATAAATTGTGCTGCAGAAATATTTCACTACCTGCTCAGCTCGTTAACAGAGCTGCTACTTCAAGTTATTCAGTGGGGAAGAAGATTCAAGTTACAAAACACTGTGATTTGTGAATCATACTGTACTCGGCATGCAACAAGGACTGCAGCTGCAGGCGTGCTTAACTACTGTCTGCAATGGGTGAAAGTGTGAAAATGATAAAATATGGCGCGGCATTTGCTGCCTACACCTCTTTAAACCTAGGTATTAACAACTTCACATTTTTCAGTTGTTCTTAAGGCTAAACTTCACATCATTTTGTACGTTCAGTGGCATTCTCAGAGTAGGATTCTCAGCTGTTTTGTTTGTCTAGTTTGTCCCCGAATGAGTTCTTGAGCATTTCAAGTGCAAGCAACCCTAAAAGCACACAGCAGGAGACAGTCAGGTCAGACCTCTTTGTATGTCTTACCAAAACCACTGCATATTACCAAAAGCAGATGCTGATCTGGTATAAATGCAATCCACTGATTTGACTCTGTTGGTGCTGTTTTGATAAGTTAACTTTTAATGGGCAGCTTTCATGTTTTATTTGGGTGTCTCCAACTTCATGTCAGATGGAAGGGAAGTATAAAGTCACAAAGAGTATCCAGGAGAGCCTATCCCAGAAATACAGTGTTTGAGAATGTCACTTATTTCTTAAGGAATACTTGCAACCATTTTCCAGAGCAGATTATCTTAACCTCAAAAACATTTCCATCTGTTTTGACTATTTTTTTTCATTTTCTCTAAATAAGCATTTTAATTTATCTTTGTATATTCATAGTAACCATTATAGGTCTATAATTAGGTCCCTCTTTTTGTTTTTTCATTTGATTAGAGAACTTCTACATAAAATATCTGATAAACAAGTAAAGGAAAATCTCTTTGTCTATGCATACCCCATGCATAGTAACAGAGACATTGACAGTGTCTTCACAGAAGAAATTTGTAAATGTTTGACGGGAGAGGTGGGACTTGCCTGACAATTCCAGATGTGTACAGTATAAATTTCTGCATATGAGCTAAGTGTCTAGACTGTTTTTATAGTCAATGGAGAAATACAGGCACTTCAGGATGCATTTCTTATCCTAATGTCTACAATGACTCAGATAGCACCCTGAAAGTGCCTCTTTTTTTCCCTATTTTTTTTAAAAAAAGAGTTTGCTGGTTTTAAAGGGCATCCAAAGTGACCAACACAGATAAAAATGTCCAGGCTATGCCTGTGTTTGTTAGAAAATGAAAAGTTCCTGGGATCATTCTCCATCACTGAGGCTGGAGGACAAACAAGAGCAAGAAATGCTCTTGCCCTCCAAAGTATTGAGGTTGTCCCCAAACTGAGTATTACTACCGCAAACAGAACCCACCAGATATTTGCAAGAGTTCTAGAGAGCCCATGCCAAAACAAAGCTGGGGATATTATAGTCATTGGAATGTTCTTCATCATGTACAGGGAGCCAAATCTTGAGCCAGCCCACAGCGCTGTCCTTGCTGAATTAACTGGTGTTGACATAGCCCTGGACTACACTGCATGTGTGGACTTCGTCTCCTTTCCCTACAAAAGGAACAAAGGGGTAATGGCCCCATAAATAAACATTTATGTTGTAGACACTCAAACTTAAGAGAAATGAATCCTACCAAACATCTTGGAGGTTTCTGTATCCTTTTCTCCTGCCTTCACTACCCTTAAATGTTGTGCATGAACTGGTCCCTGATTGGGGACTTCTAGCATTTCTTCTAACGAGACTGTTGTCACCCATTAACATTTGGCTGCTCTGATCTTTCTCCTTAGTTTTCCTGAACCACAGCAGTGTGTTGACAGTGCCTCCAGTCCATGCTGGAAAAGTTTGGCTCATTTTACTGTGCAGAGATTTCCCTCAATGGATTTCCCTCCAGTGCATATATTTGTTCACAGAAGGATTAAGTTTTTCACTAACTATTTGGTGGTTATTGAAATCACTGCAGATAGGATTGCAAGATGAAGATGAAAGATGCCTTTACTAAACTCCAAAGGGCTTCCTGAGTCAAGTTTTTCTATTACTTTGATGGCTCTTTCCATTTGTAGTAGGATTATTTCCCAACTGTACCCACCAAAGCAGCAGCATGCTTTCATAAGTCCTCAGACAGGTTGGAACATTATCTGTCAAAATAATGGAAAAATCCAATGCTTTCATGACTTAGATTTGGTTAGTGGAAATAAACCACATTAATATCTATTCAATAAACTCTGCTTTTTTGATAACTGCTTTGTTATTTTGAGCAAAATTTCTGATCTTCCATCTCTTAGAGGTTTTCTCTTGTGCTTGCAGCACGTAAAGGCTACCATCTATTAGCATGGATAGGTATCATCCGTGCTATTAGAGTCAGATTGTGATCACAGTTATACTGCTACAAGAGTATCATGGCCATGATCAGAGTCTGTCTGCTGGATTAGTAACATGTGATGATTTCAGACAGCTGGGAGACTTCTCATTTTTGGCATTACCTCAGCAGTTGCAAAGGGACTTCTTATGACAGCACAAATGAGAGGCAGAAAATGTCCTCAGTCAGAAACTGAGGACAGGAAGAAACAAAGATAAAACTGAAAAACAAGGAATGGGTGTTTGAGTTCAATTGAAAATTAAAAAAATAAAGGAATGTGAGAATTTATGGAAAATATGGAAATTCCCACATTGCATTACAGCTGCTTCCTTTTGCTTTTAATTCTTGCTCTCCAGCAACATACTGCTAAATATTTTTATTTATATATCTTTTTTTTCCATGTAAAAAGACTGTTTTTAAATTAAGGAAAGCTACTTTCGTAGTCAGATTTTACTCCTGAAGCTTTAAAACAGAGGAAAAATATGATTGGAAGAGTGCTAATATATATCATGGGAAAAATTCCGTAACAGAAAGAGTTCTGGGAAATCAGTCTCCAGACCAATTTTTGCACAAATGAGAGATGCCATGAAAAATGATAATCCCTATTAATTAAATTTTTCAGTGTTAGAGAACAAACGAAAGCTGAAGGGATTTGTAATGTGACTCGGTCTTTTTGCCTCTAGGCCACTGCTTCAGAGCTGGTGTGGGTTGGTAGCAACTGAAAGATTGTTATTCTCCAACAGCTGTTTGGAGACCCCTGGGAAATGGGCTTGCGTTATCCTGCTACCAGGGACTGATGCAACTTCAAGTAATTTATCCTTCCTACAGGGGCTAATTGGCATTTTCCGCGTGGCAGCAAACAGAGAGACTGTAACTGAAATGGGCATAAAGCAAAATTATCATCCTGTCATTGCAGTATCACCAGCATCAGTAATTTCACTGTTTCCAGTTCCCAGAGAGCTAATGCTGTGTGAGCTGTTCCTCGGTGCTGTCCTCCCTCCTAAAGAACCAGAGGAATCAGCAAGATGCCTCAGTGCCCTGGGCTGGAGTCACTCTCCTTGCCTGGAGAGAAACAGGCCTCTCAAGAGGGCACTGCATCTGACTTGGACTTGTATTTATGTATGAAATGAATTGCCTGTCGCAGAACTGTAGCAGTTATAAAGGCGGCCAAGGGTCACCAAAGGTTATAAAGGTTATAAGGGTCACCAAGCTCAGGCAGGCGGGCTCCCTGGCTCCCGATGCAGAGCTGGGAAGGTTCCTTGGCAATATTAGATCACTATCAGCAGGAAAAAGGCATGAAATTCCAGAGGAGATGTCTGAGCTTGGAGCCCAAGCTCCTTACATGGTCAGGATGAAATGGAACAGCCGCTTCCATTAAGTGATTCAGGATATCGAAAATTGTGGTTTGGCAGGAGAGTAAATCTGGATTTCAGGACTCTTTCTACAAAAATGCCGTGTTGATAGGTACAAAGTGCCAACAGGTCTAAATGCATCCTGCCAGCTTCCTCTTGTCCAAATCCTGTTGAAATTTTACTTCAGTGGCCAGTCTAAAGCTGCTTTGTCCACAGATGGACCTGAGAAAGGAGTGTGTCCCTCGCTGCACAGAAGCCTCATCCTGCATGCAGAACCGATGCTGCTAGCCAAGAAACCGAGCTAAAGGCAGGTACCTCACCACTTCCTATACTGGAAACTCCTAATTCCTGTCTGGAGCTAATGATCTCTGCTGATTGCTTTGGGCATGCAGAGAGCAGTACCACCTGCCTTGGCCACCCTTTGAAATGCCTGATGTACGTGACATGGATATGTCTTTCCATGGACCTCTCCCACAGATGTTTCCCAGTGGATTGCTCTACTTGGGCCCAGCTTTCTCCAGCACCACTTTCACACAGTGCTGAGCACAGACTCGTGACTCAGAGGGAAACAGAAGTAAATGTGTGAGTCAGGCAGGGAGCAGGAGGAAGCTCCCAACAAATTACATACCATTTAATGCTTACATTGTATATATAGAAACAAACAGAAGGTAGAACTGCTGGACAGCACGTACGTTATGGGGTGCTCTCTGATCTCATAACAGTTGTCAGAAAGAGTAGTCTCTCTTTCCTTCTCCAAAGTTTCTTTTCATACAAACATTGACCTTTGGATGAGGCATGCAGACTTAGATGTCTACCTTTAAGATGACTGATAGAAGAAGACCTGTATCTTAGCATGTGCACTTTTCAGGAAGAGTTGACAATATGGAGCTACTACTAAGAAAAAGCAAGAAGAGAGACTGAAGACCTAGAAAAATATAGTAAGAGAATTAAAGTTATCACTGTGATTTATAGAGGAAAGGAAGATTGAATGGCAGCTCAGTTTCAGTCAATAAAAAGTTAAAATGTTAAAGAGCCTTTTAAATCTAATGGAGAAGGACATAACAAGAAGCAGTGACTGGAAACTGAAGACAGACAAATTCTAATGCAGCATCATAAAATGTAACTTCCATGGAGCAGTGTGGCACCAAGGGAAAATGAAGTTTAGTGTTGAGCCTGACTCAAAACAAAACATCATTTAGACATGACAGCCACTGCAATCAACTGCAACAAACATTTAAGCATTGTGAATGCCTAGATGTTGTCGTCAGACTCAAAGGGGACTTCAACCAGCCAATACTCTGAGCATCCACAGTCCAAGCTAAGGGCTTAATCCAGTTGCATATATAAATGTCTGATGCCATTTGAAGAGCTCTGGGGAGTCGGAGATAAACACACAGTATTGGCCAGCTGTGAGATAAGACCTTCAGAAGACCCTTTTGGAGTCCAGATAGGACCCAGGAAGGATAAACCAGTGAGTATGCAAGAGTTCTAAACTACCATGAGTAAGTGCCTGAATCAAGTCCCAGATGTCTAATGTCTTTTTACAGGCAGTGAAAAGAAATAGACCATATGTGTCATCCAGAAGCAGGGGTCTGAAATAAATCTGACAAACTGTAACATGATCTATTTATCTCTCTATACTATACAGGGAAAACAGGGAAACTGGCTCAGATGTTGCTCGCTACACTGTGGAGATCTAATGCTGAATGAGATGAAGCCAACACTCAAAGCCTAAGTCAAATGCTTCTCTACCATAATAACCTTTTAGATGTTTTCTTGGAGACAAAATTGCAAGATTTTCATTTTTCTATCTGATATTTGGAAAATAAAAAACAGACAAAGACCACAAATGTCATGTTTTCCCCTAGGCCAAAGTAAATAGATAAGCTAGACTCAAGAAGGGCTGTCATTACAATACTATTGGTGAAAAACAACCAATACTCAAATAAAAAATGTTGATTCATCTGTTAGAAACATCACAGCCCAACTAGTAAACTGCTACAGACAGAGTCTGAGAAATACATAGTCACTGATATGTAAGCAAACTCCTTGCTACTCCCTAGAAAGTTATTTGCTTGACTACAGACTGCTAGCAGTTATCTAACCATCACATGCCAACATGCATGATGTCTAAGCATAAGACACTGGAAGTTGCTAAGCAATACATAGTGAAGCAACTTTAAATAAACAAACACAATGACCTAAACTATGGGAAAGCTCAGAAGATCATTTGTTCCACTGACCTTTAATGTCGTATTGCTGTGGCAGCTACAGCAGCAGGGCTTTCCCTTACCCTGCTGCCCACTTTGCCTCTCCAGCTGCAATAGATGATCATCCTTTTTAATTACCACACTTTCTGCCACTCCTGCACAGGATTATTTTCATACTCTAGGGATGAATCATGAAGGAAAGTGCCATGAAATGGCAGCAAATGTCAGGACCGAGATCTCACTTGTTACGGGAGTGAGAAGTAGAAGCCAAAGCCAACCAATGCCCAGGAAAAAAAGCCTGTACTTTGCCCTGTGCACGCTAAGTGCTTTACAAAAGCCACATAGCACCACACCCTTCAACCTGTAAGGCTTGTAGTAATAAGAGAGTTGAGGCACAGGGAGGTCAAGGTTGTTTTTATAAACCTAAAATAAATCTCCTTCTTCCCTCAGTTACGGAGAAAATACTGTTTGTTTGGGGGCAGTTTCTGCCAGGAAGCACACAACTTTTTCAAGGTGTGTTTACCTGCTTTACATGTCTGTCAAACATGTAAAAGTAGTTGGAACATTGGAAAGTAGATGTGCTCAAACAAAAGATCAATCAAAATGAGTCACAAGCAGATCTTTTAGGATGAGCAGACTATCATGCTAAAACACTAAAAAAAGACCATCTCTCTCCGTTAAGGGCTGCCATCAAAATGAGTTACCTTAGAACAATCAAAACCTAAACATAAGCCATGGTTTGGATATACAGAGGGTCTTCTTTGGCTTTTCTAGCAGCACAAAGTCATGCTAAGGCCTGTATCACACAGTGCCCAGCAGTGTCATGAAGTGAATCATTGCCCAGGTGAAGACCCAAGAGGTGGGCACGGGCTATCCACCAGCACCAGCTGGCCCCAGGAACAGCACTAGTGGGCTCTAGTGCTGCTTTGATTGCTCTTTAGATGTAACCTTAACATCTTCCCTGCATAAGTGAGATTCTCAAGAGCTTGTCTGTCAAAGCCCTAAGGAAATATGTGCGTTTTTAAGGTGTCAGCAAGGCAGGCTGTTGTGTTAACAGGTGTTACCTGTAACTCCCTTCTCCTTCACGGGCTTCCCCTAGCTTAACTATTTAAAACAATCTTGTCTACAGAATGAAGTTTTATTACTTCATTGTATTTCCTGGAGCAGAAATGGAAATAGTCCCCAGACAGCAAAAGACACTGCCCTAGCCTTGATTCTGGTCCCCACGCAGAGACTGGAGGGATGAGTGACTGACAGACTGGGGAAAGTGGTGGTAAGAGCCTAACACACTGCTACCCGCTTTGCTTCCCCTGCTGCCCTACTGGTTTTGCCCAAAGTGTGGAGCACGTGTTGGTCCTTCTCCTCAGCCACCGGTGCCCATTTTGTGCTTGTTCCTCAGTGCTCTGAGGGAGATGCAGTGTGTATTTATGTACTTTAGAGCACAGAGCTTCACTCTCCAAGGACTCATTCAAGTGCTGTGATCTGAGCTGGTTTCAAGCTGAGCATGTCAATTTAGCACAGAGATAATGGTACTACAATTGCATTTAGCTGCTGAGTGCTCAGGGTGCTCTGAGCACACTCATGGGATCCAGGAGTTAAGGATGCCTAGAACTTGGCCAAGCTAAGGCATGAGTTATAATTCCATCTGCTCAGCTCTGTCTAGACCAGAGCATTTCTTGAGCTCATTTCAGATGCTACCAAAATTCAGAAGTTACAACTGGTAAAGTTCAGACATATCCAGGGTGAGGTAGGAGCTGCAGTTTGGAGGTTTAAGTAGATGAATTCTCCCCTTTTGGGGAACATGGGTGGCATCTGCCTTTGTTATGGTGAGTACACTGCAGACTGTCCCTTGGCTAATGCCACAGCACCACCTTGCAGATCACCAGAGTCCTCACCCAAGCCCTTAGCTGAGTTTCCATTCTTTGCCTTGTGAGAAGGAAAAGGTTGCTGGATGGATCTTGCCCATCTATGGTTAGACTCCCTGGCAAGGGCACATATCCAGGGGCTGGAGAGGAGAGGCTTCTCTCTCCAGCTGTCTCATGAACTTTCAAAGCAACAGAGGAGTCTTGTGAAACCTAAACACCAAATCAGCATTTAAAGGACTTCAGCACTTATATTATTGACAGTGACTGTTCGAAGAAGGAAAATAAAATTTCCCCACTGATATCTACCTGATGCACTCCACCAAAAATGTGGGATTTTGTAGGCTATATAAGAAGGTAACAGCTCAGCAGGAAAAAGTCCATGAATAGCCTAACCCAGCAGAATAAATGGTAATTATAATATATAGTCAGACAACATGGAGCCTGTTCTTTTAATGCAACTAATTCTGTCATGGCTTAATAAATTCATTATACTGGTGTAGACATGACCAAAGTTTAACTAGCACAACGATGAGGGTTCTTTTGTGTTTAACATATCAGCATTCAGACTTTTAAATGAAAAATTTGCCTACTTTGTGGACTTGGTTGGTGAATAATTGAAAAAAAAGCAACTATATATTTTTTCAGATTTGACTTCTTTATTTTCTTGCTTTGCATATGACTTGCAAAACTGGGATGATATTTACAAAATAAACTAAATGACTTGGACCTTCAGATCTTCTAATCCTCTGAAAACAGAAGGTAAATCTCTCACTTCATTGTGCCTCTGTGGTTGTAGAAATGGCAACTGTTAAGCACTTTGTAAAGGAGGAGAGAAGGTATTTGTGTCCTTTGCAGAATACAGGGTGGCATTTCAGAGGCTTCAGAGGATACCTCAGACAGTTTGAGTGAGAATTACCCAAACTATGTAAATTCAATCAGTATAAGATACACTCACTGTCAAAAAGAACAGAAACACTCCATCTTCCTTCCTCTAACTCTAGATATTCATTCCCACCAGCTTGTTTGTGACATTTTAGAGCTCATGCATTTGTTCTACCAGAAAACAGATCTGTTTGAAAAATCTTACTTACTTACTGGCTTACAGACAGTATCTTTCTTGACAAAGGTGACAACTTGCATAGTGTCATCCCTTGGTCACTTGGTTCTTCACAGACTGATCTGGAGATGGCTGGATGGATAGCTGGAGCCATGTTTTGGCAGCAGGGATCTGGAGGTTGAAAGTTCATCAGTCAATGGAGATGAGTGTGTGCTTCAGCAGTGTCACAGAAAAGACAGATATCACAGTAGGCAATAAGGCATCTGAAGAAACCCTTCCCAATCTACATGTCATTGGCGAGGTATTAATTTAGTTTTGGTCGCTGAACTTGAAGAAAAATGTAAAGCAATTGGAAGGACTTCAAAGAGAAGTACCAAGAATGATCTAGGGTCCAGAAAACAGGGTTTGTGGAAGAAGGTTGAAGGACTCAAGGTGGGACAAATGACTCCTGGGGGAAGAAGAATGTTTCACACATGGGAAAAGTCTCTGCAGAATGGAAGGGAATAATCTGTCCATGGGCCTTGAAAGACAACAAAGTTCTGGGCATGAACTATAGCAAAAAAATTTCAGTCAGACATGAAAAACCTTGTAGATAAAAGAAAAATGAAGATTGATTTAGATGAGCCTTTATCACTGGCATTTTCTAAGGACAGGTTAGAGAAGCATCTGGCAGGATCAGCTTAAATATTGTTGACATTCTCCTGGGGCTAGGGATCTGTTCTGAGACTTGCTGAGTTTCCTTCCAGGCTAATTTTCTCTGATGCTCTTCTTCTATGGAAGTTTTTTGCAGTTAGACATCTATCCCATAAAAGCGAATGCAGCCATATGATATTTTGAGTGTGCTGCAGCATCCTAACAGTGCAAGGCAACGCTGTGTAGCCACTTAAAGCAGAGGGAGAAGCAGAATTGCACACCTAGCTGAAATAGCACAAGAAGGTAGAGCTGGCATTTGACTAAGATCCTTAAATTTACAGTAAAGCTCTTGAGAGGGGTTTCTTGCAATCTTTAAGAAGAGCAGATGATCAGGACCTTAGTTTGTGTACCTGATCTTAAAGATTTTCACATGGAATGAAGCTTTTACATGTGAATTCTGCATTTTCCCCAGGGTTCCAAGCCTTTGCAGAAGACCACTACTGAAAGACCATCAATTCTGCGCCTTGATGACACTTTTCTGTAAGAAGATGATTTGCTCCCTAGCAAGCCATTGTAAATTTCTGTCTCAAATGTACCCAAGTAGTCACCAGCAAATGTAATTTTGCTCAGTAAACCCTGATCCGTGATGTGTGAAATGCTTTGGAACAGTTGCTCAAACAATTGCTCAAAACAAATGCATAGTCTGCAGAATGGCTTTTGTTATACAAATGCAATGGAAACATATACTATTTACTGGGGTCCTGCATTTCATTTCACATCTCTAGAGTGATAGATCCTGTCTAGGTAATTGGAAAAGACCATGCTAAGAGTTATCTCACTCTAAATGCATTAGGAGCTGAGATAAATCCTAGATGAGCCAAGCACACAGAAGACCCAATGTAGCAGAAACAA
This sequence comes from Nothocercus julius, assembly GCA_013398735.1. Classification (NCBI taxonomy): domain Eukaryota; kingdom Metazoa; phylum Chordata; class Aves; order Tinamiformes; family Tinamidae; genus Nothocercus; species Nothocercus julius. Next base: position 4,499,901 of record VZSV01000056.1, on the reverse strand, counting down.
CGCCAAATTTTCTAGTCACACAGAGGCAGTGGGACTGACTCTGCTATTGAAATATGTATTAGGATATACATATTGCTACAGGTACATGCATCAAACTAGAGTCTCCTGTGCTTTTCCATTGCTAGGTGTTTCCAGCCAGTCTGACAGCACCTAGCTGGGACTATGGGCTAGAACAGCATCTCTTGCATGGGCCTTTGCGGTGAAAGCTGAGACCAGAAACAGACCGCAGGTGAGACACTGTTCCTCGAGGATGGTGCAGACCCAGAGCAGAAGGTGAGAAAGGAGCAGCTGTGCTGTGCCCAAGCTTGCACCTCTCAAGCATCCCCCATGCACTGGCTCAGTGGCAGCAAGTGATCCACAGGGACAGCGACTGCCCTGGTTGAATCGGGACTGTGTGCATGGGCAGTGGCAAGGCAAGCTCCTGCCAGGACAACATTTTGGAGCAAGGGCTTTCCTGACCAAATATAGACCTTCATATTTCAGTGCAACAGTCTCCAGTTCACAAAAAGCCCCAGTTTGTGTTGCTGCTCTAGAGACCCTGGGGAGCTTGGGGTAACTCTGAGAATTGGAGGCAATACAACTTCCTCTTGTATTGTATGTCACTCAAGTTAAAGAAGAAACAGGGTCTCTCGCTGTCCTCAGTCAAAAGAGATTCAAAGACAGCCAAGGGAATACTTTGGCCACCAGACCCTGCGTTAAGCCATGTTGAAGGTATATCCACTCCTGCACAAGCCATATATCAGATCTGAACAGCCAGGCATGCAAAATGCATTGGGTTACAGACAGAAGCGGTGCACACGTATATATACAGGTTTCTATCACCTTCACCCAAGCACTCAGGCCCACTTCTGGCTACAGATCCCAGGGCCTAGGTAGAATAGTTGAAAATTACCCAACTCATCATTGTCCTGCTGCACATATATTAGCAATCAGTTTTGTACTGAGCAGATGTTGCATTTTTCCAAATGACTCTGTCGGCATTTGGGATGCAAATACAACATTCTGCAGGGATGATGACAGGGAGGTGATACCAGTGGCACTGTTTATACGAAAGTTAGATATCTGCTTAAGCGCTCACACAGACTGGAATTCCAACTGATAGGTAAATCCACTGGACTACAAAAGAGGACAATTTAGTGCAAGCTTGTTTTTTTTTTTTTTTTTTCCAAAGAAGGAGATCTTTACAATAAGTCTTCATCCTTCCCTCCCCAATCTAAAAGGATATCATTGTCTCAGAAGAGAAGCAAGCCATATTCCAGCTGTCCAAAGTATTTGAAAGAGGATGTTTATTAATGACCTGGGGGCTGAAGATGAACAGGCTGGACAAAAATAACTGCTGGGATACAATTGGGAAGTTAACCTTTGCATGCCAGAGATCTGCGTTGTCCAGGGAGCCAGGCTGATAGGGATGCACAGGCTACAGAGCCGGCTCCAGGCATGCAGCTCAGAGCTCCTTCTTTAATACTCTTCCAACTAGTGAAAAATTGTAATATTGCAGTGGTGGCATACAGATCTGCAAGAAAAGTATATTCTTTTGTATTCTACATGATCAATTATAATGAGAGAAAATTCTGGCCTCATCACTCATGTCAAAAGGAAGAACCAATCCATCTTCATGTAGCAAATACTGCCACGAGGACAAAGGGAGGTTTAACCCGTTCTTCCTTTTGGATACCCGTAATTTATAAGCACACAGAAATATTTCTGCTGGATCGACATCCATGGAAAAGCAGCAACCAAACTGAAATAAATCCCCCTTCCTTAGCTTCACATCTCCCCTGTATAGCACATAAAGCCCTCTCTGCTCAAAATCAATAATATACGTACTCAGCACACTGCAATCCAGCTCCCCGGCCCTTACGCACACGTATTCCCATAAGAATCAAATTCCATATCTAAACCTGACTGCGCAGTCTGAAAGTCAATGAGTCTGGTCTCCGCGATAACCAAGGAGGAGAGGTATCCATGTCAAGGACAGACTGCTAAATGGTGCTTCTGCCGGCCCTCTCTGATTAAGCGCTGTCAGCTCTGGCTGATCACACGTATCTCAGGCCTGTGCACGTCAACCTGTGCTGGTAAGAGGCAGCTCCATCCACACACCCTTCAGGGTGTGCCTTGTCTCTTTGGCTTAAAGCCAAGGATGGCTTGGCAGGTTACCCAGTGCCAATGACGGGAGCAGTAAATTTCCTCTCTGAGGTAGCTGCATGACAGCTCCTATACCCTTTCGGGGAAAGTTTAAATAAACCCAGAACATTGTAACTGCATGAGGAAACTTTAGACAAACTGATAAACTTTCAATGTACTCATAGCCATAAAGGGGTAGGTTTGAGCTGTGCTGCCTGTCAGGTACCATCCTCCCCTGGGAGGCAGCCACGAGGTGAGGCTCGGGGTGGTCAGCCGGAGCCAAGGCTCTTGGACTGCTCCCTCCATCCTGATGTGGCATCAAAGACTGCACTGCTCTGTGGCATGTGCAAGGGGAGGCACACTGAGGTGTGCGGGCGTAGGACTGGAGACAAACCCCTTGTATCTCTATTGAGGAGCTTCCATAACATTCTCACTACCCCTGTTTAACCTCAAGTCCCTGGTTCTCAGCCCATTTCTCCAGCCAGACTCAATCCCATCAGCTCAGCTTCTCATCCATCCTAGTCCCCCAACATCATATCCAGCCATCTCCCTTCCCACTATGTTATCCACATTCAGCAGTTCTCCCAGCTTGTCCCAGTCCCAACTTTCCTCCCCCAAATCCTTGGTCTTTTTCCCCATTTCTTCCCACACCTTTCACCTTCCTCTACTAGTGCCAGTTCTTAGCTCCAGTTCAGGAACCTACCAGCCTCCAGTTTGGGCAGATCTTTCAATGACCCTTCCCCATCCTACCATGCCATCAATCTGCAAAGCACATTCTCCCAGCAGAGGAACAAGGAGCGTGAAAGGAAAAAGGTCTCTGGTTACCATGGAAGCTCAGACATGACATCTATGCGAGAAGAAAAAAATGCATCTGTAACTTCAGTGTCCACACTGATTGGCTTTTAAAGAATTCCTGGCGTGATTTTGGCCTGGGCCAGCTAAGATTGTCTCACAGAACACCTCGACATGGCTTGGGGTCTGCAGAGGATATAGGATATAGCTGCATGATGTGAAACATACTGTACAAGTTGTCTGTGAGGCCAAAGCATCGGCTCAAGCAATGTTTAATTTACCTGTATAGACCTAACTAGTTTGATCTAAGCAAGTCCAGAGCAAGGAAATAAAGGAAAACCCTGGGCTGCAGCAATCTCGGCACCTCTAAATCTAAACTTAGCCAGCCGCTTGAGTCTAAAATCTAACTGCACTTTACCAAACATGTTCAAACTGTGCTTTTAATGTGGTCACATCTGGACCTGTTTATGCTGGGACAAAAGTGTACCTAGTATACAGGTAAACACATTGCTATTTCTCTGCTTCAAAACATGAAATCAGTAGATATTCCCAAGAAAAGATGATCAGAAAATTATAATTTCCCCTAGGATCCTTTTCAAAAACCACCTCATTTCTTGTGCTGAAAATTTCCAGAAGGGAAGAAAAACCATCTGAGGTAGATGTCTGCTATGGGAGTTTCAGCACAGAGAGCTGCAGTTTGGTGAAGTTAAAAGCACTGAAAATGTTTTTTTTTTTTTAGTATAAAATATCGGGCAGCTTTAATAACAACTCATGCCACCGCTGTGGACTTCTCACACAACTACCCAGGAGAAAAATGAAAGCAGGCATGGACGGAGCATGTGATCTTTTGTATACTGGATCAGGATTTGGGAGACTTCTCGGCTGATCTTGCCAAAGCTGCTGAATTTCTTTGTATCAGTTTAAGTGGAACAAAATTTCCCATCTCAAGCTGTGTATTACCTACTTAGGCTGCAAGGCATGTCCTTAAAGGTGCTAGGTGTGAAACTGCGGAAACAGAGAGCACTCAAAACTGGGCCAAAGGTTTTTTGAGACGTGGTTTATTACCACGGTTTATATGGATATACAGAACTTCGTGGATCCCAGTTTTGACTGATACCTAAGCACTAATAATAGCTGTGAAAACTAGGAATCTTTGTCCTATGGACATGTGCCAAAAATCCATCCCACCCATCCGGAAACAGTTTCTGTGGCTTGTTCCCATGTTCTCCTGATAGAAAAGGGTTAACAACCTTACATATTCCAAGCATGGTACAATAAGATCTAACACTTCGTTTTGAATTAAAAATAAATAAATGTAAGAATAAACTGAGGGAAATGCTTGCCCATAGCAAAATACAATGGAATAACCCACTTGGGGAAACTGCCTATTTGACCTCTTAAAAAACATATGAAAAATTCTTCCCTGAATCATCAACTATTTACCTGATATTTACAGTCTTCCTCAGCTAACCATCGTCAGCTCTATTTCTGCAGTGTGTGCAAAGTCATTCCTAAAGATTAATCTAATAATACCTCATTTTTGCCAGTGCTTTTAGCTCATCCAGGAGAAAGAATTTCACATTCAGTTCCAGAAAGGGCCTGTTGTTTCAGAAGAGACCAGTTTATCCAGACTGTTTTGGCATCACCAGTTTAAAGCCCCTCAGCAAACATGCCATTTTGTCTGCAATCTGTACCGTGTTTACCCAACCTATTTCTAGTGCTCTCCCAAGAGGAAGCAGTAGCCATTATCATCAGATGACATGAGTTAACTCTTCTGCTTAATGCATCCCCACAAGAGATATCACACACACACGTATCAGCTGGTGCTAAGCAGGGAAATATCTCCAGCCCTCACTCTAAGCCACATCCAGCTGTTATCGTGCTTTACTGAAATTGCTACCTTAAGGTCAAAAGTTGAAGAAAATGTCTTCTTATTACTGTATTTATAATGTTCTTATTGGCAATGAGCTGAGCTGGCTGGATCATTGAACTAATCCTTGTATTCACTGAATGGAAACTCTAAAATGTTGACAAAGTGCTGCTATTTAATCTCAAGGAATGCTTTTTGTTCTAAACCAAAGGCGTCTAAGATATTACAAATTATACCAAGAGGTTTCCATTTTTTCAGAGTATTCTGATATTTGGAAGGGAAAAGATTTAAAATGTAGATGGTGGAGAATTTTTCAACCCTTGTTTTTTAACTGTTACTCACCAGTTTTTCCAAATGGAAGGTTTTCATGGAAATATTTCAGTTTTGACAAGAGTTGTGATCAGATAAAGATTTGTAGTTCCATAATAGACTTAGTCAGTCAGTCAGAAAAAATACAATGCTCATTCAGAAAATGGGAGACAGGGTTTGAGTCTGTTCTATATTCAGAACAAAGACTACTCTGAAAATGCTATATCTCTACCATTTTTTTTTTCACAAATTATTACAGGCTATTTTGACCAATCTTTATTTTCTTGAAAGTAAAACATCTCTGGGATGTTGCTCGAGAGCGTGTTCTCACTGCCCAGAGAAGTGTCTCAGTAGACCTGGGCCTGGTTTCACATGGCCCCTGAAATCTTCCCTTCTCCTCCCTGCTGTGAGAGCAGCACTGAAGAAGATGCCTGAAGAGGAGGGTCTCTTCAATGAGGATGATGAGTGAGGTACAACCACAATCCTCATTCTCAGTTTCACGAGGGACAAGGTCCTGGTGTATCACCTGAAGAGCACTGTGGCATCCTTGCTTTTTGAGATCCTCAGCAAGAGCGGAGAGGACAGGTTGGAGTAGTCGTGGCATGAAGCAACCCGTGCACTCAAACATGATGTCAGAAAGCACAAGCTCAAGGATAAGAAAGAAACTCTGACCACATCCCCGCTCAGCTCCTGGCTTTTCTGAACCCAACTGCTGAAATTTAAATCTGGGATTTTGGGGTCCTTGGCAGCTTCTTTTTTTTTCTTATATTCAGTGTTGTGCAAAGCTGAGTATCACCACTTTGAGGTGGCTGTAAAACTGCCACTAGGGACCTGGTTGTCCTTGGAAACAGACTGTAATCTCAGCATGCTTCCCAAGGAACAATAAATATTTGGAGATGGAACTGAAGAGTCTGTGTGACATAAAACAAAGCTGCTAACCCTTGGCTTTCAAATTGTCAAGGAAGGTTCAGTTTCATTAAAGGCTAAAGAAAATGATTTTTTATTTTGTTTTGTTTGATGAAAACACCAGCAACAAAACAGCCAGAAGCATTTGCAAACTCCCCAACAGAATCTCTGCAATTAAGTCTTTTTGGACACTTAAAGATGTGCAAAGTGGGAAGGTCCCTGGCATGACAGCAGTGATGCATTTTGCATGGCAAAATGCCACTTCAAGTGCATCTCAGCTCATAAATGGTTATTCTGTTTACCAGCAATGTTCAGGCTTGATATTGTTCAGCAATGTTCAGCAACCTCCAGCAAACTGAGAAACAGGTATTCTTCCCAAGCAGATTAGCAGCCTTTAATTAAGACAGAAACACAGTGAATTGCTTGAGCACATTGTTTTCAGGCAATGGCAGGTTTCTGAAACCTAAACAGTTCTTTAGAAGGAAAGGCTAACAAGGTTGTCTGTGTTTATACTCCAGATTTAAAGACACAAACATATATCCAGGCTTGTAGTTATTTAACAAGTGAAGGTCAAGGAAAACTCAAAGTTAAATTGCTTCTGTCAGCTTATTCAGTGCTGAAATAAGTTCAGATAAATTCTATGATGACTTTATCTGTAGCTTTCAAAAGACTAACACGCCCCACAGCAAAGCTGCATAGTGCTGCCAGCAGCTGGTGTAAACAGTGACCAGCAGGAGCCAGGACACAGCTATCTTATCAAAACACCAATCTCTGAAATTAATATCTTCCCCAAAGAGAGAAAGGTTCACACGAAGGAAGAAAGTTGCAACACTGACAATATTATTTAACACATAGGGCCTGCTTGTGTTTCTAGACTATGTTTAAATAAGCCCAAATAAGACCATATTCTTTCTGGTTCTTAAATTCACCTCCATCAGCCACGGTACGGAGAACCTTTGCCCTTTGCAGATGCTGGCTAATCTGTTCAGCCCCACGAGGACACTCAAAGAGCACACAGAGCTCCTGCTGTGCAGCTCACAGAGGTTCAGGCTTCTCATTCAAAAAGTGCAAGGACTACACAGCATCAGACCTGGGTGTGCTGCTTCACTAGGTGCAAATGGGTAAGCATTCAATTTAGAGATCCTTTTGCTCTGGCCAGCAACTATCTCGAGAACTTCCTCTGCCCCAGACATCGACACATGCAAGAGGTGCACCAAGTTTGCACAAGGAGTTTGTTAAATCACAGTTCTGTGCTACAGGTTTTATTAATTGAGAAGGTTACTTCACTGTGACAAGTTATAGCATTCCTTATATATCCTTCCCCCTGCTTTTCTCTTCAAACTCATTTCTTCCTTCATCTTCCGTCTCCTCATTTGCCTCAAGATCAGCAACATTACCCACCCCCCTGTTTTGCAGTCCTTTGTAACTGCAGTTTTGCCAGAGTAACCCCATGAAAATCCTTGCATTACAAGCAAAAGGTGTCAATTATAGCAGGGTTGTATAGTAGGCAGAGAGAGAAAAAAAAGTTATTGACTTGTGTCTTGAGGAAGATTCTCATCAGGAGGTAGACAGTCACCATAACCTTTACCTTTTTTATAAACAGGAATCAATGATAAAGCAGTGGGAGTAAACTAGGGAAAGTCTCGCAGTTGTTCAGCACTTGTCACAGTAGGAAGCAATGAGATGTGACAGTGATGTTCAGCTTGCTCATTTTTAAATTTCTCATCATCTATTTATCAGAATTAATATATACAGCCTGTAATCAGTAATAAGCTGTCGTTCTGCAATTGCATGTCTATTCCAAGACTATTCCTCATGGAAACAAAGGCTGCCTCTGCATGCAATACAGACTAGCCCTCAGTAAAAATATCTGGGAAGTCAGGCTAGAATGGAGGGTGTCATGGCCCCTGGGTCTGCACTTTTGTCGTGACACACATTGCCCCATGCAAAGAAGGAAACAACCATTTGTTCTGATGATTGGCTTGGAGACTTAAATCTGATATCCATGTCCAGTTACAGTTTCTACTGAGACAAAGTAACCATCTCCAAGTGGTTTCAACAACAATTAGATCATTTTACAACAGTTGACAGTTGGAGCTAATGTAGACGAAAAAAGCCAGGAGGAACATCCTTCTGGAAGAGAAGTGACAAACTGGAGAATCCAAGGAATAGGATGATCCAACAAATAGCTCCATCATGAGGCTCTTGTGGCTTTTTTTTTTAATGACATATTGCTGTTCCTTTAAGTCAAGCAAAGTTCAGTTCCTAGCACTATTAACAAATTCCATTTATATTTAAACCGTATCAATTGTTGTAATTATTCCATCGTGGCTAATTCTACATCCCGCCTTTTCATGAGCTATCCATAAATACAAGATCCAAATACTACCATGTTATAAATTTGGTCACATGGAACTGTTGAAGAGGTACATCCATAAAGTTTAATTACACTATCGATTCTTACTAAAATATTAACTTGAAGTTGGCTGTAGACTACTCCAATCGCTTGAAATCAAATGAAGGTATAAAATGTCCTGTACTTTAAAGGAGTGCAGCATGTACTTTTCAAGTGGTAATCTAGAGGGAAAATCTTTCATTGCCTGCTATAAAGATAACTTCTTGTATTAGGATTCAATGTGAAGAGCCATAAAAATCAGAGCCAGAAAGGATCTATTAATTCACCTTCTGTTTCTCTGCCAGTGTAAGTCTGTTCCAAAAAGCATCTTACTGAGTGTTAGTGGTATAGCTAGACTTTAGCGAGGATCGGCTAATGGGGATTCCATAACTCTCCTTGGAAGCCTCTCCCCAAGCTAATAGACCTTGGCTTTGGAAAAAGCAGTTCTGACATTTATTCTACAGCCTCTTTTCTCAGTTTTATCTCATTGCTTCCAGCTATACCTGCTTGAATCAGCTTGAATTTTGGCTCTTTATCACTGTTGTGGTGCAATCTCCAAAAGACAAACATTTTGTCATTGTCTAAGTAGTTCAGAGTCTTGGATCCGTTTTTAAAAGCAGACTTAGTGATTCAGGCACAGCTGTCATGGAGAATAACAGGAATGGGCCCAAAGATTCAGCCATTTAACTCACAGATACTTTTGTGACAGTCATGTGGTTATCACCCTGAATTGGCTTTGAGAACCTCAACCACTTAGTTCTTCCTGTCCTTTCATAGAAGACAAAACCTTGACAGTCTCAGACTTAATTTTCTTGCTGATTTCTGCATCCCCTCTGGTGTTTAAATACTGTTGTAGCATCACTGTCAATTCAGTAACAAGACCCTCTTCCAAATTATCTAGGGGGACACTTATTATGAGTGCTGTGCATATGTACATGTATACACACACACATGCATATACCTATACATGTACCACTACGAACAAATGGCTTTTGTCTTATTTGTGTCTATAAGCATGTTAAACTTTTTAGAACTGATATTTAGGGAGAGGATCTCTTCATTTCCACAAAACATCTGATATTTCTTCTCTTCAGAGGGTAGTAGACATTCAGCAGACTCTAGTGAAACATCAGGATATCTAAGCTAACAACGACAGCAAAATGCCTTTCTGCCTGTTTGGATTATGACTTATCCCTGCAAAGAAGCAGACCAATTTTGCTTCTTGTGCCATTGCTTTCCTATAATTCTAGCCTCTGAAGTCCCTAAAGACTGATCAGTAGGCTACTTTAGAGAACCATGGCTAAACTAATAGCAAGAGAAAGAGGTTGAGTTCAGGAGTCAAAGGAGGTGGTGAACTGCCCCCAAGTGCCACCTCTGGTCTTACCAGGTCCAGAAAAATGAGCTCTTTCCTGCCATGAGGGTCACCCTCTCATTTTGGAGGGAAGCAGAACAGGGTGCTAAAAGGCCTCAGTGGCTTATGAATTCACATTCCTAAATAAAAATGACAATAGTCAAAATCACATAACTATTATTTCTCTACCAATTCTAACTAACCCAAACCCTGGTGAAATAGTCAGATTTTGATTTTGAGGTAGTGAGCCAGTCTGAGTGAAATAAGCTCCAGAGGTGGTTCAAAGCAGCCTGAACTCAAAGCTGAGATTGTTCATCTAAATAAATGGGTAGTCATTAAGTAAGCTTATAAGCTATCGCTAGCGATTCCTCTCTCTTAACACTATCTGATTTTGGTCACATCTATTCACCAAGGAACCTACTGTGTCACACACATATGGACAGCCAGCCAACTGTGTCTCAGAGATAATAAGCACCTCTTCTCTCTGATGCAGCAGCTTGATCAACAGAGGTAAACACAGCTGAAGCAGAAAGACAAAAAAAAAAACAAAAAAAAAGGGCATTCAATACTGCTGAAGATGTATTGGGTATGACATGTATAAGAAGTCCAGTTATGTTAATCTTGCAATAGACTGAACAACATATGCCTGTTGTGGGGAGATTTCAAAACCACGAGTAAACATCACACACACAATTCTGATCAATCTAGGCACATATTCCTGAATTTCACCTCACGGACTCAGAACTGGATCTGAAATTATTTCCAGCAAACCAGGAAAGAGGCAATGCAAAGCTCAGTTGTATGAGTAAGTCCTAAGCAGCTTCAGTTTTAATGGCTTATTAATTAGTCATGTAAAGAAATTGGCAGATGACAGCCCCTCACCTCCAGAAGAGAAAGGTTGCTCCTTTAATTAAACTTTTTAATTGGCTTGGTCATCTCCTCCCACCTAACCAGGAACTGAATAAACATAGGATATCACTGCATCCTTCCTCTTAACAGACACAGAGCCATTCCAGAAAATCAATGACAATGATTAAGTGAGCTCCCATTCCTTCTCTTACCTACATTTTGCTTTCCACACAGAGTGTATTGACTAAATGTCTCCTCCCAGAAGGTTATATACACAGGCTTGCTGCAGGCAACAACAGCAAAGCTTCTCTTTAGTGGCAAACACTTGCCCTCATCACAAGCATCTTCCTTTATTGTTCGCATTACAAGCCCTGTGTATGAGCCTTGCAAGAGATATTACCACCCTTGGTGATCTTCGATCTTCAAGGAAGGAAAATACGTAGCTGGGAAAGAAGACATTGGAAAAGGTGATGTGATTTTTTCCTCTCAAGGACATAGAAGGAAAACACAGGTCTTCACTGCCAGGCAGCCCTGTCTCCCAAACTCATCTTCCTCCCACTGTCCCTCTAGGCTCCTTTCTGGCTGTGGGGGCATCATGTGGTCCAGCAGGAGCAGAGACCAGTCCCAACCTCTCTCCATGGTGGGAGGACTGCAGGATGAGGAGCGAGCCCACAGCTATCTTCTGTCCCCGTATCTCACACACCAGTCCCAGCTTGTCCACACAACCCATGGGAAGATGCAGGGCTGCTGGGGGACAAACCACAGAGCAGTGGATGGTGACTTGGGCAATGGGAGGCAATGAGGGATAATACAGCTCTTGGCTAGGCATGGAAATCTCCTAGTTGGGTTCTCCCTCACTATCCCGGGAATAAGCAAGAATCTTCCCTCTCTGAGAGGTCAGGCCAGGCACTTTCTGCCATCCCACAGCTCATCAGATGTGGGTTTTGGGAGGTGCTCATTTTGGTATCTAAAGGGCTGTCATAAGAAACAGGCAAAAAAAAAAAAAAAAAACCCTGAATGTGTGAAATTCTTAAAAACTGATGAAGCTTGGATGACCCAGTCTTCCCCAGCTATCCCAACTATTCCACGCGATGCCAGTGATGCTCAGATTTGGGATGGTGTCACAGCATGATACAAAGGAGATGCAACACAGCGGTTAGCCTGGCTCCCAGTACACAACGGCTAAAAGGCAATAAGGCAATCTCGTTCAAGTTTTTTTCACTTTTTTTTTTTTTTTTTTTTAAAACTTTAAATCAGTCGTTCACCCAAATTAGGAGCTCTTACTCTCGGCAAAAATGCTCTTGTGAGATACTACTTTATCACTGCCATAATTTTTTTTTTTTTTGGTACAAATTTCAAGAAATAAAAGTCTTGTTTGTTAAACAGTTTTATAGCTCATTTCTCCCATAAGGGCCTAAGGAGATGTCAAAAGAATTACCAGAGGAATATGCTCTGTGGAGTGATGGAACACTTGTATATCCTGCCTCCTTAAGTTTTCTGAATCCATATTGGGTTAAGTTACTTAAACCTTCATCACCTCTCCTCACTGCTTCAGGGAACAGAATTCTCTGCAGTTGAAACTACTTAGCTGCAAGGCTCAGAAACATGTTCAAGTTATGACAGCTTCACAAATTACCATGTCAGCTAAGCCATGGCGACTGCCTGACGATCTGGGCGCACCCTTTCAACATGTCGCAGGAAAGAGCTAATGTGTCTGATTTTAAACCCTCGTGAAAAAGTTTAACACTGCATTGCACACACAGGTGCCTGCAAATGGGTGCATGTGGTCCACTGGCATCAGCTGATGGACGGTAATTCACTGAGCTCTGTAGCTCATCTGAGCCCAGAGGCCATATATATATATGTGTGTGTATAGCGCAAAATCACAGAACTGCTGAGGTGGGAACAGACCTTTGGAGTTCATCCAGTTCAAAACTCCTATTCCAAGCAGTCTGGCTGGGTTTTGTATATCTGCAAGGATGGAGACTCCACAGCCTCTCTGGGCAACCCATGCCAGTGTCTGACCATCCTTAAAATAAACAAGCATTTTCTTATGTTTGAATGGATTTTCCTGTGTTTCAGTTTGTGCCTGTGCTTCCTGCCCTTTTACTGGGCACTGCTGAGAGGCTGGGTCTTCTTTACATTCTCCCATCTTATACACATTAATAGATCAATGAGGAGAAGGGAAGAGGAGAAGGGGAGCCTCCCCTTCTCCCCACCTTTTGCAACCTTTCCACATGTCAGACGTGCCAAATCCTTAATCAACTTAGAGGCTGAGAGGTGGGATACCAATATGGACATATAGGGTGGTATGTGTATATAAACCAGAAGTAAATGCATTGCACAGGTATTTGGACAGTATGGCCTAGGTAAAATTTAATGTGCTGGCGCAGCAGCACCTTACTCTCTTGCAAGCTAGACGGCCCCTGCAACCCTTTGCTCCCACGAGGGCACCTCTGCCTCTCAGACAGAGCTAAATGAGAAAGTGCAATCCTTTTTGCATTGTAGACACACTGCTAATGCTGTAAAAAATGTCCTCAACATATATGCAAGTTGTCACCTCCAAGAGCTACATGCCTAAAAGATCTTTGTTGATCTGGTGTCTGCTTGTTTGGCTCCCACCACTGCAGCCACAGCACCCCTGTGAGATATAGAAAAGCCAGAGCATAAGAAAAACGTGTTTAATCTATTTGTCCCTGTCTGAGACAGAGTAAGGATATCAGTCTGCTTCACCTGTCTCACAAATCACTCACCCTCTCTTTTCAAGCAGCACCTATAGCCAAATTCAAAGAAAGTGAAATGGGCACATGTGCCTAGATTCATATTGCAAATATTAAAAAGAAGTCTAAGCTCTTGGATCTAAATAGCCCTGGATTTCTATACAAACTTTGCAGCTTGATACACAGAAAGCAGGAGACATTTGTAAACTATGTTTCAGGAGACATCTCATAACTACTGACATTTCTACAGGAGGATTTGAATAGTGCTGCTGGTTTTGACTCTTGGGTCTTCAGGTCATGACTAAATAATTGATAAAAACTGAACTATGCAATGTTATGACTATTGCATATGGGAGCTGCATGACTTGGCTGAAAGGCAAGTGCCCAAAGAAGCACTGAAACACAACAGCTGCTTTATTGCTGTCATTCCTGCTTCTGGGCAAGAGTCAGGGTTTTTCAACTGCTTCTCAAATCCTTCTCTGAGAGACATGTCCCACTGGGATATTTCAGCGCAATATCGTTTGGTTTTGCTGCCTTTTGACACACCATGGCCATTCTCTGATTTCTCTCAAGTGGTTCTATACTGCACACGGGCTGCAGGCTTTGTGTGCTCTGTAGATACTGTATATCATGAAAACCCTGCGGGCATGCCCTACACCTCCGTGCTGCATTACAGAGGCGAGATGCCTGTGGCTGTGCCCATGAAGACTGGACGAGTTGGATTCTGACCATGCTGGTCACTGCATAAACTCCAGCCTGGTCGCACACAGTGCAGGGGAGGGCTGATCTAGGGAGCAACAGGATGTTCTTTTAAATCAACCCAGAGGTACAACTGCTTCAGCTAATCATATTAGTATAAAAAGCTTTTATCATTCTTCTTTTCTTGTATTGACATTATCTGAATATCAAGCACCTTTCTTGGAAACTATACTACTTGAGTGATAAATTCATACACGTTTCTAGTATGTTTTGTCCATGCATCATGGGATATCCCATCCCAAAATTCATATAGGCAATCATGGTGCTTTTCTGCCTCTTTTGTTTGCAGGCGGTCTGTTTTACAACAGAGGCTTCTGCAGAGCAAAACTAAGGTTCCTGACACTAGGTTTACTTTCGTTAATTAGTTTTCACACAACTGCCTAGAAGTAGCAGACATTTTCTAGAATCTGTGCGTGGAGATTGGAAAGCGCTGGTTTAATACACTTAACACTACTAATAGCTAGGACAAGCAAGCAGTGGAGAAAACATAAGGAAACAAAGCAGGTGTGCACCATTATTAGCCAGTGCAATTATCACACTTTATTGCCTTCCAAACAATCTTGAGATTGAAGTTTATTAAATACATTTTTTTTTCCCATCTACATTTCTTTTTTTTCACATTTTAATTTCTAATGGAGTGTGTAAAGCCCAGTCTTTTGGGAAGTAATATGCCCCAGCAGTTATCCATGGCTGAGCACTGCATTTGGCATTTGTGCATATTGTAATGCTGGTTTCCATTAGCACCCATGCCTCATTTAGTGTACAAAAGAACAGTGGTCAGTGACTGTATGGGTGGTGAGAACACTTAGGCTCAGCATCATTTACCATGGACATTACTGGCTGTTTTTCCCATGAATTATTTAGGAAGAGAAGAAGCTGTGTCGAGGTGGCCCTTGTAGGTCACTGAGGCAAATTTCCACCATCACAAACCACCATGCCCTGCATATCCCCATGCATTCAGGCATCTCCTCCTCAATCAAGCTATGTTTCTGGCTCCAGTATCCCTCCTGGAAGGCCGTTGCCAAAGTGCACACCTCCAATGCTTAGAAAAATCCTTTTAACTTCCAGTCTAAAGTCATTTGTGGATGGTTAATGCACATCTGCACTGGTGCCAGTTTTTGCCTTTAGCTTGTATAGCTCTTCCCTTTCTCTGTTGTTTAAACTTCTTGATACATTTATAGAGGGTGTGGTGTCGTCCAAGTGCATTGCTGCTCAGGCTTTGTTTTCCTGGACTAAATCAGCCCAAACCACTCCATTTCCTGTCGCTGGACATGTTTGCTGCTCCTCCCAGCATCTCTGGGGCCTTCTTTGCATTCTGGCCTGCTCCAGTTGGAATTAATCCTTCTGGGCAAGGGGAGACCAAGATGACATACATTTTTTTTTTTGTAGAAAAGGTTGTATACCATCGCTTTGCAAAGGAGCATGAATGTGCCTCATCTCTTTTGGAAATAGCCTCATCTCTCACTCTATGCAAGCTGTGGTGCAGCTGCTTCGCTGTGCAAAAGTGTTGCACGGGTGCTCACAGCGCTTCTGCAGTTCATCAACACTTTGCAGCAAAACAATATAATTTCTCCAGCCACATCTACAGCGGATCAGTAAAAAGAGCCAGGGCCTGACGGCATGGCATGGCTCACATCCACGCAGCTAAATGCTCATAATCTCCAAACGAGAATGACCTCATCCAAACAGCCTGTTGGAAACAGTCCCTGGCCGGCGCTAATCCTCGAACCGTGCCTGGGCATTGTCTAGCAAAGCGCGGCTCGACCTCGGTCAGGCAATGCCAGGAAGCACAGAAACATTTATCAGTGTGGATGGTCACAGGGCAGTTCATAAACCTGCCTTAGCTCTGCTTAATTAATTAGTGTAGAAGAAACCTTAGTGCATGAAGGGCACTTTGAACTCTTTGCTGTATGTCCGCTGGTTCAGTTCTCAAACTTATCTTATTTTTCCTTTATGATATTCCAGACCTTTCTATCACTGATTCCTTCCAACTGTGTGTTGTCTGCAAATATCATTAGCACTTATTAGCTTATTTTTTGTTCCATAACAAAACTAACTAAAATTGGCTCCAAGGAATTTTACCGATTATGTCCCCCCACTCCTATCATTTTCCTTTCAGCAAAACCTGTCGTGTTTGTTCTTGGCTACTTCCTGACAGACCATGCACTTCAAATACTAGTCCCCACTTCGCCCAACATAAACAATAATTTCCCATGTGGCTCTTTTATCAAAAGCGTTGCTGAAGCCCAGACAGATTAGATCTAAAGCATTTCCCATGTCTAAAAAAGCCCATGGACTACTTTGTTTGCTCTTTTATTTATTTATTTATTTATTTTCTTTTCTTATCACCAGAAACTATCAAACTAGTCTGACTCGAGTGACCTTGGTAAAACCCTGTTATATTTTTATCCTATTTTTTCCTTTAGTTCCATGTCTCTAGTCCTTCCTTTGGAGACAGTTTACATGTCATCCAAGCTGCACTGACTGCATCCAGGGCTTTTCTCTGGGGATCAGCACTCTTGAACAGGGATTCAGTCCCAAAGCAGCTTACATTACTTAAGGAATATGAATAGCATATTCCAGCCTTAGGAAGTCTGAAATCCTCCCTGCTTTTAACGGCATCCTCAAGAAAAAGGCTGGCTTTAGGAAGTCTACGGCAGGACAAAACCCAGAGATGGATCTGGGTCCAGCCCGTCAATCCTGAGGTTATTCGTTACTTCACTGGAGATCTTTCAATCAGAGCAAGTTAGCTCTGTAGGCAACATCCCTTCATTCAGGGTGCTCAGGAAGAAAATGACATCTGCACATGGTGTTTCCCTGGGCGTGCACCAGAGGTGAGTTTTCACCTTTGACTGTAAAGGTTGCTGCTTGATGTACTTTAAATGCTCTGCGTTTCAGATGTCACCTCCTCTGCTGGCAAATTGTCCCTCAACCACTACCATTCAACAGCCTTCTTTGTACATGTATGTGTGTGTATAAATGTTTGTATAAATAAATAAATATGTGTATATATGAATATATATATATATGTGTGTGTGTTTATGTATGCTTTTCATCTCTGTGTTTGCAGCAGCCCCTGCCTCTCCTTCGGCTCAGCCTCTTGGCTCCGTGCGCACGCAACAGCCGTGCAAAAGCCACCGCAGCTGCCGGCAAGCGTCTCCCCGCGGCCGCTGCCAGGCTCCGCTCCAAAAGGCTGTCTAAATCTGGGACAAAGGAGCCTTCTCCCTGCTTCGCCAGAGGGTAGCTGTGGCAACGCGGCACAAAGACGCCTCAATAGCAGGCGAGGTCCGGTCTGGCCTTGGTCTAAGGGACAGACCCCGGTTGCTGGTACTTTAAGTGGGCTTTGCTATCACAAAAGCTGCACTATTCCCTAGCGCTGGGCCCCTGGCTGGGAATGTCCTGTAGCTGGAAGCAAAGGCGAGAGCAGCAGCCGCTGACAAGCGGAGCATTTCAGGCAAGCTCTGTGAATCGGCCTCTTCATGGGCAGCGAAAGGAGCAGCCGCGAGCGAGGGCTGGAAGTGAATGAGCAGAGAATGCAGCCCAAGGAAAGCTCCTTGCGGCCGGCAGCGGAAGGACTCTCAGTTATGACTTGTCTGCCTGGGAAAGCTGCACTACAAATTTTTTTTTTTTTTTTTTTGTCTCAAACGAGCAACGTTTTGGCCACACGCAAATCGCCCCATGCCCGTCTGTTCCGCCTCTGACTGGGAACACCACCTTTGCTTGCGCGAAGGCTGAGTTTGCCAGTCCTGCACAGCTCCCATGTGCCAGGAACTCATGGCTCGGTCCCTGCGGCTCCGCGTGAGACCATCGCTGCCCACGGTGCTTGTCGGACTCATGGCTGGGGCAGCTCATGAACTGCTCACTTGAGCCGCAGCTCTGCTCTGCTCAAAGGAGCTTGCGGGGGATTCACATTCAGGGCTCCTGGGCTGTGTCCACCGTGCTGCCTTGGGGAAGGCTGTGGGGAACAAAACTACATCAGCCCAGAAGAGCTGGGCTCCGGTGTCAAGTCTGAAAGTCAACCCTTGTGTTAAGTGCGGGTGATGCTTCCTCTTCTCTCCTCATTCTGTTCGCATGTATCATTCTTTCAGGAACATTCCGGTAAATTTAGACATTGCTTTTGACCTTTGAGAGTGGCAACACCAAGAGTTCACCATCTCTGCTTTCAGCCTGGCCAAAGCAATCCCAAAGTACATAGCAGTCTGAAAGACCCAAAGCAAAGGCTGGTGGAGATACCTGCTTTCCTGGCCACGGTGCATCGTGGGCTCCGTGGCACTCAGAGCGTGCTTTCCCCCAAACCCTGCTGCGCCCAAGGTCTACGAAGCTGTTGGCGCCCATGAATGCAGGCTTGGATGTCTGGTGCGGTTCCCATGGTGCGGAGGACCCTGGCCCATCCAACTACTGCCTTGAGCTCAGCGAGCGCTCTGGGAGCTGCCTCCCACGCTGAGGCGCTTCGCGGCGGTGACGGGGCCAGGACACGCTGCCTCTTGGAGCCTCCCCGTAATGAGCTCATTACACGAGGTGTTGGCTGATGGCATTGGGTGGGGGTGGTGCCGCAGACACACGCCAGCACTTTGCTCACCAATTATTTTCCTTAAAAGCACCACAGTGGACGCTGCCTCGCAGGCAGCCGTGCGGCGAGGGCCATCTGCCTGGCGTCACCGGCCCTGTCACCTCCTGGTGACAAGTGCCCCCAGGGGGCCCAGCCAGCTGGCACGCTGTGGTCGCCGCTCCAAAGGCTCATCTAGGCTCAACGGTCACCTGCAAAATGGGAGCAAAACACTGCAAAAAAAAGGGAGCAAAAGTGGGGCTGATTGTCACTGTCACCTGTTTAACTCAGCATTACAAGCGCTCAAAGGTGAAATATTGCTTGTTCCAGATTATCAGGAATACTACATGAATGCAGCAAGTGCAGACAAAGCCTGAGTACGCTGCGAGCAAACACTGGCACGTTATATATTTGCTGCTGCAGAAGGCTGCTGTAGCAGCAAGCTGTTCACAAGACGGAGGCCATTCATCACTCAAAAGTACATTCAGTTATTAGATCGGATAGTTTATATTTCATCTGTACTTGTCTACATTTCCATATGTATCCCCCTGCTATTGAGCGCAACAGACTATAGCCTGTCTGAAGTAAGAAATCAAGGTAACCCTCATTAGAAGCGGAAAGTCGGCTGCTGCAAGAAGCATAAAACTACCTCACAGGAAGCTTCTTGCTCCTTGGCTAAGGGCAGCAATTTTGTAACTGTCAAGAGAAATCCGCCGGGGCGAGGCCAGCGCGGCTGCTTGCTGCACACATCCGTGCGCGTTCCCTTTGCCAGCCAGCTGCCTCCCCACTTCTCCCAGTTTAACTGCTGGCTCCTGTGGTCCTGCCTCTGCCTTACCCCAGTAATGCACTGCCATCTTCTCCCTCACTCCAGCTTTCACTGCAGCCCTGCACTGAGCCATTGCAGAGTGTTAACACCATGGCTAGACAGTTTTTTTGTTTGTTTTGGCTGGATTGGTGCATTGAAAAGCCTGAGGATCTCCAGAGCTAGCACAAGGGTGGGAGAGGGGAAGGCATCAGTGGGATCCACTCAGGATGCTGTGAAATAGCAGGAGTAGTAGAGGAGCTGAGGCTAGGCAGTGAGATCCCTTCTCCCAGCTCCTGAATTTGCTGTCTTGCCTCGCCACATTCCTCCCTGCCATACTGTCTAAGGCATTTTTCCTGGGTGGCATTGACACAACTCTGATGTGCTCTTTTCTTTTCCTGCCCATGGGACCTTTCTTTCCAGAGCAGGGTGCAGTTCAATCACTGCAGCTCTCTGGAAATAAAGGAACCACAGTGCTCCCCAGTATGTAGAAAAGACGTAAGACTGGGGAAGACAGAGCACTTTTTGCAGTGTTTTGTATGCATGTGCATGTGTGTGTGTGTCAGCTTTGCCATAGCAGTTTCTGAGACCTTTGGCCAGTAGTTGCGGCCAAATTTGGCACAGTCTGAGGGACAGGCTCTAAGGCCCTGGTTTTCAATAACTTGCATGAAGGCAGAGCAGCAGAAGAGAGGGAGAGGAACTCCCTGGAATAAAGGCCAGTTGCGTTTCAGCTTGACTGTGCATCAGGGGAGAGGGTGAGTGTGTTTGGTGTTGAGGCTCCCAGTCAGTGCACCTAGAGTAAGGCAGCAGAGTTGCCACTGGGAGCAGAATATATTGCCTGAAAGCAGGTACCTGTCACCAGCTTGATTCCTTGGGCCATCCAGAAATACCATGGCCTATCTGAGTGCCTGAGATTGTTCCAAATGCCCTGTGAGACCCCAGAGAAGGAAAAAATGTCCTTGCAGTCAAGCCAGTTTACCTCCTACATGCCACTCTTGGACTGGCTGGATCTGTTTCCCACCCTTTCCTGGACATCAGGACTGTTTCTGACTGCTGCTGTCTAGGCAGATGGTCAGTGGGGAGCAGAGAGACCATGCACACGCACTTTTTGAGCTTTGCCCATCATATGCCCAAGTGCTGGGGAAGCGTGGCTGTACCCATTGCTCTGTTCCCCAATTCAGGCCTATTTTGAGCACTGACTTTTATTTATTTTTTTATTTCTGTTGACCAGAACTGGGGAAGGCTGCTCTAATCTAAAGGTCAATCAGGAGGCAGCACACAGATACCGCGGTCTCAGATCTGTCATTAGACACATTACACAGATGCTGAAATAAGGCTGACTGGGTGGTAGAGGGAAGTGGTTGAGTTTTCTTTGAGGGGTTATATTTTGTGCTTGAATAAGATGCGTTAGTTGTATTAAATGCTGAAGTTTTTTTGGTCCATTTCCTCTGCTGGTTAGATGAAAGAAGGGAAAGGAGGTCTGGAACTTGTAGCCTTGAAAAAATTAATGGTCTTGATCTATACTTTGAAGCAAGATAATAAAAGACATATTTATATGCTCTTCATTTCAGGAGCCTTTAGTCTTCATCCAGGATTTTTGTGCCTGCTGGGAACAGCCTGATGAAAAAAATTTAAAACTTTCAGAAATCCTGTCTGAGGCTTTGTCTTTGTTCTTTACCTCTGGGGTTTATGAAGCATTCCTATAGCCTTACCCATTAGACAAGACAGTAAACATCAAGAACTTCCAAGTCACACAGGGACCAAGTTGCAAACCTAAAGCTAAATTGATTTATCATAAATCCTAGATCCGGCACCAGAATCGTTTAAGAACAAGAGAGTTTAAGAAAACAGTTGAGAACTTCTCTTAAGGGCTGCCTAAACCCTGCCGGTGCCAGAAATCAGTAGTAAAGATAAGAATGAGTGCATCCAATAAAACATCCCGGTGATGGGATGCTCAGCACTACAGCAAGATACTGCAACACCTGACATGAAACTCTGGGGAGAGCGCTCTAGATATCTTATACCCCTGTAGGAAAGTTAAGTGCCTAAATCCCAAGTTCCACTTGGATTCCTATACCTTTTATTGGAGTGTTATTTTTTTCTGTGCAGTTGCAGTCTGAATGCAGATCATCTTAGTGCTCTTTGAGATGTATTACTGTACTGTTGTGTTCTATTTTTAATGAAGCTAAGATACAGCTTCTCCAAACAGCTGCTGAAAATCAGTGGAACTGTTTCACAGCAATAGCTCTTTACAACAATAGGTCAGTAAGGAAGAAAAAACCAAAGCTCTGGGGACAAAGCCACTTTTTTACCCAAAGTGCTGTTTTTATGTGACAGAAATCAGAAATCACTGAATATGTGAATATTTTGGAGGAGATATCACCATCACATTGCATGCTTCAGACTGTTGTGATATTTGATCCTTTGGGTAATTAAATTGATCAAGAGTATCAATTAATTATTTGGAGGTCTGAAGTGTTTTAATAATAACAGCACAAGAAAATTAATATTCTGTATCTTTACAGCAGTTCATGTTATTTTTTTTACTATGATCGAAAGCCAAAACCAATTCATGAAAAAGAATAGCATCCTTTAGGTAACCTGTTACTAAACTTACCTGACAATATTCAAACTTGTCATGTGAGAATAAGTATCCATTTAAAAACATACTGAAAACCTGAAACAAGTGAAACTCTCCAGTAAATTCTTATTAGTAATAAATGATATTTTTTGATTAGTTCTGGAATGCTTTGGTTGATTGAAAAATTATCAGCTGCATTAATCTGACTCCAGTATGAGAAAGCATATAAAACTATTCTTGATTTATAACGTCCGTTTCCTTCCTTCAGCTTGAGTGAGGCTGAAAGACATGCCCAGGCTTCGTCCTAAAAGCGAATACTTCCTGCACTGGAATGTCTATTTGTAAGTAATCATTCATTTTGGCTACCCTTGCTTAGGCACAGGAAGGAAAAGCAAAGAAGAAAAGCGTATTCATGCTGTCACAGTTTAGGCATCTCCTTTAGCAGGCTGTTTCCTGATGGTGCCCATGCCGTTAACGCAGAGAGATGGGGCTGCTGCTGAGGGTCCAGGGAGGCTTCCAGCACATGAGGTCCTATGATCGCTGTGTAGTTCCCGGGAAGAAACCAGTCAGAATAATTATGCTTAATTTGCCTTCTCACACCAATTGTCCTCCCTTTCTCCAACCTTTCTAAAGGATTCTCTTCAAACTTTAAGGTTTTCCCCATTGCTGGTGTTAAACAGGCTAAGGAGCTGCTGGTGGCTTTGATTCCCCCCTGTTTATCTGGTCTGTCCCCTCCTCTGGGAGTCACTCCGATGACGTGCGACCTTGGAAAAAGGTCTGCCCAGACATCTCCCATCCTGCCCCGCTTCCGTGTGCACTCGTGGACGGATGTTGCCTGCACTTGTCAATACCAAGAGGCCCTAAGCCTTCGCAGGCTATTTTGGGATTTATCTGCAGACTTCCTTATTTTCCTGTTTCTCTCTCTATAAATCTTATCACTAGTTTAGGTAACAGCCTGTCCCTTTCAGCTTTAAAAGCAGATAAACAATGGCCTAATAACTCTGCTATTCCATTATTTTTAGTTTATACTTTCCCCCGGTATCATTCCTGCAAGGAAAAATCACTTCTCTGTTAGCTGCATTAATATAAGCCTTTGGATTTTTTTTTTGGATTAATCCTGCTATTCTGGGATACTTGGTCTTATTTTTACCATTTTTCTTTTTCTGTTTTTTGGAACTTCATTTAAGTTTTATAAGTTTTTTTTTTTCCCCCACCTTTTTCAAAGCTTTCAAGTGAAAAGAGGTCTCCCACATTTGTGGGTCACCCCTGAAGCGCAGATGATGTAGTGTTAGTGCCTGAGGCAAAGGAGAGCATCAACGTGGTGCTTTGGCTTCTCTTCCCACTTCAGGCAGAGCCTCCTTTGCCAAAGGACCAAGTCGCTCAACAAATCTACCTTATTTTGCCTGTCTTTGAAAGGGGAAAATGTTTACCAAGCTCTTTTTGCTGCTCATTTCAAGTGTAACACCTTGAAGAGCCTTAGGTAAAGAGCACTGGATAACTCTCAAATAAAAACATAGCTGGGCCTAGAAAAAAAGTATCAAGGGAATAAATAGTGAGCTGTATGATGGGAAAGACAATGTGATCTTCTAGGGCAATGCCCAAGTTTATTCTCCACTAACAGAGCTCACAGGCCTAAATGTGGCAGGTGCATTGTAAGTGTTCACAGGAGAATAAATGAGAAGAGCAAAAGTAAAGTAAATTGAAACTTCTGTCATCTGTTCTTTTTGCCCTATAATGTTCAGATCTTTCATTTATGACATTGATTGCCTTGCTTTAACAGGAAAAAAAAGTTTTAGTGACAACAAACAATTGTTTACAATTCAGCAAGTTTACAATTGTTTACAATTCAACAGGTATCTGCATCCATTTCTAGGAATCCTTTCTTTCCAACAATTTCTGGGTTTTTTTTGAGTTTTTTTCACTGAGCTTGGGATCAGGTTCCCAGAGATAAAATATGCACAATGGATATGAAGCCACATCTGTGACAGGAATTAAATGTAGCAAGCTTTCCCACCACAGTAAGGCAGAACAGAAGGGGGGGAAGATGAAGGATTCTATATCCACAAGAAATCACATTTATCTCTAAGTAACAAGCAAGTGAGAGAACAATGCTCTTTATTTTATAGAACAGCAATCCTTTCTCATTGCCTTTATAGAATACTTTCAGTGGCCAACTGGGCTATGTCCTGGAAAACAGTATTAGCAGATTAATTAGTAATGGATTTTTAACAATAGTGCAGAAGATATGCATAAGAGAGTAAGATCAGAGGGTTGAATTGAAATATTATACTTTCAGAGGTTTTTAGATTGACTATGCTTTTGATTAAATTATTATAATTTATGTGCTTTTCAAGTAGCAATCTTCTCTGAGAGATTATTTTCTCTTGACCCATCTCCATATAGAATTATTTCCATGGCAACAGTTTGAGTGATTTTAGAAAGAAATAGCATTATGAACTTCCATTACCCAATAGGTTAAAAAATGAGTTTGATTTTAAAGCAAAAATACAGCAGTTTGGGGGCTCATTAAAAATAAATAATAGTCTTTGAAAGTCACAGCTATATAACAAGGAAATTCAAACTTGATCTTTTATTTTTTCTTTGTAGCAAAACTGTTCTTTTCAAAAAGGGTTATAAACGGGCTAACATCAGATCTAATAAATCTAACTTCTGTCTTTACTTAAAAGTATCTTTCAAAGTAATGGGACATAAAACTTCCATTACTTCTCCTGACTCAGTGGACTGATAAATCAATAGATATTAAATATTATTTTGCATTTTCCTGTAATTTTCTCAGCGTTGAAATGTTTAGAGAAGCTAAGTGTTTTAAATGTAAGGCATAAGTTAGCAAAAGTAGATAAGCCAGCAGGGACCGATGACATTCACCCTAGGGCATGTGAAGAACCAACTGAAGCACTCTTTGAAATGTTAGCAATTATCTTTGAGTGCTCAATGAGGATGGACACAGAGATCCTAGCAAACTAGAGAAGAGCAAACAACGGAAGGGAAGGGAGAGGGGTGCAGGCTGAGAGACTTACAGAGCCGCCAGTCCCACTTTGGTACCTAAAAGAGTCTGGAGTGAATTATTAACAACTTTATAAGCACGAGAAGGATAAAATGAGAACGTATGAAAAGTGGATTTTTCAAAAGCGAGTCATGTAAGTTCAGTCTAATTCCTTTCTTTGACAGGATAACTGGTGTAATGAATAGGGGAGGAAGTAGCTGATATGTTATATCTTGACTAAAGAAAAGCTTTTGACGTTGCCATTTGTTTTTCTTATATGCAGTCTAAGAGGATGTGAAAAAAGATTAAATCACAAGGTAGGTGCTGAATTGCTTGACAAATAACACTGAAAGACAAGCTGTCAATCATTTACTTTCTAGATGGAGATTTTCTTTACAAGAGTTCTCAGAGATTTTAGTCAATATTTTCGCTAACACTTCAGGCAGTGGAATGGAGGATACAGTTTAATTTGCTGATGAGGCCCCTGGGAAGGAAGTTTGCAAGCTTTCTTGAGGACTGATGCCAGAATCACTACCATTCTGTAAGTCTGGGGTAAAATGCAATCAAAGAAATAAAATTCAGTATAATGTCAAACTTGGGAAGGGGGAATCGATTGTACAAATGCAAAATAAGCAGTAAAAAACAGCAGGGAAAAAAAGTGATATTAGATTACAGATGAAATGTTATATAAAAGGGAAACTGTGTTCTGGGTTGCAGCAGTAAGAATGTCATAGGCTGTGATTTTGCTCCATTCTTTGATGATGAGGCTTGATCTTGTGTGCTAAATCCACTTTAAGAAAGACGGGACAGTCTTTATTTAAAAAAATACAGATTCTTTTCCAGAAAAGGAATCATGATGGAGGTTTTAAGAAATCTGAGGACTGATAGAAAAGTTACTCTAGAAAAAAGAGGCCTGAGGGAAGATGAAAAGATATCAATCTCTCTGAAAGTGATAGGGAGGGTAGCAGTAAGCACTAAAGCAATGGAATAAACTGCCAAGGTAGCTCCTGAACCTCTTTCACTGGAGCTTTTAGGAGTAGGTTAGGGAAGGCTTCATTGGAAAGGGTCTAGATTTGCTTTGCATTGAATATACACTTATGTACTTCGCTTAACAGGACTCGAAGAGGGAAGAGTAGTGCCAGTAGCAGGGCCAAATTTGCCTGGGGGCTTCCTGAGGCACTATCAGGGTTTACGTGGAGTTTTGTTGACCAAAATTTATTGCAGTAGGCAGGATCTGATCATCTAATCTGATCCCTGCAGATTCAGCCATCATGAATTCTGTATTATGCAGGTATAATTGCATAATATTATGCATTTTTATGAGGGCACCATGGTTTGGGGGCAAACTGACTGCTGGCGTGCACAGGCTTTCCTGCTCTAAGGTAATCAAGACTTAAGCAAAAGGATCAGCTAGGAACATGCATGCTGTGTAATCCCTGATCCAGTTACATGACTGAAAACAGAACTTCCTATGGAGCCCATTCAGTCCACCCAGATGAAATTCATTTTGGATGGTTTCCATTTCTCCTTCCATCAAGGAAGAAGCAACTTAGCAGGTTGCAGAGAATATAACTCTTGTGCAATTTTTAGAAACAGATATTGCCTTGTTCACAATGGATCTTTTGTTCTTCTAAGATGTTTCTTCCTTTTTTGTAAATTTGCAGACCTGTCTGGAAACTTTTTTTTTTAATTCTAATCCTTTAATCTCAGCATGATAAAGTTTCTCTTAAAAGCTAGTGTCAGAAATGCTCTTAAAAGTCACTTGGAATGCACACAGCCTTTCAGAAGAAACTCATACTCATGTTTATGTGTTCTTTTTGCTAATTTAAATCATGTTGTCCATTGTAAGGAGGTCAGAGGCAGACTGGCTGCAAGTGAACCAAGGAAGCTTGTTCCAAGCAATGTGAAGCTTTCCTGTTTGTGGTAATAACAAGCTGAGGGCTAAAAAGAAAATACTTTCTAAGAAAAAAAGTTGCCTGTGTAGGTGAAAGGTGGACAGGATTGCTTTCAATAAAAAGCCCTTATGTTTATATGATATTTTCCACTCTTAAAAATCCAAAAATACTGTTTATAGTGTTTCTGTATGTAGTATACTGTATGTAACCTTTACGTCTCCAGCAATATGTTGTTCTGGCTTCACTGTATTCCCACCAAAGTTTGGTCCTGGCTGGATTCAGTCAAAGCTTAACAGTTTTGAAAATACTAAAGCAATTTTCTGGAGGGAAATTGGTGCTGGCCGCAGGTTAAGGCCTGGGCTGTGTCTCATGGGGGGCACTCCTGCAATGTGTCCCAAACCCGTTCTGCTCAGAAACATGACTTGCTACCACATGGGTTGTCCTGGTTATGTATTTGCCTGGTTAAATATTAACAATACAAAAGGCTTTGTGGGAAGCAGTGGATGTGAATTACTGAGATGCACAAGTATTGGGTGGATTTCCAAGATCTACCCCAAGATCTCAAGTTTCATCCTACGGGTATAAGAGGAAAGCTGGTGCTTCCCTCAGCTCCAGTCATCACCACCTTGTTTTTGAGGATAACGGTCTCATAAACAAGGTTGTATTCTTGTGTTTCAGTTTCACATGTTTTTTTCTGCTGCAATGACTGAAGATTCAAAGCGGAATTAAACCATAATCAATTTAATGATTTGAAAGTGCCTTTACGCATCTTTCCTTTGTTTATAATATTTAGTTAGGCACACTAATAATGGAATAGAAATCAAACTGCCTTCAGACAAGCCAGGCCATCGGTACAATAAGAACAAAGTATTTAATTAAAAAGAGCTCAGTAAGATGAAAACGCTTGTGCTAAAACCAGCTTATAAGAAAGGGGCAACAAACTGTTATCCATGCCAAAGGCAAAACAGAAATAACCAGTGTTCGCAAAAATGTGGGTTCAGTCACTGATTGAAGGGCTTCTTGTTCTGCCAAGCTCCAGGCAGCAATGGTGCTCCCTTGGTGGGACCCTGTCCAGAACCTGCAGTGCAGGCAGCTCTCCAGCATCACCACGTCATCCCCTGCACCCTGCGGCCTCCTGTGCACGGCAAGGGGCACAGTGAGGTGCTGTCTTAGCATGACAAGCGTCAGTCCCCCTTGCATCTTTCTCCCGTGCTTTTCTGAGCCCAGAAAGCAAAATATCTGCTTGCTGGTGATTTAGCAGAGTGAGAGGCAACTCTGCCAACTGGATTTATCATCATGGCTAGTGCATCCCTTTTTGGGCAAGGGTGGGTTTCTCCGCATGGGGTTGAGGGAGGGTACTTTGAATTTAGTGGCCTTTTCCACACATGGTCATGGGTAATTCAGCCCTTCCAGACTTCTGGTAAATCTAGTAAGCTGAGTTTCACATTTTCTTTGAGGGTAATAAGACTGATGCTGAGGAAAATCCCAGGCACCCATGCATCTTTGTATCTGAATCTGATCTCACTTGTGTTTCAGGAATTGCTTGTGATTCAGGAAAGTTGGTCTGGTTTTAAAAGAGAACCATTCCAAGCCAGAGCTTAAAAGGAGCATGTAAGGCTGCATTGTCCAAAAAATAGTAAAGGTCAAGAACTGTAAATTTGTTACAGCAGTCTGACTCAGCTGATGTGTTTTCTCTGTAGAACTAGGATTTATGTGACCTCACGTCCTGAGATTTTCTATCATTGGCCAATAATCATGTGTCTTCTGGGATCATGAAAAGCAATACCATATCGAATGTGCATGTATGAACAAGGCATCTGGCTCTTTGCAGACTCTGACAGTGAGACTTTGATCACTGATCTTGCTTCTGTGTTATAAGAAACTGCCTGGTTTCAGAAATGGAAGCACATCTGCTCACAGTAATTATGTAGGCAAGGCTGTGCACTCTTGGGACATGTTTCATTTTCACCTTAGATAACTGAGGATGTATTTTAAATTGTCCTAGCAAGAATGGCTTTCCTGCTATCGGCCACCCTTGTTCTTATCCTTGCAAACCATGTTAAGGAAAGCATGCTAATATAACAGAGAAAAGACTTATTCCTTTAGTCCTGCTGAGCAAAACGTTTTCTCATCTGGTCGTCTCCAAACTCAGGGATTTGGGAATGCCTCTGTCATTGGCAGTCCTGGGGCTCAAGACCTGCTTCCTGGCTCCACTGCCTCTGCAAGAGTGAGGAGGTTTTTCACCTGTAACATCCTCATACTGTAGCAGGTTACAGCACTCCTGCTTACAAGAGCTATGATTTAAGCTCTGGGTGGTGGAGTAGGGAAATTCTGGACAGTAGATTTTTACTCTCCATGTGAAAGCTCTGACCTTGGGACTGTCACACTGAAGACAAAAACCGGCATTGCTGCTACCCTTGTCAATGAGGATGGTGGCTGATAACACAACCCAGGGCTCTTTGTTTTCATTGACATGCCCAGATGGAAGCTGCTGGAGGCAGTAATACCTACTTGGTCCATAAACTGCAAGCAGCTTTGGTATGATAGGAGACATGGAAAAGTAACCTTAGACTCTTCTTTGGATTCCTCTTTGAGTTTCAGTGCAGACTGCCCTTTAACTGCATCGATAGCTTTGCTTATGCCACCTCTCAGAGTGAAGTGGAAATTAGTCAGAGGTTTTAGAACATCTGTTGATATGGTTTCCTGTAGCGTAAATTTTCTGTGAAATTATGTTGTTTAGCTGGTGTAGAATAATGCTGACTGTTTGCTTACATCTCAGCAGAGGACTACAACTGCAAGGATAACAGTGGTTTGTTCATTGGGTGCTGGCACTTCTGAAAATGGTTGGCAGTATTTATTCAGAAACTGGGAAGGGATCTAATGATCCAGAACTAATCTAATTTGCATGGATATTTTACCTTAAATGCCACTTTGAACAAAATTTAAATATTGTTGAAAAGCTTAGGAAGGTAAGCAAGATGAGATCGAGTCAATGGAGGCAAACAGAAAATGGCACAGTTCTCAAGAAGGTTGAATCATCTTCTAGAGGTTCCCATCTCTCCCCATGAGTTATGTGCTGCCAGGTGGTGCTTGGGTGGTCAGCTAGGGCTGTACAATTACTTTTAGCGCTCTGTTTAAGTGCCAGGACTACTTCTTTCTGTGCACATGAGTGCAAGTTTTTCATGACCCTCTTGAACATGGATGCTCTGCTGAATGCAAGACTGAGCCCAGATCTGCATCTTTATCCATTACTCAATACAGAGTCACCTCACACACAACATTAAACATTAGCCAAGGCCATCCTGGGTGTTTGAACACCTAAAGCTGAACCTGAATGATTGGGGCTGAAAAGGCTGTGTCACAGGGACAGACTCTACATGAGGCAGGTTTACTGCATGCTGCCCTCAATGCTGCTCTGTTAATGCTGGTCAGCCCCAAAGGCTTGCAAGGCTGCAATATAGTTTGGCCACTTTCTAGTGTTAATAAAGACTTGTCTTGAACAGGCTATTATGAAAACTTTAAACACTTAAACAGGACAAAATGAGGCCTGAATCATGCCAAGAGCAGAAACATCCAGGAGGTGCCAAGGAAAAGGAACCAAAATGGAGCATAAAGTGTGTTGGAACAGATGGTTAGGTAATGCAAAGTCAATAAAATCATAGTCTCCTTGCTGAGAAGAGAGCATTCAGTTAGTTCCTCCTTAGTGAGGAAGGATTAGAGAAGGGTTATGTCTGTTAATGTTGAGGCGGCATTACTGAGGGGAATGAGAGCGTTCTCTGACTTTCATGGATTTATCCCTGCTGATAAATCCAGCCACAGTACTTGGTATCTATGTTTCCATCTACTTACCTATTTTCCTTTTTATGGAAAGAAAGGAAAGGAATTAAGAGGTTTGGTATCATCAGATTCACACAGGATAAGCCCTCATTGCTGCTGGTCATTTGTTTTGAACAGGAATCTCCCCAGTAGTTGACTGAATCACATCATCTTCACTGCATGGGCTGTTTTCATCCCATTTTCCAGTTACTGTGCAGAGTACCTGGCCTCAGGATTGGGGAAAAGATGAAAGAGAGCAGGGAGTAAAGCAAAAAGTGCAAGAAAAGGGGAAGAATTGAACAGTTACAGATATTGTTCTGGGGTCATAGGAGGTCCAGCAGTGGTGGTAGAGCATCCCTAGCTGTCGGGAGGGGGTTGAGACCCCTCACTACATAGAATCTCATCTTTAAAGGATAATAAATATTAATCCATGGATATTTGCATCTCCTATGTCTACTTCTCTGCTAGCTAATTAAGCAGAATCCAGCTACTTTCCAGGTCACTGAAGTCCAAACACTCCTACTGCTGAACTGCTAGCTTGGCCCCCACCAGAGCTCTGCTGGGTGTTAATTAGCCGTCTCCTGAGCAATTCTCGGGCACAGTTCAGAAGTTAACACAGCCTTGGGCCATCTCTTTAGGCAGTGGCTACCCTGTTTCAGAAGCTGAAGGTTAGACAGATTTTCCTCACCAGCAGGCCTCAAGGCAAGAGCACTGATCTGGACACATGAATTTTACTAGAATAGACACAATCTAAGTTGCAAATGTTTTTCTGCTGACTTTCTCCCTCCAGGGATGTCAGAGGGAAAGAGCAGGCAAAGGATCTAGCAGTCGAGTGGGTATGTTGAGCTCTGCTGGTGTCTTAGAGGGGCTGTGTCCTCTCCATTGTTCCTCTAAGGTGATGTTAATGGGATTCTTTAATGATTCTCTGAGCAACAGTAACCTTGGTGGATTTCCATTTAATAGTTTTCTGTTACTCTCCTTAAGCTTTTGCCTCTTTTCCAAACCAACTTCTAATTCTTAGCTGCTAGAACAATTACACGTGAGGAGTTTCCTCATTTCTGTGGCTCCCTTGTGTTGATGTTTCCTGTAAGATGTGCTATCTGAGGGCTACGCAGGGGAAGGATCCCTTGTGCACTACAGGAACCTGTCAGCAGGCCTTGGTAATCAGGAACTGCTTAAGGCAGAGAGGGCTCAAAGGGAAGGAAGAAACTTGCACTGCTGTTATGATTCTCCTCCTTCAGCCTGCTATGACATCTGAGAGTATCAGAACAGCTCATGTCTCACACCCCCAAAGTAGAACCTACTTCAGACAGAGCTTCTTCTCAAAGGGCTGAAGGGAGAGGCAGGCAGGTACAAGCAGAGGAGAGCATAACTGGGAAAGGATGGTGGAGATCTCCAGTTCAAATTGATCTCATTGTGTTCTCATTGATCACATATCTCTGAAGGAGTCATATCAGCAATCAGGATTTTTACTCCCTGTTTTGGATGGCCAAAATGGAAATGAGACAAATCTATTGCATTCTAAAAGCAATCCAAGCTAAAGCTGTCTGTAAAACCGAACTGCCCATGTAAACCCACCTGGGAAGGACCTGATGGCCATTTCAACCAAATGTCACCTCAAGCTCACAGCTGAGTCTGGGGTGGTCTCCTTCTAATATAGACATACTATTAGGAAGAGTAGAGTGTTTGGGCATGTGTCCAAGCTATAGCACAGAGACTGCTGCTGGAAAATAGCATTTAAACTGTTTGCCTCAGTATTTCAGGAAAACACCACTTTTGTGCTTCTTCCTTTCCCTACTGCAGATGGCTGGAGGGTGCAAAGAGCAGTGCAGCGATCTCCCTGCAGCTCACCAGCTCTGGTCTGTCCTAGCATCCTCAACTGTTTAGCTTCAGGCCTTGGCATGCGTGCAAGATCCATCAGTCACCACAGTGGTGCAGAAAACAAAGGAGATCTCAGCACAGCATGAACCAAGGATGCCTGAAAAACAGTTGCTCTCTGTTCAAACACGCAGGCTGCATCCATGCAAGGAGTTAAGGCAGCCAAGTATAAAATCTTGAGAAAGGAAAAGGATATGCATTAATCTTCATCTGTTAGTGAAAGAGCCTGCTTGCTTTTTTTTTTTTTAGAAGCTGAAATTCAATGTTAATCAAATTGCTCACCTACCTCCAGAGGAAATAAGCACACTGATGAACAGTATGGGATTTGAGTGTAAGATGTGGTAGCTCAGGTGGCTTGTGATAACAGGCAGCCTCTTCATTTGAAATGAATGCCAGAGTAATGCAAGCAATGGGAACCCACCATCTCCAAAATGAAGTTGAAACCGCGGTGACCTGGTCTTCAAAGGCAAGGAGTGTCTGCTCACAGCTGGTAGGGGCTGGTTTTGTGGCTATTCACCTCTTCCTCCAGCTCAAAAGCTGGCCAGACTACTTTAATGTGATTTTCCTCCTACTGTGGGCCATTGGTTCAAGATTTCTCTGGGACTAGGCTCCAGGTGGGATGGTCTGAGTCTTGACATGTCAGCATTTTCAAGAATCCCTGAACTTCCAGGAATCCCTGGATTTCCAGGAAATCACCCATTCCTGCATTTCTTCAGCAGTATCCTTCCTACAAAACAAAGCCAGGCATTTTGTTTGTCAGCTACAAGGCTTGGTCTCATCTCTTCCTACATAGCTGCACATAGTGGTACTTGGAACAGCTGGGCAGGGATTACTTCAAATGCTGTCCCTTCACTCCTTAACCTCTGCCCACACAACAGATGCTTTAGACAACTGTCGTTCTTGTAAATAAATCATAAATCAGGTTTAATTGTTCCCAAACATAATGGAAGCTGCTCTCACTCATGCTTCCGCCTTGAAGCTGTCTCAGACCACAGCAACTCACGCACTGACTCACCCGCTGTTGGGACGTTTCTGAGCTGCTTATTTGGATTCTGTCACGTTCCTTCCAGCATCCCCTTGTGATTAGGGTTCCTGATTCAGTGCCAGAAGATCTGGGTTTGGACCTTTGCTCCACACGGAAGGTCTTGCTTTGCGCAGAAGAAATTTACCCATCTGATTCCTTGGTCCTTGCCCTGAGGATGTGTCCTGGCTGGGAGGCAGGTGAATACTTGCTCAGAGCCATCTCTTCCTCAGTGTCCTGGAGGAGGCTTCATGCACATTGAGGGCAGGACAGACTCACCTGGGCCCATAGCAGGGTTCACAGGGAGATGGAGGAGGCAGATGTGGTTCCCCTGAGCCCACATTTCCATCCCCCACTTCCCTCCCGGTTTTTAAGATAAAAAGCGCAGAATCACCCCAGCTCAATGCCCTAAGCAGCAAGCAGTTGGCTGAGTGTAGTGTACGAAGCTCAGCACCCATTTGGCTTCCTGAAGACTTACTGCACAAGTGTGAAAGTGGCTCAGTCCTGCTTCTGGAGGCACCCTCTGTTTGCTATGGACCTGTCAGGGAAGAAAATGTCCTTGAGCATCTGACCCTTCCTATACTGAGGAAAAAAAAAAAAAAAAAAAAAAAAAAAAAAAAAAAAAAAAAAAAAACCCTGAAGAGAATGGTTTGGAGAAGGTGTTTCTGGAGACTGCTTTGTACGCTCAGAAAAACACTCAACCTGGCCTTGCTTGTAGAGATCAGACTTCTGCATTTGCAAATACTCCAGAGATAAAGGGTGCCTCAGAAAGTGGATTTAGGGTTGTTTTGACTTCAGCCTTCTGTGTTTCAACTCCATCCATGGATTCACAAACAGCATCTGATGTTCCTCTGCTCAGGGGTTCTCACAGGTTATAAAACATTGTGAGTGAAAAAACAGGGGTAAAAAAAAAATATATATATATATTAAAGTCCCTATGGATATTTTTCCATAGTGATTCTCTTCTGGTATGACAC
The DNA here is from genome assembly GCA_013398735.1 of Nothocercus julius. Taxonomy (NCBI): domain Eukaryota; kingdom Metazoa; phylum Chordata; class Aves; order Tinamiformes; family Tinamidae; genus Nothocercus; species Nothocercus julius. The sequence continues at coordinate 4,465,306 of VZSV01000056.1, read as the reverse complement.
TGAGTTTGCAGCACATTTGCTGATTGGTCCATTCACCAGCATCCAGGCTCTTCAATGAAGTATGTTAGCCATTCCCCACTTGACAGAGGAAATGCCTTGATACTCATCCACACAGTAAATAAAGTAAGACCAAACAAAAAGATAATTGAAGAAAAATATCCAATGGAGATGTGAACTAGGCTCCCTGTACAAAGGCTTTTATAGATCCTGGGATTTTGTGTACTTATTACTTCTATTAAATGTGACATGTTGAAAGCTTCCTTTTGCCAAAAACGCACTTTCCTTTGCTTTCTCTCTGACCTTGCTCAGCCAGTTCATGAACAAAGGGGCAGATTAAAGGACAGATAAAGTACAATTTATTAGACGCTTGGGACTGTTGGAAAAACTGCCTTGTATAAAATGTTCATAGTATTCACATAGTATTTTAAAGTGTTTTATTTTGCTGGAGATTTCAAACTAAATAATTGCCAGTAACATTCAGAAGTTCAGACTTTTTCTCCAGCAACTCTTCCTTCGCCTGCAAGAAGCTCTCACCATTCCTGTCATACCAATCTTAGCTGTTTCCTCCTCTTCTCTCTTTGCATCATATTTTCCAGGACACACTGCCTGATCTGGGGGAAAAGAAGCACTAAGTATGTCTTCACTGTAGGTTACAGAGCAGTACGCAGTGATGAAGGGATGTCTCCCAAGGCGGGACGAGGGGTTCACTTTGAGCTAAGAAGTCCCTGGCACATCTGTCCTCTACAGCCCAAATGTGTATGGTGATGGTGGCTGGGTCAGTTAGTAGGCAAGAGGGTTTTACAGCGACTCCCAGTAGCTGGTTAGTGCTGTGCTTCACCAGGTACTGGTTTCTCACTGACTTCAGGCAGGCAAACATAAGTTCTATTTTTCTTCTCGACATAAGAGCCATCTGTGACAGTATTCTCCTCCCCCAAAACTGGCGTTTGCTACTCTAGGGCCCTGAGGATTTCAGTGAGGACAGCCAGTTCCCACACACAGTGAAACAGAATGCAGGTCTTGGTGATGACAACTGCTACATTGCCACTGCACAAACTCAAGGAGTTCCCATGTCCAGTCTAGCACTTCCCTGTTGGGATAGTTGGATGCAGCAATACTTGGCAGACGTGGATTTATGAACAAAGCTACATAGCCATGGGTGCTGGCCACAGTAAAGCTCAAGCACGTGCGCCAAGAGATGTGACCATGGCAGGACATGTAGATAGGCTGGATCTGGCATTGATGGAGGCAATTGGAGATGGCATCCTACATTAGCCAGGGGCAATGCAGGGGTGTAGAGAGCACGGCCAGGAACTGGAGGCATATTTTGCCAGGGAGGCAGTCAGACGCGCGTATTCCCATGCTTAGAGAGAGACATGATGACTGCCTGCATCAGCATTTCAAGCCTTCAGGAGATATGAGGCAATTCAGATTAGCTTTTTCACTTCAAGCTAAATGATGTCAAATTTAACCTCTGCTGCCAGAGGCTCAGATCACACTTGGGCACTTACCACTGCGGAGGCACTTTGTGCTAACTTGCCAATCTGCCATAGCGTGATCATGTGTCAGCCTCTTTACTAGCATAAATCACAGGCAATACCATTAAAGTCAGTCCCATCAGTGCAGAGCATCAGAATCAAGCCCTCTGTGTACTTACCAGCTAGATTAATTAGTCATCAGTTACTCAAAATGTACCAAAAAAAAAAAAAAAAAAAAAAAAAAAAAAAAAAAAAAAAAAAAAAAAAGGAAAAGAAAAAACATATTAAAATAGCTGCTTCAAGCTAAGATTTATGGGAAAGGGGCATTGTAATGGGAAACATACCCCTCTTTCTGAACACACACACACACAACTGAATAGTTTTACCATCTTTCGAGTGGCCTTGCCAGTCATCTCTTGTCATACATTTTTATTAGCATCCTTTGGGAGGTCAGGGTTAGCTTCTGGAATTTTCTTATTTGGGAAACATCTTTCCTGTGGACTGAGTCAATGCAAAGAGCTTATGTAGTGTGACAAGAAAAAAGGGAGTTACAAGAACTGCAGCGCTCACATCATGTGCTGTGGATTCCAGCAAATGCACCAGCAAAGCGGTTAGGAAGCTAGCAGGGACATAAGGTGCCTTATAAAAAACATGTAGACATGTTTGCATCACAGTGGTCTAGATTGGTATCAGTTTCTCAGACAGTTAGCCAGCAGCCAGGGTCCTGAGTAACTTAAGAAGTTCCCCTTATCAGGAATGTGCTTTCCTTGTCCACGTTAATAGACTATAATGAGGCCATTTGTCAATTCTGTCCTCTTTGTTTTCGTTCTTCAGCAAAAATTTCTCAGCCCTGGAACTGACATTGGGTTTCATCATTGAAGGTTTTGTTACTGACATCTTGCCCAGGGAAGGGACAGAAAAGAGACCCTGGCATGGCAAATGCTCTGGTCACATTGCAAAGACACAGGCATTGTCCTCTTAGCCACAGTGCTGCAGTCTGGTTTTGAAAGATTCACCCTGAAGAAAGTCTGCCCTGAGCCAGGATAGCTGCCCTGTGTGTGTTCCAGGCTAGCAGACAGTTATCCTTGTATTAGTTTAGCCCTCAGTGAAAAGGGGTTAGGGAGCACTGTGAGAGGCCAAGAGGGAGCCTGTCATGGTTTCTTACACCGTGCCTGAGCCTTGTAACACTTTGTTGAGCGTTCCTCTATAGAGGCTGAAATTCCATTGTCTTGGCTGGGTGTCTTATAGGCTGCCGTGTTAAAATGTCAATCCCCAAGAGAGGAGAATAAGACCTTTTAAATACAGAGATATAGAGAAGTGTGTCTGCCAAAGGAAGTGAAGTGTTCTCTTTCGTAATACACACAAATCGAACTTTAGCTAATGGCTCACTCTTACGTAGTCTGGAAATCCTTCACGAGACCAGCTGGCATTACAGGCCAGTTGTTACCGTGGCCTTTAGTAGAATGTTCATTAGAATCCACAGAACTTTTCCCACCAGATTATAGCAGTTATGAAGTAAGGGAAATGAAGAATTTAAAACCTGGTGCAGCTACGCTAACTGATGTTCCCCATATGAATGTAAATACGTCACTTGCTTTACAGTTCCCTGCAAGGTCACAAACCGCACGTACGCAACAGGAGGAATTTATGAACATACACAACAGGAGGAAGTAAAAACAGAAGCAAAGAAGGCATTTCGTAATTCTGCCTTCTCTACAGAGTTACTAAATGCCACCTTTGCTTCTGTCTTTACTGCTAAGGCTAGTCCCCATGAACTACAGAGCCCGGACACAAGAGAGAGAACCGGGAGAGAGGAGGACTTTCCTCTGGTCAAGGAGGATTGGGTTAGGGATTATTTAAGCAAACTGGACACCCTTAAATATATGGGTCCAGATGTGACCCAAGAGTGCTGAGGGAACTGGCAGGGGTTATTGCTCAGCCGCTCTCCATCATCTTTGAGAGGTCATGGAGGGTGGGGGAGGTGCCTGAGGACTGGAAGAAACCAACGTCACTCCAGTCTTCAAAAAAGGCAAAAGGGAGGACACGGGAAACTACAAACCAGCCAGCCTCATCTCCATCCCTGGAAAGGTGATGGAGCAGCTCATCCTAGAGAACATCTCTAGGCATGTCAAGGAAAAGAAAGTGATGAGGAGTAGTCAGCATGAAGTCATCAAGGGGAAGTCATGCTTGACAAACCTGATAGCCACCTACAATGGGATGACTGCCTGGATGGATGATGTGAGAGCCGTGAATGTTGTCCACCTTGACTTCAGCAAGGCTTTTGACACAGTCTCCCATAACATCCTCAGGTCAGGAAGCGTGGGTTAGTTGAGTGGGCAGTGAGGTGGATTGAGAACTGGCTGGATGGCAGAGCTCAGAGGGTTGTGAAGAATGGTGCTGGTCTAGTTGGAGGCCTGTGGCCAATGGTGTCCCTCAGGGGTCACTACTGGGTCCAGTGCTGTTCAACTTGTTCATCAATGGCTTAGATGAAGGCACAGAGTGCCCCCTCAGCAAGTTTGCAGATGATACCAAACTGGGTGGAGTGGCCAACACTCCAGAGGGCTGCGCTGCCATTCAGAGGGACCTGGACAGGATGGAGAGTTGGGCAGAGAGGAACCTCATGAGGTTCAACAAGGACAAGTGCAGGGTCCTGCACCTGGGGAAGAATGACCCCAGGCACCAGCACAGATTAGGGGTTGACCTGCTGGAAAGCAGCTCTGAGGAGACGGATTTGGGAGTCTTGGTTGACAACAAGTTAACCATGAATCAGCAATGTGCCCTCGTGGCCAAGAAGGCCAATGGGATCCTGGCTGCATCGGGAGGAGTGTTGCCAGCAGGTTGAGGGAGGGGATCCTGCCTCTCTACTCAGCTCTGGTGAGGCTGCACCTGGAGTATTGGGGGCAGTTCTGGGCTCCCCAGGACAGGAGGGACATGGAGCTTCTAGAAAGCATCCATTGTAGGGCCATGAAGATGATTAAGGGACAGCAGCATCTACCTTATGAGGAAAGGCTAAGTGAGCTGGGCCTGTTTAGCCTAGAGAAGAAAAGACTGAGAGGGGCTTTGATCAACATGTACAAGTACCTGAAGGGTGAATGTAGGGAGGATGGGGCCAGGCTCTTCTCGGTGGTGGCCAGTGACAGCACAAGGGGTAATGGGTGCAAGTTGAAACACAGGAAGTTCCATCTGCATGTGAGGAAGAACTTCTTTGCTGTGAGGGTGACAGAGCCCTGGAAGAGGCTGCCCAGAGAGGTTGTGGAGGCTCCTGCTCTGGAGATCTTCCATACCTGCCTGGATGCCACCCTGTGTCACGTGCTCTAGGTGTCCTTGCTTGAGCTAGGACTGATGATCTTGGACTAGATGATCTCTAGAGGTCCCTTCCAAACTTAACCATTCTGTGATTCTGTGAATTTGTGACCATCGGCAAAAGACAGAGAGGAAGGCAGATCTGTGTGTGCTAGCACATTTGTCATTGTCCACAGGGCTATTTTTAACTTCCTGTCTTTCTCTAGAGTAACTCTTTCATACAACATTTCTAAAAAAGAGGGCCTTGACATTGCAGTCTGGTCATGATGTGAGAGAACAGAGCATCTGCAAGGAAGAGATACACCCAGTCCATTGCAAAAAGAGTCTTTGGGCCAAACAAGCTCACTTTCAAGAGACCGAAAATATAATTGTCTGTCTTACCTCTTCATTGCCAGCTACTGCATAGAGGGGGCTCAGCTACATGGAGCTTAGTGGTTGACCTGCCATCTAGAATCCGATCTCAAAACTTCAGAGTTTGAATTCAGAGATCTGAAATCTGGTTGAAAGACCAAAGCAATAGTGCTTTAGAAGCCACTCTGTGCATCTCATGGATTAATTATCTTGTAATGCTTCAAAATCTGTCCAGCCTGGGTAGGGACATGAATGTGATCAGACATACAAGGACATACAATAGATCTTGCCAATGCAGAGGCCTTTTCACATATGAGTCAGTGAAAACCCTCTGTTTTCTTCTGTCCTTGTGTTCTGCTGTCAGTGTTCACAGAGGTGAAACATTGCCAAATTCAAGGATCAGGCCTGAAAAAGGATTTTGCCAAATGATCTGAAATCCTGGAGCTATGAACAAGGGGGCCCTTTCTCATTACTAAAGGGTACCATGGCTCCAAATATCCTCCTGCAGGTGGAAATACTTTTGCTGCAGACATTTGTAATAACACATAATTTCATGAGAAGAGACAACTTAGTTGCAAACTCCTTCCATGCAACTGTACCATCTGCAGCAGTTCAGGCCTATGCTGTGAGGCTCAGAGGTAAGAGTTTTCCCTGCTCACCTGCTCCAGTGAAGAAGAGGACTTGCCACCAGCTCACACAGGCCTCATGGGGCATTTGTTGTCACTTGAAGGTGCTGATGGACTTTGCCTCTTCTCCCCAACCTTGCTCATTATTTGCAAGAAGTTAATGTGTGGCTCCTAAGCCAGCCTCAAAGCTGTGCTAGTTTCAGGAAATACCACGTTAATCTCAGCCTGACCTGTTTCTTTTAAACTCTGATAGAGAACTTTCTCAGATTAGGAGCCAAATTCACAGAATGCAGCAAATCTTTCTGAAAGTCTCAGGATCAACAGAAATTTCAGGTTATTGAAGCAATAACTCTTTTAAGCAATGACTCTTCTAATCTAACCTCTAAATTCAGGACTTTTATCCTGAAGGCAGGGAAACATTTGAAAACCTATTACATTCTCTCCTGTTAGTTCTTTCTGTGGGAAAATGGAAGTCGGCTCTAGGAGAAAGTGAATAGCAATATCCAGCAAGTCATTCCATACCATTTTAACTGTGTAACACTAAAAATCACAGAAGTATTGTGTCTATCCATGTGGAATACTAGGGACTGGATTCTGGCTTTCCTCCAGATTCTGTAAAACAGAAATATATCAACAGTGGAACACTGGGGAGAACCTGGGAACAGAGATACAGATCTGTCCCTTTGTTCTTAAATTTACTACCAAACACTTTAATTAAATTGAATACCAATGCCTCTATGACTTAGCGCAGGCGATGCCAAATAATTGCTTAAGGTACAGAAGCTACACTGTAATCCCTTTAAGATCAAAATATCTGTGGAGATTTTCTTTAAAAGCAGCCACAAATTTCAGATTCCTTAAAGATTCTGCTTTATTTTATCTCTTTTTTTTTCATTGCAATGTCAAGCTGGTCTCAGAAAGGGAGCAGCTGAGTCTCATTATGGTAACTTGTGTTTGTGTATGTTGGGCTGGAGAAGGCAAAACGGCTGACTCCTGTGAAAAGACTTGTGGTCCCCAGTAGAGCAACACTTCAGTGCCACATACACCACTTCTTCCCCTAAAACAGTGCCAACAGCTGCTTATTGCTGCTCCCCAGCTGCCAGGCTCAGGTATTTTGTGCCAGTCAAGGATCATCATTGCTGGAAAACTCAGGGTCTTGAAACCAGAGCACAGAGCACACTTTCCTTTCAGCTTCTGCAATTGTGTCCTTCGGGTTGCCCTAACATTAGCACTCTCATCTTTCCTACAGGTGACTAATTGTTGGAGAATTTATTAAAGGCTGTGATATTAAAAGGATAAGGGGCCACTTTTTGCATTCAATTCATGAGGTTTTGCGTAATACATCCTGAGCTACTCAGACCATACACAAAACACCCTTAAAAAAGGATGGAGTGATTTACATGGTTGAAAGAGTGAAAAGGCACCAGAATCACATAAGAAGCAAACTGATACAATGTATTCCTTGTCCTTGGCTGCTAAGATATGCTGCATAATGCCTAAGGCAAGTCCCTGTAGAGATGGATTTTGGTTCTGGGAAAATGGAGATTGTGCAGCTTTTTGGACTTTTAAGAACCTGTAGTTTTCTCCCATGAGGGCTGGTCTTAGCAGTAAGACTGAAGTAAAGAAGACATTCAGTATATCTGCCTTTTCTGCATTATTCATCACCAGAGTCCCTGCCCCATTCAGCAGTGGGCCCACATTTTCCCTAGTCTTCCTTTTGTTACTGATATATTTGAAGAAGCCCTTCTTGCTGACCCTGACATCCCTTGCCAGATTTAACTCCAAATGAATCTTCCAAATTGCATCCCTACATAATCTGACAGTATTCCAACGTTCCTTGCAATTGGCCTGTCCTTACTTCCACTTTCTGAACGCTTCTTTCTTCTGAGTTTTGCTAGGACTTTTTGTCCATCCATGCAGGTCTCCTGCCCCTTTGCTTGACTTCTTGCTCATTGGGATGCATAATTCTCGGGCTTGGACAAAGTGACCCTTGAATATTAACCAGCTCTTTTGGACCTCTCTTCCTTCTATTGCCCTATCTCATGGGATAGTTCCAAGGAGATCCTTGAAGAGTCCAAAGTTAGTTACCTCTCTTGAAGTTGTGATCCTACTTATTGCCCTGCTCCCTCCTCTCAGGAGGAGGAGGGATCCACCCTCTCATGGTCACTGCAGCCAACCTTCACATCTCCAACCTGCCCTACCTTCTTTGCTAGTAAAAGGTCAAGCAGGACAACTCTCCTACTTGGCTTATCCATCACTTGTGTTAGGAAGTTATCATCAATGCTGTCCAGGAACCTCCTGGATAGTTTGTGTCTTGATGTGTTGTTCCTCCAGCAGATATCAGAGCGTTTAAAGTTTCCCTGAGAACTACGGCCTGTGATCTTGAGGCTGCTTCCAGTTTCCTGTAGAAAGCCTCATCTAATTCCTCTTCCTGATGAGGTGACCTGTAGTAGACATCCACAACAGTCTCACCCATGTTAGTTTGCTCTTTAATCCTTACCCATAAACTTTTGACTCGCTCATCATCCACTCCTAGGCAGATTTTACCATGGTTAATGACAAAAAAAAATTAAAAAAAACTTTTTTTTTTTTTTTCTAATATGTCCCACAAAAAGAGTCTGGTAGAATATTGGGCTTTCCAAAGCCACTTGAAGCACCTAGCTTCACAATTTAACTCTTGAAAACCTCATTAGCAGTTGTCTCACCCGTGATGTACCAAATACTGGGAATGGGGAGACACACTCTCAATCCCCACTTAAAGGACTACCTAGTATAAAATACATATTTTTTATTCATTTTAGGAGTGAATAAAATCAGATATATTCCTTCAGGTCAATATTATCAAGTCATACTCATTTGCACATAGTCAGTAGCCTAATGAATATTTACTTTTTTTCTATGCATACAAGAAAATCAAATAATTAAAAGATGTTTACTTGTGTGAAGAACATCCAACTCCAGAGTAATTGTTAACATAGCAAATTAGGTCAAAAACAGTGTAGTCCTTAGAAACAAGGAAACAAGTAACAAACAAGTGACTGCTGCAGTAGATGAGGCAACCCTCAAACCAGCATCCATTCCTCCTTAGCCCTAAAGGCCTAAATGCAGAAGCACCTACCCAGTGGTAGAAGTGTTTTGGACTTCTTTGGACTAGAAATGGCTTTTCAGTCTTTTTGCAGCACACATGAGCAGCGCTGCTTCTGAGTTGTCTCTCTTCCCTGATGGCACTGCATGTGTGTTAGCAGCAACAGGTACTCTCAGTCATCAGAATACTTTCTTCCTCATCCAGTTTACAAGACAACAGCCAGTCCTGCACATTTGCACCCATGTGAGCCTTTCTGGTGAGACTGGCAAAGGAAACCTGGGTGCACCTTCTGGAGGGTTTGAATTTGGATGTGTTTGTGCTTTTGGAGGGGCTCTTGCTATTCTCCCCACTTGCTCCTTCAGCACCAGGGGGATGTTCTGGGGCAAATAACTGGATTCTTACAGATGAAACAAACCAGGTGCTCCAGAAGGGCCAGGCTGGAGCTAGTCTGACTTGACCTGCAGGGTCAGCAGCGCTTGAACACTCGAACCTGGAGCCATGCCAATGTGCCTGGTAATGCAGGAGCATTTCCCTTCCTCCCCACTCTCTTCTCTCCTTGCCTCCTTTTTCTCTCACCTACCTACCCCCTATATCACCCTTCTCTGCACATAGACTTGCAGGAGAACTTTGTTTCCAACGTCTCTTCTGTGGCAGAAGGAGGTAAAGTAGCTCGAGGGGTGCCTGACTTACTGTGACACTCATGGAGGCCCAAGAGGGAGCTGGCAAATGAATCGAAGGCTCTTCGTTAGCTGCTGTCGGAACAAAACCCACTAATTGATCTCCAGACTGCTGTTACTGTTTGCAAAGGCAGGGCTGCAGAGCCTGCTGCCAAGAACGTGTTGCATTTTGGGGAGCTGGTTGCTTAAAGCAGTGTTTCAGGATGGGATTGGGTTGTTTTTTTCTGCACACACATAAAAGATGAATAATTGGCCAAGGGCTCCCTCTGCGTCCACTGCTTAGCATAACTTCTGCTTGCGGAATAGAACTACAGAAGCCTGGATTTGGAGATACTTTTGTAACTGGGTTTATTACCTCAGTCCATCACTGTTGTCTCTGGTTAACTTTGGAGGCAATAGATGAAGCACCCAAAGGAGGCCAGGGCACTCTGCTACACTCTCTGTCTTCCTTGCTGCTGAACTGAGAGGCTTTGTTTTATAAAGAAGAGCATTTAACATCAAATTATATTTGTTTTGAAGGCATGTAAGGCTATTTGCACCTTGTGCTCCTTTTGAAAAACTGAGCTAAAATCTTGCTCGTGGAGAACCTGAAGTGTCTGTAACAGGTGAAAGGAAGGTAAGATCTTAATTCTGCACAAATGAGATTTTGTGTAGCTGTAAGGCCCTTATAATTCACAAATGAAATGTTGCATCACAGCAGCTCTTATTGGTGACTGTATGAGGTGACACCAAATGCACCATCTGCAAACAGCAAAGAAAACCAGCCCTTTAGAAGAATGAAAGAGATGAGGCTCTTGCCAGCCTGGAGCTTATACAGCGAAGTCAGAGGGATGTTTATTTTTGGATGCAAATGCTGTACTGCAAGTGAAAGAGCTTTTCTAGTAAAAACCCACAACCCAGCTGCAGGTAAAATCCCTTTTACTATTCCTAAAATATTTATCACCCAAGCTTTCCAAAATACACTGCTAATCCAACAGATTGCAAGACAGCAAAAGATTTTTTTTTTTCCTCACAAGTGTCCCCCTTCCTCCTGCTGTGTGGATTTTAAAATATTCTTTACTCAGATTTGAAAGAATCTGACTGAATATGAACTTTGTGGAAGTGCAGGGAGAAAATCTTCTGTAAAGATTTTCCCATCACTTTCATGCAAGTGTGACAAACTGCAGAGGAACAACCTTCCAACACACAACTCAAAAGTACCTCCCCTTCTCAGTGCCACTTTATCTCCTCTCCATTTCTGGACGTGCAAACACTCTCTCCTTGCCTATGCAGCGTTTGGAGCAGCTTGTCACCCGCTCCACTGGTATTCCTCACCCCTCAGCTGTGTCATTCCGACGTGGAAATGCAAGTGGAGTTAGGAAAACACAGTGCAACAAGCCTGGCTTCAGCTTCATTCCTGGCATATCCCCTTCATGACGGGCAAATAATCTACCTACGTCACTCCGCAGCCCTGCTCTGCAGTGTGAGGCTGTAAATATTTAATGGCTTCATAGCCAGAGAATGTGCTTTTTTCAGCTGATAGGAGGTCTAAGAGGCTGCTGTTTTACTACTTAGGGATGCAGCTCTTCACATGAGCTGTCAGTTCAGAGGAGATCACACTCAGCTCCTCTCCTTGAGCTAAAACGGAGCTAGCATTAAATACCCTTCTGAAGAAGCAATCCCTCCGCACAGCTCATGCTGGACCCTCTCCCATCCTTGCACATTCGGACACTGGTGCCACAGGAACAGCATATTTCTGCATGATCCCACCAAGACATCTGCTAGACCCTGCTCTGGGCTGCTCTGCACGGCCCTGCTCTGCAGCACCTTCTGCTCATGCTGGGAAGCCAAGCGAGTCCCCCAGACCTGCCCTGCAGCAGCTTTGCCGAAGGAAGTGAAAGCAGAACCACGGGAGAGGTTCTGGCGCTGCAATGGCTCTGCCTGGGCACCGGGAGCACCGCACAGCAACCACCCCCAGGACAGGCAGGCAGGAGCAGGAGGGAGCTTCTATTTCCTTTCAAGAGGTGCCTATCTCTGGGTACATCACCACCTATGTCCGCAGCAGGTGGAGAAATTGGTCAACTAGCATTTTAACATTCAGAAAGGAAACTGTTTTGAAAGAGAATCCTGTTTTCCTCCGTGGGGAGCGTCTTTCTGAATGAACTTCTGCTTTTTCAAACTCAGATAAAACAAAACAAAACAAAACAAACAAACAAAAAACAAAAAATAAAGCTTTCACAATTGTTCCCATATTGTATTTCTGGTTTCTGGTTCGAAATTAAATTTTAATTTTATAGAAAGCAAAGAGAAACCCTGAATGAAATCCTCTCCCATCATTTCTGGTTAATGCTTCATTTTATATTTTTGATAGAAGTTCTGTTTGTCTGTTTGAAGTTTTGCCTTTTGGTGACTCTTTGAAATTAAGATGTTTTCTGAAATCTTAGAATTTCCCTAAGAACAGGCCCAGCTCTTCCAATTACAGCTCTTGTAGGATTGATCTTATAAATTCCTAGAAGATCTAGTGTGAAAAAACCCTTCAGCCATGAGGGGAGCAAACAGGAGATAAGGACAGAGCTCTGCTTACCTACAGGAGGTGGTTGTTCATCACGATCCCCAAAGGGTGACGAGTCCCACTATAACACACTGATACTACTCCATTTTCCCATAGACAGGAATCCCCTTGCATACCCATTGCCCACACATTTTTTGTCTGGTTAGTCTTGCTGGCCCCGAAAAGCCTTTCTTGTAGGCCCCATATGGCAGCTACGATCTCTCAGTTTGCAGGCACACGCTGCTCCACAGCCCTTTGGCTGCTGGACATCAGTGGCTGAGACAAATTTGCAGGGAAAAGTCCTGCTCAGCCTCCTTCTACACCCGGTTTACGGAGGGCAGATGCGGCGTGTGTGGGCTGGCTGCAAATGAGCACTGTGGGGGGAGACCACGTTCACGGAAGAAAGGACAGTATTGGCCATAAAACAGCACTACTGGCAGTATATACAGTTAGGGGTGTGGGCTGTGGGGGCTTTTTTATTCTTCTTTGCCTTTTATCTTTCAAATAAATTTGGGAAGGGGTAGTTTTTTCTTGTCTGCTTCTAGTTAATATGGCAAAAGGCATATCTCTGATAACCAAGTGATTTCTATGACAGTTCTCAAAATCTTCTGTCAAGATATGGGATTATAAGGCCTTCTCATATACACAGTCTAAAGAAAAAGCTATGTGGAGTAAACCTAAACTAAACTAAAAGCTATGTGGAATTTTCTGCAACTTCATCATCTGAAGACTGCTCAGCTATTTGAGATGAATCTTTCCTACTAGTTCAGCTGGGGCCATAAAACCAAGAATGTGAAATGTCAGCCTGAACATTTAAGATCTGGCGAAGTCTAAGGAACTAAAGCATGTCTTGTAAAGGCAGTGGCCAGGCACCTTTATTTGCAGGGTGAATAACTTGCCCCTTAATACTAATAATGACCATGTTCCTACTGGTTTAACCAGGTGCCAAATGGGATTGCTGTCTTATTTGCAACTTAGAATAGTTATTAACAAGTAGTAAACAAGTAAATAGTAACAAGACATCTCAAATGACTAGAAGGAGCTCATGTGGCAGCAAACTGAATTTTTCATCCATTTTCCAATATGTTGTTTCTTCCTTTCCCTGCAAGTCCTTGGGCATACACCCACATAACAAAGTGCAGTGGGGGCACCAAGCCCTGTTGCAACCAACGTGCTGCACTTCAGGGACCCAGATGCTTCTGGGCTAGCTCACCGACGCTGCTCTCTCTGCTCTGCGTACACAGTCACCCTCTTACATAACTGCTGGTTAGTCAGCATTTCATCACTCTTCAGCTATTTTCATGACCCTGTTTCTAAGACTCCGGACTGCTGTTGTTGCACCGCTGTCAAGCTGCAGCAGGAGAACACTCGGCTTTACATCACTTCCACTTGAAGCATCCAAGCCCATGACCATGCTGAAAGGATAGTAATGTTGTTCTGTTTTTGTAAGACATCAGCCCTAATTCAGAGAGACGTTCAAAATGTTTGAATTTAGGGCCTTGCCCATATTTATACCTGCAACCTTAATTTTTTTGGTAGACCACAGTGGCAGTACTTCCAATGGTTAATTGTGGAAAAAAACACACAAACTGGTTTCTAAAGTACATGCCTTTGAAGGCACCTCTCGTTTTTCCTGTGACAATTTCATCACTTTTCTGAAAAGTTTCCTTTTATAAAGTTCCTTCTCACCTTGTTCTGACACAAATCCAGTAAATCCTTCTGAGTTACTGGTCACTCCTGGGGTGACTTGGGTGTGACTAGTTCACAGGCTGGAGACTGATTATGAAAGAAAAAAAAAAGTGACTTTCAAAGAGATTCAAAATTTGTGCCCATTTTGCCATGTTCATGACATAATAAAGAAAACACTTCAACTTTTCCCCTTTTATTTCTAAAGGTTATTAATTTCCTCCTTATATTTAACTATAAAAAAAGCAGGAAATTCAGATTCTCACACCCTTAGTATTGAGTAAACACATGCTAAAAGCACTGCTTTTCTCATGAAATTCAGATGTTGAAATAGGAATTGAACTGGAAAATAAATAAAAATTATAATAGCAAAAATCCTATCCTATTGCTAGCTTTTTCTTCTTTTACAATATCACATATTCACTGGGTGTCGAGCAGCCACAGTGCCTCCCTCAATTCCTAACAGAAGAGAGAAAAGGCAAGCTAAATGCCTAAATTCTTAAGGATAATATTTCTGATCACTTTTTTTATATATATATAAAATTAAAAGCAAATTCTTACATCCCCTTAACCCACAAACTTGTTTTTTTTTTATTTTTTACGTTAGCCTTGAGGTTCATGGCCAAGATAGGAAGCTGGCAGAGTTTTTTTTTTTTGGCTCTGGTACAGAGTCTCTTTTTAACTGTAGGAAGATTAATAAGCCTCTCTATTTTTGCCATGTTCTCATATGTAAAGCTGACATTTTATAAATATATGTGTGTGTGTGTGTGTGTATATATTATCAGACACAGAGAAAAACAGAAAGATTACAAATGACTCCAGAGTCTTGAATCTTGGTCCCTGCTACAATGCCTAATACAAATGGATATTGTTTTCATGAAATGTCTATCATTAAAATAGACAGCCAGTGGAAAAGGACGTCAGGAGGTGAATACCCCACAAAGTGATTAAAATATATTGATATACATTTGGTGTGTTGGTTTTCTAAACACCTACCTATTTGCAGGTCAGGCGTGAGTGAGAAAGAGAAAAGCAAAAGGAATGGGAATAGTAAAAGGAAACATTGAGGTACAGAAATGGATTAGAAGAGCTGTGTTAAATGCGGACAGTACAGATATTATCCACAGTAATTACAGCATAAGCCAGTGTAGGCCGGTACCCTGCAGGCAAAGGCAGTCACTCCGGTAAATACAGCACTGGAAGGAAACGGGTCAGTTCACAACTACTCTGCACACCGAGCACGTTGCAGAGACTTGCAGTTCTGGGGAAACTGAAGCTGGTAAATAAATCAAGTGCAACCCAGTTCAGAATAGCCTTGTTGCTCATTTATTTTAGCCTTGAGTGCTGCTCCCAGCACAGCGTGGGGCACAGCCATGCAATTTCTTTCCAACCTGAGCTGGCTTGTGGAAAGCCAACATGGAAGAGGGAAGAGGCAATGTCTCTCATACTGACCCCCCAGTCACTACCTCTGGAGCTGGACTTGTGACAGATAGCCTCCTATCTTGTTGGTTAAGGAAATTTTTACTTTGTAGGGTGCGAAACATCAATACTATAACAAGGCAAACTTGCACAGAAAGTCGAACTACCCATCCCGTAGGAATCTGCTGAGCCCACTGTAAAAAAGGCAGAGGCTCAAACATGTTCTTCTCCATGGCAATCTCCTGCCCTCTATGTGCATTTTCCCCATCCAAACCAGCCTGGGATCAGTATGGAGGCAGCTGGAGTTACGAACAGGCCAATGCGAGCCTGTGTAGTACAGGAGCAGTGCAAGGTGGAATGCTTGGTGCACAGGAGGAACTGTAGCTCCTAGTGCCACCTCTGAGGGTCCAGGCTCACCAAGGCTCACCCACACTCAAAGCAGGATACAGGTAAGTCCTGCCAAACAAACCCTCAGCCGCTTCCTCCACAGGCAAGCAAATACCCACTGGCTCCGGGAAATGTGGGTGTTTTGCTTTTCTCAGCCTAGGGAACTTTTGAACCCCCATCTTATATTTCTCCAGCATGCAGGAAGCAAGGCAGTGCTGAAATCAATTTATCTTCCCCACTGAAACTGGAAAGAAAGCAGGATTCCTGGAAGAAGAAAAAAAGGTTTTTTTTTAGCCAGTAATGAGGACATTTCCTTGGGAGGAGACGCAGGAGCTTGTTTTCTCCTCCACCTCTCCCACACAATACGACAATGTTCCTTTAGTTCAGCCACTGTTTGCTTAATGCCAAACTCATTAATGGCCTGGAGAGCTGAGACCAGCCGCACTAAGCTGTTATATTGAAGGTACCCAGCTGTGCATTGTGAAATACACTCCATCACCCAGATACTGGAAGCACTGACCATGGGATTTAGCCCCTTCCGCCCCGTGCTACCCCACTACACCTTTCTGCAAAGGGGGGAGATGCCCAGCTGAAACAGGGGCTTGATTTACCACCAAACGGGTACTCCCCACATCTGCAACGGCAGCAGCACAGCAGGAAAGGATTTATAAAGTAAAACAGGTGGTGGCGAGTGTTCAGGACCCATTTGTACACGTTTTTGGGCAAGTCACTCCTGTTTTTTGTGAGCTCCTCTGGACTGGGTGGCCGCTGGTGCCTGAGCCCATTGGATGTGCTCCTGGAGCACAGTTGCCAGTTGAGTTCCATGCCAAAGATTCCCAGTTTACTCCAAAGGGGGTCTGTGATGGGAACCAGCACATGGTCAGCAGAGTTATCAAGGGACCTACTATGAAGATCTAAACTACATCACTGATGAAAACCAGCCCCAGATTTGTTTTTCCTTCCTCCTCAAAAAGATAATTCCATGTCGAATTTGTTTTTCTTTCCAGGTTTGGCATTACACCTACAGCTAGTCAGCAGTTCTGGACACAAAATTCTTTTCAGGGGCTGCACCCAAGATTAAATATGCTATTACAGGCATATATATAAATATGCTATGTATGCTATTAAAGGTCAAGACTCTTGAAGGCATAAGCAGGAAAATTGATCATGAAACCTGGCATATTTGGTTGCTTAAGGAAGGAAAGCACTGGCAAGCTGTGATTCTTACCATTCAAAGTAAATAAAGTATTTTTGTTCACAGTAAGAGCTTGTTAACATGCCCAGACATTATTAAGCTGAGTCATTTTTATAAGCCCCTCTGAGGTGAAATTAGTGGTCCTTAATTATTATTACAAACAAAATAATCTGAGAAGTTCATGATCATTTGCACCAGTACCCTGGGCAAACTTAAAAAAGCACACAGAATTTAGCAGAGAAATAAGAAAAGTGCTCAGTTAACATTCCAGGATTTTTTTTTTTTAAGAGCCATTAAACGAACTGTTCATTTCAGCTCTACAGTCCTGGTCCTTCAAGGGAAGTAAAAGATGGAAGTAGGTCCTGTGCATAAATCAGGTAGGTGCCTTCTTTCACTCTGCCCCCACATTTTTCCCATTCCCAGTGCTCAACATCTGACACGAGGATTCCTTGTACCTGATAATAAAAGCAATGTTTTCAAGAGCAGCAAACTTTGGTGGTGTTAATTCAACAGGGGGTAATGGGCCTTTACACCTTTTTGTGTTTGATGAGGATTTCAGGTCTAAGGTTCACACTAGCACTCTAAGCTGCACATTACTGAAAAAGATCATCATAAGAAGTTTTGCAATTTGAGAGTTATTCTACTGAACTTCACTGGTCGGTGTGATGGTGTCATTTGTTGCTACATCATTCTTGGCAAATCTTTCACATTTGTTTTCCTAGTTAAATCAAGTTATCTACTAAGTTTATCATTAAAGGTGGGATCTGGAGGATCATTTGGGAATGACCAAGGTCTTCCTCTGATATCAGTAAGACTTTTACTACTGGCTCCAGAAATAACACATACAGGTCTAAAGTGGCTTTTGAAAAAGCCAGACCTGCAAATCAAGAATCTCACTGATTTCAGGAATATCTTCTGAGCAAATATGATGAATGGATTTGTTGTTAAAAAGCCACTGGATAGATCTTATCTGGAGTGGTGGGAAGCAAGCTGATAACGTGCTGAGGGTGTTTGGTTCTTTCAGTCACCAAATCTTCACTGGGTAACTCATTCAGCCTAAGTCTTGACTGCATACAGCCCCCCCAGTTTCCATCTAGCCCACTATGATATTCATCACAATGGCCAAAAGCAGATGGCTATGGGGAAGTGTGAGGCTATTTGCTCGCTATAGTCTCATAGCTTCCAGCAACTTGCAGATTAAGGACTTCCTGAACATTAATTGGCACTTTTAGCAACCCTTGATAGAGTTCTCTTCCATGAATCTAGCCAATGGCTCCTTGACCTCATATAAACTTTCAGCATGGTACAAAAACAACATAGTCTCTAACTATCTGTGACCAATCAATACTTTAAGCAGTGTCATTGACTTCTGCAGTCCCTTAGCAGAACTTAACTTGATTAATAATTTATTTTCCCATCATATCATTTCATTGCTAGGACTTTTATTCAAAGTAATGTTCCCTACAGATAATTCTCTAGAAACAAAAGCACGCATTTCCCTTCATTTGTGCTTTGAATTCCTCACTTGCTTCAACACTGGCATCCCATACTAGGCAGGTATGTGATGGGTTATAAAGAAAGATTAATAATATGGGGAGGGCTGAATAACTTGGACCAGGAGGGTTTAAAGACAAATGAAGGAAGGAATTGTTGCAATTTAGAAAGCAATCAAATGACTTTATTCATTCCTGTTGCTGCTGTTGAGAAAAAAAAAAAAAAGTAAAAATATAGGCAGAACCTCACAGCAAACCCACAATAAAAACCCTCTCTCTTCTTTTTAACTGGCACAAATAGGCCAGTTTTCCCATGCTCTCATGCATGGGAAACATAGTTGATTCAGGTGTGCATACACATACATGGAAAATAATCCAAGAATTTTTGGTAAAACCAGTAACAATCTAGATTTTTAAATCACCCATTAATGCATTTTTATCTTCTACATTGAATCTAATGACCAGAGCGCATTGATCATTTACGGTCTCCTGTTATTAGCCACTGCCTAAATGCAGTAAATATGTTGGATTTTCATTGCTTTAAATCACAGGCTAACATGTGTATTCTATTTTAGCGAGCTAAGCAAAGATGCAGAAATATCAGTTTTGTTAGTGCATTTCTAGACCCATTCACAGTGTCAAGGGATGAACTATGCCGTAACTGCTGCAGCAGTTACTTTTCCTCAAAATTTAGCACAGAACAGCTGACCTACAGGACAGAGAGCTTTTACACCCAATCCATGGAATCAGCATTTTAAACTATGACCTGGATAATGAAGTATATAGTATTATTCATTAATTAGTCCTGTACCACTCAACAAGCAGCAGAAGGTTATGCAGAACAAGAAGAAGTTTCTAAAGCAGTAGAGATACCTATTAGGAGTTCTAATCACTAAAGAAAACATCTGTTGTAAGGGTTTAAATTTAACTCTACTGCTTTTCAAATCTTCTGATGAGCTAGCTATCACCAGTGCTGAAAGGTGATGCTTGTCAGCCAAGAACTACATTAGAGTCCATAATTGAATTTCAAGAGTTGTCAAGAACAGGCTAATAAAATAGTTGCTACTAGGAGTGATGTATGTATATATATATATATAAAAAAAACCTTCTCGTCTAGCAGGATTCAGAGTTTGTTGGGTGGTTTCCTGATGTCATTTCAAATAATATGTTCAATTTTTCTGGGCTACATTTGCCTGACATTCTCCTGTTGTATAATAATGATTCATTATATATAATTTATTCAAGGACTGTAACTCACCTCTAGGTGTCTATAAATATTACTGGAGCTAGACATTTGCATTGTAAAACAAATGCATGATGCTGGGATTTATGAAGGGTCGTTTTATGTTGGTTACTTGGCAGGAAAGATAGATTTTTCTGATGTAGAATGCTGATCTTAAAATCATCCCACAAATCTACCACAGGCAGCAATCAGTGGTTCTTCTTTCCCTGCCTTGTTTCCTTAATTAGTCAATTCTGAGGACAGCCGGGGGGAAGTATTCCTTGACCATTCAAAATGGACACAGCTCTGCTGCTGCTTCATCAACAGAACTGGGAATGTTCCCCTGGTTTAAATGGTAACATACCATGTGTGTCCTCCTCCTGTCCTCTGAAAGCACGAGCCATTTCTGGACAGAGCACCTGAGAAGCAGTGGAAGGTGGACAGATGTCACTGCTGTGAGGAACGGGGAAATGGGGGGGCCCAGGTGACACAAAGGCTGCAAATTGTGTCAATGCACTGAGGTGTTAATGAGAAGGTGTGGGCTGTCCCCGGTAAATGGGTATGTGGAAAGAAAGAAATTCTTTCAAAAACAGAGATCAATGTAAAGTGAGAACTGCCTAGGAGACACCGAGCTCTGAGAAGCCGACAGCCCAGTGATGTCCTAAATATCTTGTGCCTGTCTCACTGCAGGGACTTGTTCAGTCTAGAAAAGAGACCGAAAGGAACATATGAAGGTCCCAGAGGTCTCCGTCTAATGTGAAGAGGAAGGGGATACCTTGTTCTCTCTATACGGTTGTGAGGACAATTACCTCAGACACTAGAAAAACATTTCTAATAATCAGGATAGCAAAGTACTGTAACAGCACACTCAGAGAGGCCGGGACGTACCCAGCACTGCCCCGAGCCTGCCAAGCTTCGCAGGGCAGCTTAGAAAAGCATCTATGAGAAATAACACAGGCATAATTAGAGCCAGTGCATAATGAATTCAGCTTCCATAATCAGGCATTGCTGCAGCCTAACCGCACTCAACCACCGCACAGTCCTCTGGCACCAGTCAGCTCTTCTAGCTCACACCAGTAACACTCATCCTGGACAGCTGCCACCAGCAGGACACGGACTGGGTGTTCTTGCTTAGTGCAGGACCATGGACAAACAGGTCTTCCCAGGCCTGTTTTAGCTCTGTCCTATTATTTCTCTAACTTATCCCAGGGAACTTCAATATTTTCCCCTTTCTGTTTAAAGACAACGATCTACAGTCAATCTATTAATCATTAAATTCACGTTGACCCTTGGAATGGTAGTTTTAGTAGTGCTCAAGCCATTTGCTGGGCAGCAGGCCAAAAATACCCAAAGAGACTCCCAAGCAGTGCAGAAGAAAGGGGAGATCCAGACTGTGGCTGTTCAGGAAAACAGCTAGTGCCACAGGAAGACTGTCCTGAGTGTCCCTTGTCTGCTGTTCTCTGTGTGGTCTCTGACCAGTCACTTTTTTTGTCTTTAATACCTTTTTGCCCCTTCAGCAGAATGGATATAAACAAACCTCCTATCTGTACCAGGACGTGCAGATAACAGAGAGCACAGTAGGTACCATCTTTGCCCATATATAATTTTCCCTCTGGCTGCTCTCAAAGGTAATGTGAGCTCAGCTGGTGCGATATGTATTTACGCAGGGTTTTAGCTGAGCTTGTGCTTTAACACCAAGTAATGCTCATATCTTAAATGGGATCCATCCTTTAACTCTGATCTGCTGCTACTATATAACCTAGAAAGCAACAATAACAACAATGCTTGCAGGTTAGCAAAATGTTTTATTATACCGAAATCTGTTTTACATAAAGCAGAGCCAATGGGTTTATTTTACTAGTCCCATCCACCCAAAATACCTTTACCATAATTTTTATTGTCCTAAAGCAAAAACACCAATAGAAATAATTTCATTATTAAAAATATAGGCATATATATATAAGGCTTTCTATTAATTCTGTTCTGTATTAAAAAGGCAGATTTAGGGATAGTGATATGGCTTATATATATTAGTATATTTTTCTCTGGAGAGCTTTTCTCCACACTTGTATAGATCACAGGTAGCAAGAATTCAGGGGTTTCTTTCTATATAACAGCAGTTATCAACCCACATAACATGTAAATTTAATAGGGTGAGCCAGTGACTCTGAGTCCTTGAAGAAAACAAATAGACCAGGTTGCCTGTTCTAACATGTATTTCTCACTTTTCTTGCATATTAAAATTTCTCCAGTAAATTTCCTTCCCTTTCTTTTGTTCCCTCTGGCTAATTCCAAAGTTGTTCTTGCCTTGTAAAAAGGATTACCACAGTAATGAGGAAATTTTTTTTTTTTTTTTTTTTTATCAGAAGACTCATTTTGGCTTAGTGGAATTAATCATCATGGCTCCTTCTTTAAATTTTAGAAGGGAGAGGGGGAGAGAGAGGGACTCCAGAGACCAATTCAGAGTTCCTCAATTAGGATGTCTGCACTAAATCACCTTCTGGAGGACTCTCTTTCTCTCCAATGATTATAGAGACAATCCAGGAAAACTTGCCTGGCAAAAGTTGCCCCTTGTGAATCTAGAGTCCTCCAGCATCCAAATCCCCTAGTTGTGGCAATCTCCCTACATGTCTGGAGCTGCACTCTTAGCCATGTTTAGCCATACACTGTTCTCCCCGAGAGATGCACAGTGTCTCGTGTTTGCAGTCCCACCATCTCTCCTACAAGCTGGCAGTTGTGCAACTACAGAGTCAGCAGAACAGTCAGGCTTACCTGGCATTTCAGTATTCCTCTGAACTACAAAGGAACTTTTACCCATACTTGACATTTATGGGTTATGAATACTGAAATACCAATGAGAGAGGAAAGGGTTGATAAAATAATGCATAGCAGAAAATGAAAATAACCTTTCTGGTGAGCCGAAATATATTGTATAAAATGGCAGAAGCAGAATTCTGTCCTGCTTCAGACCATTTGTTGGACTCTATCCATACTTGCCACATGTGCTGCAGGCTTGTAATTGTCAATTAGGACTAAACTGCCCAAAACTGTGCTGTTGATACTAAAATGACTTGTCGTGTGACTCTACTAGACATAATCGATAGTGCCTTGTCCTTGTAGGCATCCCCTGTAAAACCCTGAAAATCTAAGGTAATGTTACACCAAAGCTGCTTTGTTTTAAAAGCATCAGGTCATTCTTGTGCAAGTCAATCTCGTTGGTCTCTGAATCATGATACATAAACGGACACTGTGACAGTAAAGTGATCTGGGCAATTCTTCATACCATCACTTGAGCTCAATGGGAGTTTGGACCAAGAAGGTATCACTACATTTTAAAACTATTTATATTCAGAAGAGACTTGCATCTTCATTGTCGATAGATTCATTTTCCTGGATATACTGGAGAATGTCCACTTCATTCATTGTTTGAATCTTGTCTTCCTTTGGCTTTGCCAGTTGAGATGAGTTCATGTTCTTCCTGGGTGCAACGACTGGCTTCTGAGGTAAAGGTGGTTTTGGCGGTACCTTAGGTTTGGGTTTGGAGGTTATTTTCAAGAGTTTCTCTAAATCATCTTCAACTCTAGAATGAAAAGAAGACATCAGTTCCTCCTCAGCGACACTGCTCGGCAATTTCTGCATTGCTTTTGTAAAAAAATGCAATTCGACAAAAAGAAACTTTCTGTAGAAACAACAAATTTGCTTTAGAAAGTTTTCAAAGAAAGTTTCAGTGCTACAAAAATAAGAACTATTTTTTTAATGACATTTTTCAGTTCACTGTCTAATAGAGTGCATTTCACCACATGTTTTCAAATGTCTACGTTAAAAACAATTTGCAATTATCAAAATAAAAAGACCTTGATTTTATTCTGTGGAAAAAAGTGCTGTTGATTTGTGACAGGATGCTTTGTTTTTCCAAGTACTCAGAAATTTTAATGAAATCGTAAAATCTTTTTATCCTCACCTTTGCTTCCCCTCTCAAGGAGACATGCTCAATCACAAGAAACTGGAAGATGTCATGGCTTTAAAATAAACAAGTTCACACTTGCTTCCGATAAACTGATGGTGCTTTGCAATCTGTGAGCATATTAAACAATTCTTTTTTTGGCAACCTTTTTCCCCTTCCTCTTAGTGAAATAATCCAAAAGATCTGAGAAAGCTGAAGACTTTTTTTACCTGGATTGTCAGACTGTATCATTAGACACAGCACACTGTGTGTGCCCCACTCTGCTCCCATTAGAGCTGTTACAGATTTTGGGAATGCCGTTCTAGGAGATTGCCTAGTGATTCCAAGAGGCAGCTGCCTTTGGAAAGTGAGTTTGTGAAAGAAAGGGAATGAGGTTGTGACACATCACATCTCTTGAAGATAAAGCAGAGATGGGGGAGTAAAAATTAGAATAGCTGGAGAAGTGTTTATAGGCC
The DNA here is from genome assembly GCA_013398735.1 of Nothocercus julius. Classification (NCBI taxonomy): domain Eukaryota; kingdom Metazoa; phylum Chordata; class Aves; order Tinamiformes; family Tinamidae; genus Nothocercus; species Nothocercus julius. The sequence goes on along the minus strand of VZSV01000056.1, from coordinate 4,441,438 downwards.
AGAGTAATTTTTGTTCTGAATCAAAGCCTTTTGTTTCAGTCATCCGAGCAAAGTGGTCAGACAAAATAGCATAGGGAGTAAACACAGTTGTTAACTTGCTAAAGTCTTGTTTGATCAACTCTTGTTAAGTGGGCAAAACCCAAAGAGCAACACAGGCAGACAGTTGTGTAATGACCACCTACAAAAGAGAACCTGATAAAATGGAGACCTCATATATACTCATATACAAAACACATGACTTACAAAAGTCATGCCCCTAATTGTAGCATACAAAAATTAAGAAAGTTTAAGCATAAGAAGTGTGAACATAATCTTTACATGGGGGACCAGGAGCCAAAGATCAAGAGAAACAGCAGTTCCATAAGCAGGGGTCATTTCCCTGCCAGCCCTTAGCTCTAGTGGGATGGACTTGCTCAATGACTGTGGTGTCTTAAGCAAAGAAGTGATTTAACTGTTTAAGTGTTTACAAACACTAACCTAAGAACTGTTTTTAATATACTTCAGTGTCAGCTGATCTGTGGAGGGCTGAATGAACACATTGAGCACAGTGCCAGCAGTCAAACTCCCTTTGCTTCAGCCAAAGGGGAGCCTGCCAGAAGAGCTACTAATGAACCAGGAGATAAAATTAAGGTGCAGTAGTTATTCCAAGGGGACTGGAATCATCTGCTGTGCTAAATATTCCCTCTAATAGTTTTACTTAATTCATTTCTAGAGAAATTGGAATGATAAGACAGTCTGGTAAGTGATTCTTGAGAAAGCAGCTGGCTGCACACATGCAGCTCATCCTCTCTCTGTTCTAGCCGCTACATCCAGAGGTGACAGAATTCCTCCACCCAGGAGGACGGGCTGGATGTTCTCTGTCAGGCGGAGCAGCAGCAACCATCTTGTGGCAAATGGTGAGGACTAAACAGAGCCACGACTCAGGGAACGCACAACGGCTGCTTATCACTGGAACTCTTCATCTCAGCCACTGGAGACTGAGTGAGACCTGGGAGAGGAGGTCTCCAGCAACTCCGCTCACTGGAACAGAAAAGTATGCAGGGAGCCTAAGGACGGTGTTTTTCTAGTCTGTCCTTCCCTAAGCCCTGTGGGTAGGCAGTTCTTGGAGCAGAAGTGAGTCTCATCTCATTTACATCAGGTATTTTTTCATCTTTCCTCTCATTTGCTGTTTGTAATTCATACCTATCTCCTTCATCAACACATCAACTTATTTTGTGCCAGCCAGTGAAGCTACCTTGGCAGATCATTCAGTGCTCAATGAAGTCACTGGAATAACTTCTGTTGACTAAATGGGACTGTGATTTCTTCCTTCCTCTGTTTGTTTACTGGTAATCTTAAGAGAGAAATTGTAACTGCTTCTACCGCACAGCAGAGCAGCTGGAGGAGCTTTCCACAGCTCAAAAAAGCAGACAGCTGAAGGAAAGTTGAGCTGTGGCATAGCAGCTGACGGGGTTAAGGGGGCAGGACCATGGTGGACATGATCAACATGAGAAGAATCAACATTTACAGAGACACTGTTCCTCTATCCCTGGTGTATACTCCATCAATGCTAACACAGCAGGTGCTCAAGATCCAGGCTCCAGATCCAAGGTTAAAGACCCTGTTACTATTAAGAGAAACGGTATGATTTCAGGGGGGGGAGAGTCCATGATTTCAGGATTTTCTTTTATGTTTGTCCTTATTAAAACACATGAAGAACTTATGACTGCACTGCCCAGGCTGAGAAGAGCTACACTCACCCCGAACGACCGTAAAGGGAACAGCCAAGGATCACCCTGAACTTTCTGCATGCAGCACAGGGGGTCAGAATGCTTTAGGGTAAAAGTCAGATTTTCCATGATGAAATGCAAAAAGGGCCAGTCCTAACCCAGACTAACCTTTTAAAATAAGTACTTGAACACCAACACCTAAACTAGGAAATACCTAAACAGCCCAAGCGATAGAGCAGGGAGAGTGTCCCAGAACTCAGCACCTTCACCTCTGTACTGTGGACTTCGTGTTCAGCAGAGAGCTCTTGCAGTTACCTCAAATTTCATCCCCCAAGTAACTCTGAGGACCGTATTTTCTTATATTTAGATTATAAGATTTCTGATGTCTTCTGGTTCCAAGATCTCCTGTGGGTGTCATATCCCACCTAACACATTGTCAGCATGTTCTTGCTTTCTGAATACCTCATTTATGGACATGAAATTAACTTGGCATTTTTGTTTGCTCCAAAGCAGAGATTTCACACCTGTGATCACACTGCCAGGGCATGTTCCCTATTCCCTTTGCTGTGCAATAAACAAAACATGTTAGGGCTGGTATTTCTGAAGCCCAGCTTTCTTTAGCTGATCTGATGCCTCTCTACTCGGCATAAACAAATACGGAATGAGTCAGTGACCATGTAGTAAAGCTCTGGTCACAGGCAACAAAAAACAATTACCAAAATGACCAAGGCATATGTAACACACAGGTTGTATGGAAGAAGTATGATTTTGAACAAGGTGCAGTGCTTGAGGAGGACGATTCATCTGCCTGGCAGGGGCAGTAGCAACCACGGTCCCTTAACCTGATCAGACGCTGCAGCTTCCTGAACTTGTCCAGCTCTGCAGTAATTTCTGTGCTAACCCCAGCAACAAGAACCCTCAGTACCGTCACAAAAACAATGCAGTTCAGTAGATGCTTTTTGCTGGTTGTGGGTACTCAGGACAAATATTCTCCAGAAGATCTGAATTTTCAGAGTCTGGAGACTGATCATATGAAGTTCCTTTTTTTTTTTTTTTTTTTTTTCCCCTAGATCTTTGAAAGACTCTGGTTAGGAAAGTGTCTTTTACAGAGAAAACGGCAGATAACGTGTGGTCTTTGTCTCAAAACCTGTTCATTCTGCAATGGTGCAAGGCAAACTGTTTGATCCACTGATGTTTGATCCTGTGAGATACAATCGTCTTTGGGAAACTGAAGAAGTAAAAGGCAAAACGCCTCAGGCAGAGCTGGAAACAAGGTCCTCTATATCTTGAGAAGGGAATGAATTGTTGCAGTGCATAATTACCACTCCATTTAACTCTAGGCCAGGAGGAGAGGAAAAAAAATCTAGCAACTACTGTGAAATAACAAGAAGATTAAAGGAAGAACCTCCCCTCCCCCACCCCCCATCTTGTTAAAGACACTCAGGCACCAAATCCATGTAATTAATCATTCTCTAATTGGTCTCTTTTTCTGAAATGGAAAAGCAGCACCATGTTGCTTAAAATTCCTGCCATACTGATGTGCTGATGAATGGACTCTCAATATTTGTGGAAAATCTCATTGTTTCCAGATGTAGAAGTAACAGAAAAAAAACCCTATTTACTATGAAAGAAAGCCTGTCCTAAAACCCTGTGATATGATTGACAGGCTGTGGGCTTCTAGAGAGTGAAAGGTTTCTTATTCACAGATAAAGACTCATCTGCCATCAGAATATAAAATTTTAGGCGTTACTCTTCTGACTTCTGCCCCGTCTATGTGGACAAGGTCTTTGGGACAGGAATGTCTATGTGTGTGTACAGCACCTAGCCCAGCAAGGAAAGCCACCTCCTCTGCTTGCTAGGGGACCCATAAGTCACTGAAGTATTCAAAAGGACTGTGCTCGAAGCAAGGTTTTGCAACTCATGCCAGCTCTTGTAGAGTACACTTTAATCTTTCCCTGTCTTATCACCAGTGCATTTTTTTTCAGTCTGGTATTATTTCCAATAGCAAGAGACTCCTTAGAAAAGCGTAGAAATATTACAGCTGTAATATCACATATGACTTGGGAAAAGTCTTGTACCTAAAAAGGCACAGCGGACTTCAAAGCATCTGTTGGCTCTTACTTCTGGACTGGTCAACAGAGACAGCTAGACATCAAACACAGGTTTATGGAAATAGTATAGGCTGGAGCCTGTATGGGGGCAAAATGGGTGCTGTGTGCGAGGCATCTCCCCTGCTGCCCCTGATTTCCCTTGCAATCCATTATGGATAAATTCATCCTGGTAATTTAGACAGTGGCAGGAAATATGTCTGGACACTGAAAGACGAGAGTCTGTATTGTTAAACTGCAGAAGAGCTCCTGGCACAGGAGTTTTGGTCTGGGTCAGATTAGCCTTTTGCTGAAAAGACTCTCAGGCATGATTCAGGAGCTCGCATGGGCCAGGGACTGTTCTGAGCAGGCAGATGGCTGTGGATGAGTCCTACATGCCCACAAGAACCCCGCTGAGGGTTACAGTCTCCTGGCTGGAGCACTTCCCTAGTCTGAGTAAGTTCAAGTCTCTCTCTCCTACTCCTGCTAAGAGTTCCCTAGTCACCAGGCAATGGTACAGCAGGAGCAAGGTGGAGCAGGCAGAAGACATAGCACTGGCTGTTCAAAATGCCAGAAACTGGGGCAAAGAGGCTGAAATCCTAGAAAAAGGACCCCTTGCTAAGCCAGGAGAGACCAGGACTCTAGGCAAACTCCCTGCATTATTCCATACAATCTATACAAGTTCCTAAGAGCAGGGAAAAACTTGTGTTTCCCATCTTTCCTAGCAAAAGCCAAGCTTACTTTGTAGCTCTTGAGGTGTTTGGAACAACATCCCTAAACCTTATAGGAAAAAATAAATAAATAAATGCTTGAAGAACAGCACAGAAGGTCCTCTTGGGCAGCAAAACAAAATGAAAAACAAACAAACAAACAAAATACTAGACATGTAAACAGAGGAAAAATAGCTGTTTACTGAAAACTGCAGACAAATCAAGGTTCCTTCCCCACAGTCAGGTCACAACAAGCAAGAAAAACTGCCCAGGAGCAGTCAGGAAATTCCTGACTCAGTTTTTCCAACTTTCGCTGCATTCCACTTGCCCATCATCCAAACAACCCTCCGGAGTTTCTTCTCCTTTACCCTTGGTGCCCTCAGCACAGTGAGAAAGCACTTCCCAACATGTAGTGCTGGAGGAACTGGCCCATACGACTAGACTGAAAGCACAAGTGTTGTCCTCTGAATCCAGCAGCCACCAGTGGCCTCCTGACTGAAGAACATAGAAACTTTCTCCAAACTTTCTCCACTTCAAGGAGAAAGCTTCAAGCAAAGCTCCCTTGGCAAACTGAAGCTGGTAACTTCCTCAGGAAGCTGTATGGACTGAACAGTGGTTTTGAAAGGCCGTTGTTAGGAGGCGGTTTCACAAACTGCTTCAGCCTCTCTACCAATATCGTGCTGCTGAAAGGGTCATCCTTGGCACTGCTGATGGCACATCTTGCACCTGTAAATATATATCCACTTGCAAATACAGGTAACATTCATCTTTTAAGAGGATGCAGCAGAGGAGGCAGTAGCAGAGAAGAAAAAGCTGGACTGTGCCTTTCAATCAGAGCAGACAAATCTTATGCTGCCAGCTGCTTCCTTCTATCTCAACTCCCTATTCATTATCACTGGTGAAACTAATTAAATCCCTCCTGAAAAGGCTGCTCACACAACTGCAGTAATTATTTCAGCCTAGGATGTGTGATAATTTCTGTAATTCTGTGGGCCCACAGACTGCTGTGACATTCACAGGATCAATTCTAGCATTGGTTTTCCATAAAAAAACCTGATCCATCGCACCATGCAGGGGCAATTTAGATTAATGAGGCAGAAGAGGTCATCTGCAGTCCAACTGCATGAAAACTTTAATTTGCAGATCTGCAGCCACTGGATGAGTGGAGCCAAGGAAGTAAGATGACATGAGAGGCCACAACAGGAGAGCTTGCAGGGCACTGATTTCAGCGCTTTGACTTCTATCACTAGCCTAAAACAATAGAATCCTTAAGGTTGGAAGGGACCTCTAGAGATCCTCTAGCCCAACCCCCCTGCACACGCAGGGTCACCTACAGCACGTGACACAGGACTGCGTCCAAGTGGGTTTGGAAGATCTCCAGAGAAGGAGACTCCACGACCTCTCTGGGCAGCCTCTTCCAGGGCTCTGTCACCCTCACTGTCAAGAAATTTTTCCTTAAGTTCCTGTGGAACTTTTGGTATTTCAGTTTGCGGCTGTTTCTAGTTCTGTAACTGGCCACCACTGAGAAGAGGCCGGACCCATCCTCCTCACTGCCTCCCTTGAGGTACTTAGAGACACTGATCAGGTCTCCTCTCAGCCTTCTCTTCTCCAGGCTGAACAGACCCAGCTCTCTCAGCCTTTCCTCATAGGGCAGATGTTCCAGGCCCCTGATCATCCTTGTAGCCCTGCGCTGGACTCTCTCCAGCAGCTC
>VZSV01000056.1:4405204-4434776 GCA_013398735.1 Nothocercus julius | reverse complement strand
CTCCTCCCAGTTTGGTATCATCAGCAAACTTGCTGAGGGAGCACTCTGTGCCTTCATCCAGGTCATTGATGAATAAATTGAACAGGTCTGACCCCTGGGGGACACCGCTAACCACAGGCCTCCAACTCTGTGAGAGAAGAGACTCTGTGCCACTGACCAGCACCCTCTGGGCTCTGCCATCCAGCCAGTTCTCAATCCACCTCACCGTCCGCCCATCTAAGCCATGCTTCCAGGCTCAGAGGAGTGGAACTCCGATCTGAGGAGGAGTTACGAGAGTGGAGGTAAAAGGCAGAATGAGCCCAGCATGAAGAATTACAGGTGTGGCAAGATGCAAAAGAAAATGACAAGGCTTATTCTCTTAACCTCTGCGAAAGGTGTTGATTTGTAACTTTTTTAATTTCACTTAGTGAAATTCAGAGCTACCTTGTACCTCTGAAGAGTAGAATGCAACTGAACCCTGGATTCCTTGGAGAAGCCTGGGTTCCTCCTTCATAGGCCTATGGTGAAAAGATCCTCTTGTAGGAATATGCTCCTTTTTCCTGAAGGCAACATGAGGAGACTTGATTTATCTGGCTCCTACCACAGCAGGTAGGAGCCTGCTCTCCCTTCCACATATTATGTAGGGACATGCAAGTACAGTCCCCTACAGGAACCTCACCAAAGTATTTTGGCAGACCAAGGGGTAGTAAAGAGTGCCTGGAGCTACAATGCCAAAGGTCAATGACGTAGCTCACCTAGTTTCTCCATTACCACCACTAGATTTTGGCCAGAGGCCAATAAATTAGAAACCTGTAGGAGGCTGGTCAGTGGACTGGCAGGGGAAAAGTATTTGTTTGAGTGGATGTGGGTGTTTTGCCATTAAACATTGCCATAAACACTGTATTATTCTGATAGAGCATCTGGTCCTTTTCAAGTGCTAATGTGAAGTGTATTAAAATAGTAATTCTCATTTCATTTGAGCAGGTATCCAGAGGAGCAGAGTCTTCACAGTTCACAATGAGAGCATTTATCATAATCTTTTCTCCCTCATGTTGTGACATGAACAGCCCACGCACATTTTGCAGACTCATTTGTCTCCATAACAGTCTCTTCCTCAAGAATTACAAGTCACTGCAGGGGAATCACTGCTGTGCCAACAGCGCTGTGGTGCTACTGCTGCTACAACTGCTTGTTTACCATAAAGATCATGAAGGACTTGGTTGCTCCTGCATTCTGCTCTGACCAACACACTGCTCCTCTCTGGATGGAGAAGGTGCTGCCCTTCTCTGTCTTATACAGTGCTCTTTTATCACTGCTTCCAGGATTCACTGGAAGGAATGTCTGTGGAGATGCTGTGCAGTACTTCTTCCAGCGAGTCATGCACTTCTTGGATCTACCACATGAATGTGAGAAGACTGTGCGGTACATGCAGGAGCACTGATGTGTACTACATAGGTCAAGAGTTACCACATCAGCATTATTCACCTAATCCATTTAAGTACAGTGAACATGTCTAAGATTTCTGGACCTACCAAAGCCCTACATAATAGCTTGACTGGTCTTAAGTCTCGACAAGACACCTCCAGGCAAGTTTTCTGTGTGGTTAAGCAGGGACCAAGGCATTTGCTTGCCTCCTCTAGCAGCCTACTCAGCTCTAGTCCACTCAAGAGTGGATTGTCACAGCTCTTGTATTGGTCTGGGAGCAATTGGTCTAAGAGACAAGGACTGTGACATCTATATGGCAAAGACTAGATTTGCTTTCAAGCCTCAAGATATGCTCACACTCCTATCCCAGACAGACAGCAAGGCTCAGCTCATGCTTTTCTCCACACAAAGGGTCCCTGACTGGGAAAGAGACTCTGGCACTGCAAGTACCTGCAATACCAGCCTGCTAGTAAGGGAAGGTGGAAGCTATTTCAGAGGCTGCCTCCATATATATGGGACCTGACAGTTCTGCTACAGGATCTCAGATGACTGATGCTAATGTAACTATAAGTGAGATAAAGCATTCTAGTAGGTTAAAGCAGAACTCTCTCTTCCCTTCCTCCCCTTTAACAGCTTTTCTCAGTTTGCTTGTGATTCATTCTATCTGCCCTCAGCAATGTGCAGACAACACTGTGGGCTAGGTTTATCACAGGGATTTCAAAGGGTCTTGGGCACCTGTACAAGTGGACAGATCCAGACCTATCTGCCCCTACCTCTGGCATAGCCCTGAGTTGGCTCTAGACTGCCACATCAACTCTTGCATTGGGTCACAGGCAAGATTTTCTGCTTCATTACATGTATTCATATCCACATGCATCTCGATCATTTGCCGACTGCTGAAAGCACTGGAATGTGTCAGGAACAAGTGAAAATGCTTTAATTTAAGAGAAGTGGAATATTTTTCCAGTTTTCCATTATGATCTGGGTGTTTGGTAGCACTGATGACCCCAAACTGACGGGGAAGGCATGGTCTGTTGCTCTCAAAGCAGACTTCAGAGACCTTTCTCTGCAATGAAGAAAGGGCAACTGTATAATCCAAGCAACATTAACACAACAGATGGAAAAGCTCTCTCCACTGGTGACTCCATTAAAACAGGCACTTCTTTTCCACCATATAAACAATCTGGGCCAAGCACTTTATGCTGCGATTGCTAACACAGGAGAAAGCGGATGTGAAAATACTGCAAGCACTTACGAGTTTGCTACCACTGTACCACAGCACTAAATCATGTCCTGCCCCACTGGTTTTTATAAACATTGGGGTGGGATGGGGGTGAGGGCATTCAATGGGAGGTGACACCTAATCCAATTTAACAACTGTTTAAATTAAATCAAGTATTACCACTCAGATAGGATACTACTTCTGCACAGGTAGAAAGCAATAGCCGCAAAACCACCTGCTTCCATCAAGAAATCCAAACACAGCTTCTCTTTCCTGTGTTTAGCAGCAGTTGTTGAAGTCATGCATGCTAACAGGAGCAGGCTGGCAAGAATTAGCACTTAAAATAGGTTGACTTCATCCTCCAAATGCCAGCTGAGATCCAGATGGTGCAAGCTTGACTCTTCACTGCAGCACAGATTCCCTAGTGATGCTGGTGTTTGGGCACTGGCTCCCTGTCTGATCTCATGAGCATTGGCAATGTGGGCAAAGTAGCCTTGTGAGACTGAGATTGGGAATAAAACATGTTATGTCATGATATGTTTCAGAGCTACACTAACAAGGGGGCAGTTTAAGTCCGATGCCAAGTATATTATTCCCTTCTGAAACTGTGACCTCCATCCCTCACATTTATTGTATTGAAGATTAAATGCAGAGCAATGGAGTTTTTAATGCAAGTCCTTTACGAGCATGGAGGAGAAATTCTCCTGCAAGTGGCATGGACTTTTGTGAGCCAGCAACAGAAAATCATTCCTCTAGCAGGAAGAGAAAATCCCTGATCTTAGAGCATTGAAGGAGAATTCATCTTAATTTCTGCACTTGGTCATTCCCCTGCTTCATTTTCTCACTTTTCATAAGACAGGGAAGTCTTTACCACTCTGTGGATCATTGTGACAGAAAGTGGGACTGCCGCGTTAAAAACATGGGACTGCATGGCATGTCTTGGGTTTACAAGACCATTCATTAGGAGTCATGGGATAACACCCCACACCCTACCCTTTACAAAGGATCCCACAATTTTTCCCTTTTAATAGCTTTGATTCACAAGCTTCACAACACAGATAGTCCCCTCCTTTTTTGTTAAGTACTAATTCACAGTTAGCATTCCATAGTATTTAAGCTTTGCCCTCAAATTTAAGATCTAAACAAAGCCATACTCAAAGGACCTTCGTCCTACAGGACAGATTTGAGATGAGTACCTCAGCAGTTCCTCAGTGTCCTCCTCAGGACTCCTCTTCAGCACAAACTCTCTGCTCTCAGTGGCACCTGGTAGCAGTAATGAGTCGCCCAGTCTTACCACCCCACCAAGGTCTGGGTCTTCAAATAGTTTCAGATCTAGAAAAGGGAACCAGAAGAAGCTAAGTCAAAAAATGTTCATAATACATTACCTGAATTAACACCAGCTAGGGAATCTGGTGATGGGTCTGAAAAGAAAAAGAAAAAAAAGCACGTATAAAATTATTTTTACACAAGGACTTCCAATCCACGAAGCATGATTAAACACATCAGTGATACACCACTCTCAAGACTTGGTAAATAAGATTCCCTCTGGCATTCAGAAGTAGGTCACTTCGTTCTGTTAAAGAGCCATAAGTGTAGGAGAGTCACCTCCCACAGGTGTAGAACACCTAAGCCCAATAGTGAACGGCTAAAGGAACTGAAGGCCATATTTATTTTCTCTAGATGATTCGACCCCTAGGATTTCTCTTAACATTTCCAAGTCATTCTCTAACCTGTGTCATTATATTTTAAAAGCTCACTTACACAAAATGCTTTAAAAAAAACAATCTGTGTATATAAACAAATGGAGAATGGGTTTACTTTGTTTCATCTTCTTTCCGGGACCAACTGATGAGAAATCTTTTTCTGGGCCAAACAGTCCTTCCTCCGAATCAACTTCCTCTTCAAAAATGGTTAATTTAGGCTCCTCTTCTTTCTTGGCTGGTGAAGCAGATACCTTCTTTGTTTTCTTAGTTCTAAAAACATAGGAGACAAGAAAATCAGCTGCAATTCTGCATTTAACAACAAAGATTTATGGCTCACAAAGTCCCATAAACTGAAAATAAATGTAGGCTGGGAAAGCATCAGAGAAAGGTATGTAGGCATCTGTTACACTTACTGACAGGATATTGAGCTAGATGAACTTTCAGTCTGATGTACTCTAACTGTACTCACATTTTGTATTCTTAAGAACTATAAAGGAACCCAATGGGAACTGGAGGAGCAGTGCTAGCAGTGCTGTACTGTGAAAACCACCTATCGCATTTGTTGTTAACAGTTTTACTCCTCCCCCGCAGAAAGCTTAAAATAAGAAAGAACAGTTGTTCCAGCAACACTGTTATAGACAGACAGAAAAGGAATGGCTTGAAAATAAAGTGTAGGCTGAACCATTGCACTGATCCCTTTGGAAGGGTTTTAAAAGGTTTCTTTGGTTCCACTCCCTCACCACTGACTGCTGCAGTTTTTGATTGATGCATAAAGGTGCTAGTTAGTGCATGAGAACATCCTCATATGTCCCGAAGGAGACATGGTATGAAGTCTACTGTTCCTTTAAGATGAAGTGAACAGAGACTGGTAGATACTATGTTGGACAGACTGCATTTATAAAAGGCAGTCAACACTTTCTGGTACCAAGAGTAAGATTAATTTGCTCTAAATTTAGCCTTCTAAAAGTTTGACAGTGAAACAAAGTAAATTTTTAGACTTTTCTAGTCAATGGAAAGAGACATTTCTCTATAGGACAATTAATCCCCTCTATTTTGAACACTGACATCTGGGTGCAATAAATCTGCAGATTTCTCTGTATGTCTCTCCAGTGGGTAGAGGAGGAGGCTAAAAACTGCTTTGGATTAAAGGCCATTTGCTGATGCCTTAAATTAGGGGAGATTAATCTCCTTCCAAGAACAGAGGGAAAAGTACATGTCTCATGCTCTCATACCTAAGAGTCGCGTTCCATGAGATGAAGATAAAAGGCAGATTTCACAGTAGGGCAGCTTGAGTTATTGAGGCAGAGAGCGGTATAAAAAAAAAAAAAAAAGAAAGAATTTAGAGCATCCAAAAGCTGTTGGATGGAAAGTCCAATTCAAACTAAGTAGAAAGAAAATAATTCCTTAGGGTAACATGTCCTTCCTAAAAAAGTCTCCTGATTTTAGAGAGTTTTTCCTCTTACCAGGCACAGCTTAGCAACTACTAAGTCAGTGCCTTTGAGCATCTCTTATGTTAGAGGATCTGATTTTCTCCTCTGCAGAGAGTAGGTCAGGTTTCAGCCTGGGGCAAACCCAATTACCATCATTAAACATGCTGCAGTCATTAAAAGCTAAGAACTAAGGTCAAAAGATTACACACACATTCCAGCTACACTGAAGAACCTCTTCCAATTACAGCTGTGCACATAGAGACCTATTAGTTCCATTTTCACAAGTTTATCAGGAACAAAATAGAACTTCTGTATCATAGTATCTTGCTAGCAGCACTTCACCTCTTCGCTACAGGAAATGCAGCTCTCAGCAGCCCAAGAGCCTCATGCAAAACTTAACTACAGTCTTATTCAGAAACATATCCTCTTCAGTACACTAATGATCTCTCCGGTTTTCACTGACCAGTTTGCTGAACTATTTATGATACACACAGCTTCCCTCTTACAAGGGAAGAAACTTCCAAGGCCTTGTTCTTTTTTGCATTTGTCCTCATTATGGATATGCCTAGAGTGACTTCAGCATTTGTGCTCATTTTGTATCATCAGCTCTGAGGAATGATCTCAGATTGAGACACGTATAAAAGAGGCTTCTTCCACATACTGACAAAATCGAAAGTAACTCTACATACAAACTGGACTGTTTTCACAGAGGATTGCTGCACAAAGTCAAAATTACTGCTTCGTTAACTGCAGTACGTAATCTAACACCCAAATGAGCCTGAGTATTGAAGGGACAGGTAACAAGTGTTAATAAATGAGAGCCATTATTTAAAAGACAGTAAGAAAAGAACAATAAGGCTGAGTCTTATAGAGTTGGCACATTTATTAAAGAATAGAATTAGTAGGCACAAATAAGTAACATCTATTGGGGAAGGAACAACCTTTATTTGCAGAATTCCTGCCTTTCAATTTGCTAGTACTCTTTGGAGAACTGAATCAGCATGTAGATAAGGACTGCAAACCCACAGAGTGTCCAAAGGCTTCGACAAGATCCCTGTCCATCTAGAGAGTTACAACAGCTCTCCTGACGCACGAGGGCTTGTTACGCCACGGGAGCTTGTTCATGAGCCAACACATCCCCAGGCAACAGCTCTCCACCCTTGCAAAGTTAACAATGGGTTTACTATTAGCATTATTAGCTATTACTATTAGTAGAATTAGCTGAAATATCTGCCAGAGAGTAGTGAATGCTGGGAAACATCACGTAAAGGGAAAAGAACTGTAAAAACAATGTTGTAACAAACAGTATGTAAAACAAAATGAACTGAAAAGCCTTGGTATCAAACCTCTGTTTAGTCTAGCAATCAAACTAGCCCATTTACACTGACTTGCTTTCTGTTTTACCAAGAGACTCCATTGGCAGTTCCAGGGCATGGGGCCAAACCCCACAGGGTTTGACTACTACCAGTAGGAACATGAAGAAGTTGTTTTTCTGTCTTCAAGTCACTTCCCCTCACTGCCCTTCTAAGGAAGGCACAGCTGAACTGCCAAGTAATTCCAGCATATCCATACAGGGACTCCGTTGAGGTCAGTCTCCAACTGCGAAACAGAATTCCCACGGTTCTGTATTTAGCTGTGCTGGTTGAGCCTGTGCACTGCTGAGCAGAGGTTAAGAGATGGGAAAGGGCGTGTAAGAAGTTTCGGAGTCTGTCTGAGGTTCTGGTTTCATAATCAGCTTCAGCTGGCCTGGGACTATGTTGAAAGAGGTAGCTCTGCTTGTCCCTTCAACCCCACCATGTATCTGCCACCTCCTCATGAGTTGGGAACCAAGCTGGCTGGTCAGGAGGTCTCACAAGTGCTAGATATAGCACAGAGGAAGAGCACAAAGGGACATGCAAGGACAAAAGAGGGAAGGAAAACCACATTCAGTAGCACCAGGGACTTAAATTGAAAGGAGCCGTTCATTAAGCCATTAGTACTTTCCTCATGCAGTAGCTCTCCTAACATCACACTTGCAATGTTGGCATGGGACATCTTGAAGCTATCTGCATCTGGCATAAGCTGACTCATGTCATTGCTTCTTCTCTTGTCATGAAACACGTGGACTTTTCAGTGAATTTTCTAGTGAATTTTAAAAAATCGTTAAAAAACATACCACCTCTAAAACTGATGAACCCTTTGTTCAGCGGAAGAGCTTTCTGAAAACTTACCTACTTACCCAGTTGAATCTACTGGTTTCTATATAGGAAACATTGTGAGCCATCAGTGCCTGTAAGCGAAGACTGATTTTACAGCCTTCAGTCTTCACTGAAGAAGACTGGATCAAAAAGAGGCATCCAAAAATTAGTGAGCATGAATTTGCCTAGTCAGGCTGCACGCTCACTTGAAAATCCAGCAGAAATTCTTGGCTCCCCAAAGACTCTCAATCACCTGTGAAATTGTCCATAAAACCCCATATGCATATGCAACCACTTTTAAAACTAGCCCATTCTGCAAAGCAGTTCTCCTTTTGCTGCTTACAGACACAGCATTTGTCACTTGCACGGAGGCCTCCAGAGCTCACTGGCACATCAATAATGCAGGAAAGCTTTTTTTGATCAGCTGTAGAGAACTGCAATGGGGATGACTAAGACTCTCCAAAGTGGGAAGATAAGATTTTCAGATCTGCATGTGTGATTTCTATGTTGTGAACCACTGGACCTTCAGATCCATGGTGACTTATAGCTTGAAGCAAAGAGCCCAGACTCTGTATCATGTTCAGTAAGACAGGAGACCCTAAACCATATTCACAACTGGTTTAAAAGACATGTAATAAATACTCACTTTTGTTTATGTAATTATCCAGAGTAAGTGCAACTTCAATGCCCAGCCAGACAAATATTTTAGCATTCATTATCCTGAAAACATGACCATCTCTTTTTTTGTAGGAACTGCTCTGCGAAAATAGCATAATAATAATGTTCTAATAATACAGAAAGGAATTACTCAAAATATACATGTGCATATTTTAGGACTGTCACAAGTCTTAAACAGGCAGAGCTCACTAACACAAACAGGCATCCCAGCTCCCACAACACTTCTATGTTCTGGCTTGCACGAAAGAGCTGCTGCTAATATAGCAATAATATTAGCACATCTTCTTGAAACCCATTTCTGAAAAACAAAGATCCTATACACCAGTTTATGCAGAAAACAAAATGTCATCTGCTGCTTTCTTTTCAATCAGCAGTGCTCATTCTCCCAAGCTGTCTGAGAACAACAGGCAGAACAAAAGGGGTCATTCTCATCTGCTTTGGGCCAGGGATGCAGAACAGAAAAATCTAAGTCAGCTCCACGCAGCCTGACTGCTAAGTATGAAGAGACAAGCGTTGTCCACAGGGATACCTTATCTCACTGTCAGCTTTTTTCTTGTTAGATCTCACAGCAGCTGACTGTTTTAGATGGCCTTGGCCAAACCCAAAATAAGATAACTCATAAGAGATGAAATCATAAGAACATGAAACTGCAGTGAAAATTTATTGTACTGCAACCTTCAGATTAGTTGCTCCAACAGAACAACAAACTGAAAGAAAGCAGGAAGGAACAGATTTTCAAGAGTTCATTTCCCACCCAAGGACCTGCTTTAGTGGAAAAACTTTTTTTTTTTTTAAAGGGTTCGGCATTCTAGAGTACTTCTTATTCCTAAAAAAAGCTAAAAAGTTTTAAAATCTGATCTTAAACTTTCTGATGATATCCTTCCAATGTAATTTAAAAATAGAAAACATGACTACAGACTGACAAATTTTGTTTAGTATACAGCTCATTAGCAATAATCATCATATACGAACATTTCCTGTAAAGCTTTCATTTTAACAACTAATGAAACACACAGGCACT
Source organism: Nothocercus julius (assembly GCA_013398735.1). Classification (NCBI taxonomy): domain Eukaryota; kingdom Metazoa; phylum Chordata; class Aves; order Tinamiformes; family Tinamidae; genus Nothocercus; species Nothocercus julius. The sequence goes on along the minus strand of VZSV01000056.1, from coordinate 4,425,141 downwards.
AATAAGCTCAGCAAGAAAACAAGACTCGCACAGTAGCTTGCAAAGAACATTATCATGTAGGAAAAGTCTTTATCATTTTCCTTTGATTTTCTAGATTAAAGCAGAATGTGAGATCTGCTGAAACAACTTAAGGAGAGGAAGAAGAGTTTCAAAATATAATCAGGCCTAAGGTAAAGACAATGATCCAGAGAGGACAGGCATAATAGAGTTGCCAATGTGATGTGAAAAAGCCAGAAGTATTTCCAGGTATTTTGGGAATTGCCTATAAAGAAGCAGAATGGCACTTTCAGGGTTTCTGATGGCAGCAAAATAGCTCTTATCCTGATACTCACATTAATAATACATGTTTTCAAATATGCAAAACCATATAACATGCCCTAATGTGTTTGAGAAGAAAAGGCCAAATGTCTTTCTGCACCCTGGAGGTACCTATTCCACACATTTCAGAATTTCAGGGAAGTTTCCTTCCAGAGAGCTAAAAATAAATCTAGTGTTAGAAAAGTACAATGCCAAGGACCCGGGGCTGGTGAACATTGTCTTGATGATGGGTAAAGTCAGGGAAAGGCAGATAGTGGATGTAATCAGAAAATAATTAAAAGAGTGATCACTACTAAAGTTTTTCCAGAACCATACTGCTTTTTTTTTTTTTTTTTTTCCTGTTTATAAAATAACAGGTTGGTTAAAAATAACAGCTTACCAAAAGTAGACAAACAGATGTGAAATTGCACACCTTTTTTTCTTAAAAATGTGACTGGGAGAATGGAAGCTCCTATACCCTGCCTCCTGCTGATAGAGATTTCACTGTATTTGTTTCTCGCAGAGAGCGAGCAGACATATCTGTACCTTAGGCACCTCAGAGGCCTCAAGCAAGGAGGGATGAAATAAGAACAATTTTTCATTCTTTGCTGCTGTGATGGGACCAGAAGGAGTGACGCTCACGTCTTACTGTACAGGCTATGGATGCATAAAGCAGCATCACAGCAGGAACGATGATGATAAGATCTGCACTCAGTGGATATGACAGAATCACACAGAATCACAGAATGCTTATGGCTGGAAGGGACATCTACAGATCATCTGGTCCAACCCCCCTGCTCAAGCAGGGACACCTAGAGCACGGGACACAGGGTGGCATCCAGACGGGTATGGAACATCTCCAGAGAAGGAGACTCCACAACCTCTCTGGGCAGCCTCTTCCAGGGCTCTGTCACCCTCACAGCAAAGAAGTTCTTCCTCACATGCAGATGGAACTTCCTGTGTTTCAACTTGCACCCATTACCCCTTGTCCTGTCACTGGCCACCACCAAGAAGAGTTTGGCCCCATCCTCCCTACATTCACCCCTCAGGTACTTGTACATGTTGATCAGATCTCCTCTCAGTCTTCTCTTCTCCAGGCTAAGTAGGCCCATCTCGCTTAGTCTTTCCTCATAAGGTAGATGCTCCAGTCCCTTAATAATCTTGTTTGCTCTCCGCTGGACCCTCTCTAGAAGCTTCACATCCCTCTTGTACTGGGGACCCCAGAACTGCACCCAGTACTCCAGGTGTGGCCTCACCAGAGCTGAGCAGAGGGGCAGGATCCCCTCCCTTGACCTGCTGGTAACGCTCCTCCTGATGCAGGCCAGGATCCCATTGGCCTTCTTGGCCATGAGGGCACACTGCTGCCTCACGGTTGATGCGTTGTCAACCAGGACTCCTAAATCCCTCTCCATGGAGCTGCTTTCCAGCAGGTCAACTCCTAATCTGAGCTGGTGCCTGGGGTCATTCCTTCCCAGGTGCAGGACTCTGCACTTGTCCTTGTTGAACCTCATGAGGTTCCTCTCTGCCCAACTCTCCATCCTGTCCAGGTCCCTCTGAACGGCAGCCCAGCCCTCTGGAGTGTTGGCCACTCCACCCAGTTTGGTCTCGTCCGCAAACTTGCTCAGGGTGCCCTCTGTGCCCTCCTCCAAGTCACTGATGAACAAGGTGAACAGCACTGGTCCCAGTATTTATGCCTGAGGGACACCATTGGCCACAGGCCTCCAACTACACTCGGCCCCACTTAGCATATCATCTCTAGTTACTGTCTTTATTTGTTTGCTTGATAAAACTGGATTTTAAACTGCTAAGAGAAGTGAAACATTGATCCTTGCTCTACTTCCCTCTTCTGCAGCACCTTCTCTTCTTGTGCCTAGTCTTTGCCTCTCCCATACCATCTTCTTCCCCTTTCTCATCCCTCTTCAATTTGCTTCCCCAGATTTCTGGGCAGTGTCAGGTACTTTTAGCTTGATCTCTAGTATCTGCAGCACTGCCTTCTTTCCTAGACTATCAGCTAAAGCTCTTGGTCACCTTCAGTCCTCTCCTCCCCTGCACCAGCGTCATGCATCTTTTACTCTCCTACCTCTATTCCAGAATCTTTTTGTTCCTGCTTTAAGTATCTAGGTTACTATTGCTTTTATGCTTCTGAAAGAGATTACAGGCTGCCACCGGAGAAGAAACAGGAAACTGCAATAGGAAAGTGGAAAAAAAAAAAACAAGGGAAGGGAGGGGAAGAAGAAAAAGAGGATGAAACTGAGGAGAAGTAACAATAGGCAAATTAGAGAAGGAAAGAAAGGGAAGAGGTTGCACCTAATCAGAAATGATAACCAGCTATAACAGCTGACCACCAAAAATAAACATGGATTTTTAACAGTAACTTTTGATAAAAACTAAAAAACATGTTAAATCTCAAATATTTTTTTTTTTTTTTTTTTTCCTGAGCAAAGGAAGCTTTATCAGGAAAGAATTAGGAAGAACAGTTGAGAGTTAGTATTAATTCTAACAGATGTTAATCCTTGATCTAATTCCTTCAAGGTCACTATCCATGTGAATGGATCTACTTATGGGAATAGGCCACAGATTTATGGTTTGACCCTATAAAAATTACACCCCAAGGAAAAAAAAATCCATTCTGCACTAATTAATGATTGCTATAGGTCTGTAGCTCCTGAGACAGTGAAGTCATTGGACAAGGATTGTGTTGCATACCTCTAAAGTGTTGTCTTCATGCCAAGTAACCAGGCAATAAAATGTGGAACATGACAAGATTATGAATATGACAACTGTAATGAAATCAACCTACCAACATTGTCCTTTTGAGACATTCTTCATGAAATGTCTGAGCAGCTTTGCAAATAAAGTCAATCAAGCTGAAATAAAGATAGTGTACAAAAGCCATGTACTGAGTATGTATCTGCTACATGCTCAAAAGACTAAGGAACAAACACAAAAAGAAAGACTTCACGGATCAGAAATGTATACTAATGAAAATGTCTAAAATTTCAGTGATAACCCTGTATGGAAGCTGTTTGTTCTATAGTATGACAGCCCTTAAGATATTAGCCCACAGCTAATAAGGCTTCAATTCATCTTTATATTCAGACTCTTCCTTTTCCATTTTACCTTCCATAGACATAATATTCTGGAAAAAGACAGATGTGACATTTAAAGGTCTCCAAATGCATGCACTTAGAGCAATGATTACCTTATATGTTTTAGTAAGAATTCTTACAACTATAACTTACAAGTGACAAATGCAAACAGCAACCATTTTGGAGAGAAATGACTGGCTCCTTCAACACTAAAATGGCAAAAAAAAAAACAAAAAAAAACCACACACACACTGTGAACATATAATTTAGTTTTGTGTTAGTCACTTTTGAGTAATTTTTGGAAAAAAAGTTGAATTGATAAATACATTTGAACATGTGATTAGTTGATGCCGCATTCCCAGAAGTGGGGGACACTCACAGCTCTTAAATCAACAAGATTTGCAACTGCTATGTTTTTTCTCCCATTGAGGGGCATTCTGTGACTGTTCTACAACTACTTTGCAAATGTTTAATTTCACTGTACCTAATCTTCTTCTCCTCACAGTCTGGATGTCACCACATCCACTGATATCTCCTGGCCTCACACTGTGCTCCTCAGCAGGAGATGATTCCCATGGTGCTGTCTCTCCTCACCTCATCCAAAAGCAGAATGGCTGCAAGAACAAGGGATGTGGGCCCAGCTCTGATTGCTAGTTGCCTGTGAACAGAGAAGCTTCTAATTCATAAATCAACAAAAGAGGATGTTTGCTCCTGAAAACCTCTGGTCTCTCTTTAATTCTAGGGGCTCTGTGGGAAACGCTACCTCAAGCTCCCTTCCTTTTTTGCCTAGTACTTGCACAGTCCAGGAAAACCACTGGCAAAATACAAATCATGTTCCAGTCGAAAGTTTTGCTTGACATACCTGTCACACTACATCTAGAGAGCTTATTAAAAGCCAGAGAAGTGCTGGCTACCAAGGTGGTGGGCAGACTCCTGCAGCAGCCAAGCGGAATCTGTGCGCAGACACAGACTCCTTTAAAAGAGCAGTGTCTTGATCGATTGTTGGCAGAGCCTGAGGAAGGAAGACGTAGTTGAGCCCGTTTTTCCATCCTCTTCCTCAGCCAGGGTCCCTCCCTCACTGCTCACTCTTCAGAGGTCACTTCTTCCTTGTTGCTGTTCTGTCTGCTGCACCGCAGGGAAAATAAACCTATCGCAAAATCTAGAAGGACACAGTGAGACACTGCTGGAGCTAAATGCTACTGCTGTGGCTGCTCTGGCTGCCGCCTCCTCCTGCCGATCCCAAGATCAAACCCACTCCCATAAAAATAAAAGTGCAGCTTTCTTGCCTTCAGGTATTTATTTTCACAGAGGGCAGTTAAAATTGCTCTGGTGAAATATTCCCCAGGCCATGCACATGGCTGTTGCATGAAGCAAATTCTACTTCTGCTCTTGCAGCTGCTGCTGCTGTTCAGCCTGCAGGGACAGGCACAGGAGGAAGCACCAGAGAGACAAAACTGACCCTCCTGCATGAGACACTCAGGCTCTGCAAACGCAGCTGCCAAGGAGCTGCTTTCTGTGACCAACAGAAAAATAGCTGACACAGGTCACCATTTTTTTCTTTTTTAATTGAATTCCTATTTGCATGTTGTAAAGGGAAGGGTTTTGAGGCTCCTTATCCACCCACGGCCACCAAATCCTATAGCAGGGGTGCCATAAAAGCAGGAGGCAGATCATACATCTGTGCTGCTGAATGAGGGCGCCCTGGAGCAGGGCTTGTATCCCTGCTATCTAGCGCTTGGCCTCAGGTTTTCCCTGGCCTCGGATGGGATTCCTGGAATTATGACTCTACACATCTGAGTTTTAGCTCACAGAGCGTGAAAGGAAGCGAGGGGTCTGCCAAGCCCAGTGAAGTGACAGCCTGAAAAGCAGGGTGCTCGGGACACGCATGTGGTGCTTCGGGATCCTGCCAGAGGACTGTGCTCAGAGACAAGCTTCATGCAGCCTCCTCCTTGCTGCCTTCTGGAGCTGCGAGGCCCAGCAGATCCCAGGCGAAGAGAAAAGCAGAGGGCAGAAGGGTTGATGATGCAGAAAGGAAGATTGCGTCTTTAGCCACGTTGTCCCTTTGACCACAGGCTTTAAAGACATCTTGACACCCCTGGCAGCCGGTCGGGCAGCAGCGCTCGGTGCTGTGCTGCCAACGGCTGCCAGAGGGCTGGCACGCTGAGCCAGTGGGGAGCACGACAGCCTGGTTACATCTCCCACACCTCTAAAATGCAATGGGAACGACACCTGTTGCGAACAGACTGTGCAATTTGGATGGTTCCCGAATGCCTCATAACCCTTCCAAAGTCACTCTTGCTGCACCCCTGCGTGGCAAGGAATGCCAGCACCCCACTTTCACAGATAGGGAACTAAAGTAGGTGCTGAAAAACAGAAGCGATTTGCCCACAAGCCTAAACAGGAAGCCTCTGAAATGGGAACTGCAACTAATTCCTCCTGATCTTGGCCAGCAACACCAAGTGGGACCAAACTCTTCTTCCTGTTTGAGCATCCTGAATGGTGTGACACTGCCCTTGTCTCCTGGCACCATCACCAAGCAAATAAAAACAACCCTAATAACTCGAGTGTTTGCTGTAACAGTCCCGAGGGAGGGAGGGAGGGAGGGAGGGAGGGTAAGCCCTCAAGAGCCTCTTAAGAACATATTTGTTTTATCCTATTACAGGAACAGCCGCTCTGTCACTCACTGCCAAGACAAGAAACAAGGATGGCTTGGGAACAAGAGCTTCTACGGCAAGAGAGTTATACAGAGGAGCCGCCTCTGCTGGCAGATAACCCATCATGCAGGTGAAAAACAAATCTTTAGCAAATGGGGCTAGGTAGCGCTGTAAGGTGGCTTTGAGGCCCAGACTCTGTGTTCTGTGTGTAATGATGCCTTCAAGAATGCCCAAGATGCTATTATAGGCAAAAAGTAAAAAAAAAAAAAAAAAAAAAAAAAAAAAAAAAAAAAAAAGAACGGAGAAGAGTCTTGGAAACCTTCCATACCAGCCACTCTGACCACTTTGTATATTGTGCCAAGTCAGTAGCAGTTATTACAGAAAATCATGGCCATAGAACAGACCTCAGAGCAATAGCTTATACTAGTAAATACACCAGGCCAAGACCTTTCCCTAGCCCTGATGCCAGCTGACACGGCATGGCTCACATCCACACAGCTGATCCTGTGTTATACTCCAAAACAGGCTGTGTGTCCAGTCCCAGGCTAACTCCCAGACTTTGCCCCTCACTGTCCAAAAGACTGATGGCTGGAACAGGTCACTGTAACCAGGCTCCTTATTTAACTACATGGATGACAGTGTTTGGGCCCTTGTCCTGGCCCTGCTGTTCAGCTTGCTTGTGTAGAAATGTCTTCCAAGAACTGCAGACATATTTTAAGTAGCCTTTTAATTGCCCTGATTTATTTGGTGTGTTCAGCAAACATATCTGGCATGCGCAAGGTCGAGGTGAAAGGGACCCAGTCCTCCCAGGCTCCCCCTTTCCTGGCCAACAGTTAAACTGAACAATGATAAAAGCTGCAAAACATCCCTGGCATTTCACGCTCATGGAACATCCTCAAGTGCCAGACTCATGCAGCCTGTGTGGAGAAAAGCCTCTCTACAGGGCCCAGTCCTGACTCCTGCGTGGGCTCCTTCTGCAGGCAATTTGTGCAGAATGGAAAGCCAGCATGTGCAAAGCCAACATCTCTACTCACAAACAATATGGTCAAGGCCTCAACTTAGCTGCTTGCCCATGATTACCTTCTTGTGAGCTGTTAACATGCTTCCTGGCATGTATCTGGCATAAGCTAATTACCGCTTTCCCAAACAATGTCTGGATATAGGTTAGGAATCAGTATAAGCTCAGGGTCTTTTCCACTTTGAACATGGTCAGCTTGCCCTGGAGAGCAAAAGGGTTTTGATGCATGGTCAGGAGCTACATCACCCTAGCTGGCACAGAGCAAGACTACAGTTCCTGTCCTGTTTTATTTCCTAGTTAAGCCACAGCCAAAACATCTTCCACAGGGGCACAGTTCACTGTGATGATAAATCTTACTCCTTTCTGACCTGGACAGAATGTGTTGATGTCAGGCAATATGATAAGAAAGGTTTGGAGCTTTGTCCAAAAGCTATGAAAGGTAATAGGAAGCATTATTTAACTTCAGTGACAACTGTCATTGAAATGATCTCAATAGCACACTTCTAAAAGATGTTCCCCTGCAAGACCTCGGATCTCTAAGCAGAAGTGAACTTTTCCACAGGGAGACTTATGAAATCAGTTTTATTGCTTTTACCAAAGACATAATGGAGAAATCTAGCTTCTACATACTCTACCCAAGAAGCAACCTTTCTGAGGTTTCAAGAGCAGCATCAGCACCTGCCAAATCCCAGCTTTATGTCTGTGCTTCTGAACAATCCTCCTTCTGTGGGCACTTTAGATGTCCCCCGATCCAGCTAAATGCTGCAAGGGGTTGTAGCAAGATCCCCCAGGTGTATTAGTTAGCACCAGCCCACAGTTACAATGGCCAATTCATGTGTTTTTGGCAAGACAATATAGTTCATTTCCAAAAACAGTTTTTCAAAAGCTAATTCTTTCATCCTTTGAAACCAAGACAGCAACAATGGCTTTAATAAAGTCTGCTAAGTTGGGAACTTGACAGCATTGGATGAAAGGAAAAGCAGGTTCCCCATCTTGATTTAGCTGAGCACACATTCACCCCCACAGACAGCTTCCTCTAGAGCAAACAATTCTGTTAAACACAGTGAACAGAAAAAAAAAAAAAAAACAGGGCAGTTCTGAATCTGTCCCACATTAACAGTCTGTCTCGTCTATAAACAGTTCTTTGGATCTACTGACTAAAGATTTCCCCTGCCTCAGTGAAAGGAGCAGGCTAATCGATGAGGTAATGCTTTTTTATTCTGATTAAGGACTTGAGTCATCCTATTATTCTAAAGTCCATGAAACAAAGCATGTTTAGATCTGCCCAATTACCTCATGCTCAACCCTCTTCCAAAGCAGGAATAATAATAATAAAAACAAAACAAAAAAAACTAACTTTTCATTCTGTGCAGTTGTAAATTTATCCTGTGCCCTTTAAGAATCCACTGCTTCCTACTTATCTGTCTGCTAGCTAAGGACTTACTTAATGTGCCAGCAAAATGCCTCATGGCAGCTTCTGCCTTCACTGCTGTTTAGTTCTTCACTGCTGCAAATGACCGCACGCTGCTGTCGAGATGGATGAAAAAATCAAAAGCAGAGAGTTCACTTAAAGGACTCTGGGAATTATTTGAAAACTGGTGCCAGCTAGCGGCAGTGTGATTTCATTCCACTTCCCTGACATTACTCGGCTTTACAAGTCTTCTATATACAGAAAAGTGTGTGTGTGTGGCAAGTTTTATTGCTTTAATATATTACAAACAATGAACCAGGTCCATTAAAAATCTAATGACCTTCTCCTTAAAAGCAGACTCCACCGAGCTGGTGAAATTACAAACTGGGTAGTTAAATTTACATTGGTGCAATTACTCCTGTGATACCAAATGAGTTGCACATTCTTGCCTTACTGCCTGATGCTGCAATGAGGTGCTGCATTAAGCTGTGAGCTTCTTCCTGTGTTTTATCCCAGGTGTAGTTACATTTGGGTTCTGCATGAAAGCACTGCTGGATGGCATACACAGCTAGAGTAGTACACAGTTACTCAATCCCTTGGGTGCAGGATGATGATATAAACACAAAATCACTATTCATAAATCCCATTAAAATATATTTGGTGTTCTAATCAGAGAGAAAATGAAGACCATTAAAATAATTACTTAAATTCCTTCCCAGAAGATCGTCAGGTTGCAGCTGCAAATGTACTGGAATCACTCAAGCCAGGCATAAAAACACCTCACAACTGAAGTTTAAGCAAGGCAATTGCTTCAAGGTAAATAAAGGGGGAAATAATGACTGCATAATCTTTCAGGACCAGAAACTCAACATTAGGCAGGAAATAGGAAGGCAGCTAAGGACAATGCTGGCACAAGGGAGAAAGCGACTCTCATAAGTTTCCTTGAGTCAGGGAAGTGACTATATCCAAACTGAAAGAAAACAAGACAGCAGCCAAATTCAGCTCCCTTTTCAGCTCCCTAAGTTATCCCAGGGCATCCACCCCTCTCCAAACCTGTCTGTTGGTCTGAGTGGCCTAGCTCTGATTAACCACTTACAGTTCTTTCTGACTGCTGAAAGTTGATACAGCCACAGGGTTTGTTTGTTTGTATTCAGCTGTCAAATAAAGAAAAAACATTTATATAACTTGGAGAATTTAGGCAGAAACCCAGGAGTTCCAGAAAATTCCATGTTTTCTTGAGCATTAGGTTAGCAACTGCCAAAGGACAGGAATGAGAGAAGAGGCCTAAATCCTTTTCACATCCATATCAATACCCCTGGTTGCAAGGCAGGAGTATTGCATTTCATTTATTTGCATTTCCTTTTTTTTCCCCTCTCTTTGATGGAGAAGAACACTACAAGATACTATGCTCCTGTTTTTTAGGAAAAGTTTCAACAGAGTTGTTTACTGGGGCTTCACAAGTTGCTAGTCTGACAGCAGCTGGACTGGAATTGCGACAAATATTTGTGTCACTTGGCAGAAGCGACAGCCGAGCATGCCTTGCAACCTAAAACTGTGACTCAACAACTGACAGAAAATAAAGATCTGCCTGTCTAAATCCTGAAGGCCTTGCAGCTGTGAGCACGGAGTGCCCTAAACCAGCATGCTAGGGAAACAAAGCTCCTGCTTCTTCCCTCCTTGTTGATTGTTCTAAGTATTGAAATTCATTAGAGAAAACATAACCTGGATCTTCTCACTTCTTTGCTATTTGGGCACCTCCACCCTCTCTCATCTGATCAGGACAGATAGGTGTTCCTGCAGCTGTACGTGAGTCCTCCTGGATCCCGCACAGAAGCTCTGTGCCTACCTGGCCAGACCGGGAGGTGTGGATTGACGAGTAATTGAAGAGCAGGAGGACGCCTGAGGAGCATGAGTGACGGCTCATGAGGAACATCTCTGCCGAGCAAGACCAGAAGGCGAGCAGCTAAACACACATTTTGGCAAGTTTGCTGCAGACCATCTGTTCAGTGAGTAGCTATCCAGCACTAACTGCTGGTGTGTGTCCCGAGGTGCCTCCTCCTGCAGCCTGCCTGGCTCCGCAGGGCTTCGGCAAGGCCAGGACCAGCTGGCTGCTCCCTCCCCACCACTCCAATGCTCAGAGCAATCACCTGCTTTGCAGCCAGAACAGGCCTTGAGTCCTTTCTTAATCTCCTAAATGACTAAACCAAGAGATGACAAACCTTTGGCACCAGGAACTGTCGAGCTTGACCTCAGCAACAACCAGTGACAAGGATTTTAAAAATACTTCTGGCAGGGGGCCCTCAAAAAGTCTGCTCTCATTGGCCTCATCCTTTCCGAGCTGTTATTAGGAGTTAGCTGCATTTGTGTTTACACACAACAGATGCAAAGCTGCAACCTCACCACGTGCACAGACCTGGATGAAGATAAGTCATGGGGGGAAATCCGCTGCAACAATAGCAAAGGCAAGAGCAGAGACAAGAACTGCCAAGGATCCATGAGGAGACAGAAGAGCTTTGCCTGGGGAATACCAACCTCTTCACTTTGTACAGTTTTCCAGAAGAAAAAAAAAAAAGAAAAAAAAAGGACTGAGGGAGGATACGGATATGCAGTCACTGAAAAGGTTTAGGGCAGCAAAAGGAAAAGGATGGAAAGGAGGGAGGGCCGTGTGTAAAGAAGCTGCTGTGACAGGTGCTAATTGCTGATGGATGAAGGGAAGTACAGGAAAAGGTGGGTGCTCTCAAGCTGGTGAACGCCAATTGCCTCAAAATTTAATCATATCTATAAAAAGACGTGCAGAAAGCTTCTGCTTATTTTAACCCGTTAGGTACTCACGTTCCTTTTGCAAAAAATCAGTGCTGCTTTGCTCAGGGAAGCTGGGGCCTGAGGGTTACTGGAGTGAACTAATTGCAAGTACTAAATTTGGTTGGTTTAACACACCAAGTGAGAGAAGAGAGATGCTGAAGACCCTACAAAGGGTAAAACTGCATAGTTCAGAGGGAAGAGACAAAACTCAGCTCATTCAGCTCCTGTGATATATTTTTCAATTGAGCTGCTATAAGATTTCACAGAATGGTTAAGGTTGGAAGGGACCTCTAGAAATCATCTAGTCCAACCCCCCTGCTCAAGCAGGGACACCTAGAGCACGGGACACAGGGTGGCATCCAGGCGGGTTTGGAAGATCTCCAGAGAAGGAAACTCCACAACCTCTCTGGGCAGCCTCTTCCAGGGCTCTTTCACCCTCACAGCGAAGAAGTTCTTCCTCACATGCAGATGGAACTTCCTGTGTTTCAACTTGCACCCATTACCCCTTGTCCTGTCACTGGCCACCACCGAGAAGAGTTTGGCCCCATCCTCCCTACATTCACCCCTCAGGTACTTGTACATGTTGATCAGATCTCCTCTCAGTCTTCTCTTCTCCAGGCTAAGTAGGCCCATCTCGCTTAGTCTTTCCTCATACAATAAATGTTCCAGTCCCTTAATCATCTTCAGGGCATTTAGGGCTGGAAAGTTGCACTTGGTCACGCTCAAGCATCTTACGACCACCAGTAAGAACGGTGCTACAGATCAGCTGCTAGAAGAGCCGTGGGTGCTCTCCTGGGACAGGCCAGCCAGCCCTCTCCTAAACTGCCCTAACTGCAGCCCAGGAGCCAGCAGCCACTTCCAAGGGGGAATCTGGGAATCACAAACCTAATCTGGAGGGTGGAGAATGTACCATTCTCGACACGGCCACACAGAGCCTGGTTGGCCTCTGAGAACAGCCCCTGGCACTGATTAGTGCACTAGCACTGATAAAAGAATCTTGTTTCATACATCTCTCCTCACTCAATCACTATTTTGGAAGTATCATCAAAATAGCTCCTCTACCTTGTTACTGTCTTGGATCTCTTTCACTTCAGTGGATTAGCCTCTTCTGGATCTACTGCTTTTGCTTCTTTCATTCTTGAAGGTATTCCAGGTAAAGAACTCCTTGCAATTACAGAATCACAGAACAGTTGAGGTTGGAAGGGACCTCTAGAGATCTAGTGCAACCCCCCTGCTCAAGTAGGGACATTTGCTTGACTAGTCACACTGTAATATTTTATAATTTACTGAGGAAGTCCTTTAAGAGACAGCCATTAAAGGACACTGCCTCTCTAAAAACCTACATATGTTATTAAAGTACTATGATAGCCTTGGAAGGACTTAAAAACACCTACCTACAAATGTTGAGATGTATGGATTTAAGAAGACTGATAAATAGTAGTATTGCATTTACTTTAAGGAGAACGACAGGGGAGAAAAGGTAAGTCAATGTATAATATACCTAATGTTCTGCCTGTGTTGTGGGGTGAAATGTGTAACTGATCTCACACCATAAAGGAATTAACAACTTCTTAGCAGAGGGATATTCAAAGGCTCACCAGAAGAGGAGGAGATGCCAATTGTTTAAAAAAGAAAAAGCCTTTGACTATCAGAGCCTTGTGACTTACAAGTAATTGTACACTTACACAGCAAAGAAAATTGAAACAGAGCTAAAAACGTGCCACTGACACAAAAAGGAGCATACTATGTTCATCCTCCATTGCATAGCTCATGTCAAAGGACCTGGTTACTCAGTATTAGGAGTGGTTATGTCTACAGGACCTCTATAATTCTGTCCAAAGCTGAAGGGATTTCTATAGGTGTCCAGAAAAAAATGCAGAGCAGCTGGCAACTGTACATCAGAGTAACAATATTCCAAAATATCGAGACAGAAGCGAGAGACAAGGAGAAGGCTCATCCCCACAAATCATGTTTCAGTTGAATTACATCACTGCACCCACAGAGCTAAATTTGAGCACCTTCCATTCCGGGCAGAACCAAAAGAAAAGCAAAACACAGGCATGGGAACTTCAAAGTGCCACACAAGTACATACTGTGATTTTGGAAGAGTCCCTGAATTTGAGCAAGGGACAAACAAAAAACCCTTGCTGTTGCTAAGACATAGCTCAAGATCACTCTGCAAATACAGCAAGCAAGCTTTTGGGCATAAAAATCATGTATCAGAGAAATATGGTGCGTTTGTAGACCTTCATTTATGCTCACAAGAGCCCAAGAACACCAAATTGGCCAATGAGTCACCCAGCAAACATGGAAAAGCAACTCAGACATAGCCTTGAATGTGGAGATGGGAATTAGGACAACTGGAATATCTCCTCCAGGCAGAAAGCACCAGGCCATTATGAGCTTGCACATAGATGACCAACAGCAATACAAAAAAGCCCCTAATCTAGCATTTTGCTCCTAAAGCCAATGTATTTGATTGTATATCTGGTGGTTCAGCAGCACTGTGACAGTGTTGGAGCAAAAACAAGACAGGGCCTTTTGGCCCAGGAGAAAAAAGTTGTTACCAAATGAGGCACGCTGACAACATATGGAGCCTGTGCTACCAGAGCCATTTTCATCCTCATCCAAAAGGAAGAAAATGCTGCACAATTCTGCCAAATGCATGACTCAGTTTAGGTCAGAATTCCTGCTCAAAACACCTTAGGCACTGATGGTGCTGGCAATGCACTGGCTTCCTTCATTGCTGACATTACATCTTTTCAAATGTTTTTCACAGAGGAAAAGGGTCATAGAAGCTTTTTTTGTTGTTGTTTTTTTTTTTGTTCTTCTCCAGCTGAATGATCTTTTCAAAGGGTGACAATACTACTAACCCTTGGAACACCTCGTCCTATGCATTAGGAAGAGGTTTACTACTAGACATCTTTATCTAGCCTGTGTCAACTGGTTTTACTCCCCATCCCAAACTCCCTTTAAGCATGTCTGAAGCACAGAACCTGTCGTTCATGTAAACTCTCTTTAGAACATGTCAGCACCTAAGACTGTAGTGAGCATAGAAGACACTAAAATGATCACCCCAGAGATGCCCATTCACTGAGAGTTGGGCTCCTATCTACTGCCTCTCACCTGGACACATATTACTAGATAGCATAAAGCTGGGAAACAATGTTTTAAGTCCTGTCAGTCTTCAGTGATCGGAACTGGAAATATCTTCCATAAAAGCAGCGTGAATTAGATGAGTATAGAGAAAATGTAAAATCAGATTCAGGATTCCCATTTCCACTATCACATTTCTGCCTGTAAATGTGAGATTCACAAAAAAATATTATAAATACATAGTATTTTTTTAATATAGCCAAGCATGGGTTTCGAGGCAAAAAAAAAAAAAATTGTTTGCATGACATCATACTGAAACTCTGTATCAGTAAGACTCTCTTCTTACTGAAACCAGGTTACTTTGATTCAGTATGAATTCTGTTCTCAGAAGGAATAGAAGCAATAAACTAAGTGAGGATTACATATAAGATCTGTTCACCTTCAATGCACTAAAAGACCAAAATAATCAGTCTTTCAAGTGTTATGTCAAACTGTGCAGAGCAGAAAAGCAAACTTCTTGCTTTTTTTGGCATGGCGAATTCTTTACAGCTTATACTTGTTTTAAGTGGGAAAATACAACATTGCATTTTCTAACTCAATAGATCATTTTCCTATCCAAAAAAGGACAGCTTCTCTTGTGAGCTTCCCAACTAAGGACCACTTTGCGGGAAGTCCTGTTTTATCTATCTTCTCATTGTAAATAGTTATTTAACTTTTTTAAATCCTTCTTCAACAAGGGAATAATTTTGATGTTGAGTAATTAAGCGCATACTTTGTCAAAAGAATAATATTTAAAGTTTTCTGGTAACATGGAAAGGATGAAAAGCCTTAAGAAAAAAGATTATATCTGGAAGGCAACAATTATATGCCATTATAACAGCATACACAATGTCCAAATGGTGCTTCCAGTATTAATCATTCTAGTTTGACCCAGCTTTAGTGTGGGAGACTCAGGCTTCGAAACAACCTTGGATGAATGATCCCTCTGTAAATGATTCAAGGTAATTGGTAAATATGAAGAGAGGGTTTAGTTACTATCAGTTACTGGCTATTGCTATGAAGGAGAATGTTAAAAGCACTGAAAGAGTCCAAAGCAAAAAAGGAAAAAAAAAAAAAAAAAAAGAAAAAAAAAAGAAAAAAAAAATCAGAGGATGCTGATGACTGAACCAATTCAGCTGAGTCATCCAATGCTTGCTGAAGATCAGGAACAGTAAAACCTTTTTTATTTGGTCATTTAAGCCTAGGACACCCTGAAAAATGTTGTCACTACTCAAAATCCCAGCCACCAAGAAACTTAAGTTTGTTTCCAGGCTTCTGTATTTAGAAGCGATTTGGGAAAATGACAAATTCCAGCAGGAAGTGAATCAAAGAATTGTCTCAGAACTATTGGACAGGTAAGCAAAGCCAGAGACCAACTTCAGCAAGGTTTGATTCAATTATTTTGGTTCTCAAGCTATTATTGCTTATGCCTTAGAGGCATCTGGCATGTCATCTCTTCAGATACAGGAAGAAGAAAAGGAAAGGCTACACGTGGATGTCATAATTGAAATGTTATTCATCTGGTCTTAATGCTGCTTTAACTTCACCTCCTTCTAGATGCAAGTTCAGACATTGTATGCACACTGACGTGCGCCAGAGAAACAAATCCAATGAAATCTAACAGCTTTATATTTTGTGTTTGGACGCTTCAGTGTCTAGCAAACTGCATACTGCAGCTGAGACTACAGGCTAAAAACTATATAGCAAAGGCACTGTCAGTCATACCTCATTATACCAAGAGGGTCTAAAGCTTCTTCCTCTTCTTCCTGCTCTTCCTCTTCCATTTTGTGCCCCTTTTCAGCATTTTTCACTGACACAAGCTGTGAGATTATGTCAGGTTTCTTCTCCTCTTTGAAGAAATCCAATACTTCATTTTCTTCCTCTTCTTTGTCCTTGTCATCAGGGATGTTTTTACTCTTGAAGTCAATGACACCAGTAGATTTTGTTCCTGCAGAATACAATGATAGAAGCAAAACTGAGCACACAGGACAACAGCATGTTTTACTTAATGTATTGCACCTGTTCCTTATTACTTTGGTTGGGGCAATAAACTATATGAAACTCACTCAATGTTCCTTACTGTCCCTTGCATCTATTGATGCAATATTCTATGTCCAATTTGTTCACTAATTTTAAGTATTTAAGTAGAGAAAGATAGAGGAAATGAACTTTATTTAAAACAAAGCAGTATACCTCTGAACTGCTTATTTGCATTCCTTCTATAGTTAATGGAAACAACATAGTTTCCAGATGGTTACTCATCCAAAGATGAGAAGGAGTTTCCCTCTGAAAGTGCCTGTTTCTCTCCCCTGGCTACAGAGAAGGCCTAAATACTAGGCTTAGATGTAGGTAAATAACTCTTACATAGGTAGCTGAGATAAAGCCCACCTTTCATTAACTCTTTTGGGCTACTCTGAAAGGCAGGAAAAGTAGTTTCTATGGCAGCTTTTCAATATGCACTTCCAAACAAACTCCGAAGTTTTAACTCTCTTCAGTACACAAGATCCACCAGTTCTGGAGCAAGCTGAAAAGATTTACTTTGACTAAGTCTTCTTGTTGTACTTGTTATATGCAAAACTGAGAAGAATAAGGAACACTGAACCATTCCTTGACGTGGTGTGTCTAGATGTTTGGGAAACTAATTTAAAATGGTAAGATCAGCTAAAAATAGGCTAGTGAAAATCACGACAGAGAAAATTCATGGTTTCATCTTAAGGTATCACTGTTTGGGAAATGGATCTCACACAGCCTTATATGTCTGCATCAGCCTAGTCATCTAGGGGTGAATTCACTGCCCAAACATGGGCACCTACGCTAGGCAATTGAGCCTGTGCTCCCCTATAGGTATAGGGTGCTGAGCAGGTTACACAGCTGAGATTAGGACATTTCATATTTTACCCTTACATAGACACCTATATTTTACAAAATGGATTCTCCTTAAACATCCTTGAATATATTGACTATATCTCCAGCATCTGTAAAGAAAGTCTACACAACTAGCTTGAAGATCTACAGTGTACGTATCTTCATGTGTAAGTAAGTGAGATGAATCCCATCTCATTTATATAGTGAGGTTCATATTACTCTGAGACAGATTTTCATGAATAGGTCACATTATTTGTCCACTGACTATGCACAGTCCAGGCTAATACAGCTGTAGAAATCTACACGATATCCAGAAAGGGTTAAGTAAGATAAATCCAGATTTTTCTGTCTAAGGGGTTTATTTTCAAGAGAATGCTATCAGAAGGGAAAAAAAAGGAAAAAAGCTCCCTAACTTTATTTGGCAAAATCTTTTTGCTTGTATTATGCAATTCTGCCCACTTTTGGACTGTAGGAAGCTGCTCTGAACTGTGAGCTTTGTGTCTGAGAGCTTTGGTCACAAGAATGTGCCCTTGCCAGTCTCATAAAACTTCTAGCTTGGCCTCACTTGACACTTTTGCAATTTACTGTTCACACGTGGTGACTTGCTAGCACTTTGCAGATTCACCTCTTTAAAACCAACACTGCACTGAGAATCCTGCACAGTGCCAGGCTGGAGTACTCCCTGTTTGGCAATTCTCAGCTGGATTGAAAGCCCATCTGCTCCCTTCATTCAGTGACTCCCAGTTTTACTCAAGGAACACAGAAAGAAACTGTTGCAAACACGAGGAAAAAAATAAAAAAAAAAAAGGAAGAGGTGAGAGAATAGGTTTAATTAGTCTGTTATCCAAATATTTTTCTAGGTCAAAAGTCTTATCAGTCTTATTAGGAAAAAAGAAAAAAGGAGGAGAGAGGAGGAGAGAGGAGGAGAGAGGAGGAAAAACACAGAGCACCGTTCACTAAGAGAGCTCCTGTGTTGTCCTTTTAGGGTTTATCTCTCTACTGAGGATAGATGATTATTTAGACTTCTGCACTTGGGTGTTCTGAATCAGAGTTTAGCTAAACACCTAACAGAAATTAGAGCTCCTGAGGTGGGTATGTTCAAATACAGCATCACGGAACTGATGCTTCTGAATGAAGCATGTGCCCTCTGAGGGGCAGGGGAAAATATTGGCATTCCTGACTGTGCAGATGTGCAAAGGATTGTTCCTAGTGACAGCCTTTATTCTGGCATTCTCCAGTTACCTGCCTCAGGAACTTAATAATGTTTTTATTAAGCGCAGTCAAGGGAGAGGGGACACTCACATCTGTTAGTTACCTAAGAATTCCAGTAACTCTGGACTTGTTGCTAGATCCTCATCTTTCGAGATGGATTTCATGATATCATTGAAGGTTGCTCTTCGCTCACAAATGTCAGATTCTCCCACAAAGAGAACCTTTCTAGGCAGAAGTGGAAGAGAAGCCTGTGGATATTGTGCTGCCAGCCTGTGGTAAAGCTCTTCTATTTCGCTGTACTTCTTGGAAACCTGCAATGAAACACACTGCCTGGGTAAGTTTCTTTACAGGCAAGGGGAAGACACAGGCATCAAGCAGCAGCTCAAGTACTGAAGTGAAACATTAACCCTGGACACTAAACTGGAAAAACACGTATTACCAAGGAGCTCTACCTATGGCCTGGTAAAAGCCTCTTATCTACACAGTGCATCTCCAAGTCTTTTGCCTGTTTTCCAATTCAGTTATTAAGACCCGCTCCTCTAATGAAACAGAATTTTGTTGCCACATACCTAGAGTCCATTTGTCCAAGTCACCAGCTAATAAAATACAGGCAAGATGAGAGCTCCAGATACTTCTCTGACAGCAGAAATTCCTGTCCAGTAAAAATGAGCTACTTGACGCCTAGCCCCAAAAGATGTGAGGGAAAGGTAAGCCTAGCCAAGTAGGCATATGAGCAGCAGGAATATTTTCACCATGGTGCCAGAATAGAGATTTCTCAGTCCTGGTGGCTTCCCGTGCTCTTCTGGCTCTTAAGGTCTCATCAACAGGCACATTTGCTCCCCTGCCTAAGCACCTGATATAGAAACTAGGACATGGACCTCAGCTGACTCTTTAGTTTACCCATGATGTGGGAAAAAAACAACTAAAATAACAACAAACAACTTGGTTGGGGCCTACAGGTTCTTATACAAGGAGAAGATAGCAGCCATCCTTCAACAGAGCCACTCCTTGTGCAGGTAAAGATGGAAAGTCTGAGAAGAAATGTGGCCCAAGATAGCAAAGGGAAAGCAATGTCCATGGCAACACTAGCTAGAAATGAGGTGGAGTCTGCGCTGCACTAAGTTTTGCATTCCAAACTGGACACCTGAAGGAAAAAAAAAAGAAATGATACGAAACTGGGAGGAGTAGCTGACAGCCCAGAGGGCTGCGCTGCCATCCAGAGGGGCCTGGACTGGGCGGTGAGAAACCTTACGAAATTCAACAAAGACAAGTGCAAGGTCCTGCAACTGGGGAAAAATAACCCCAGTCACCAGTACAGGCTGGGGACCGACCTGCTGGAGAGCAGTTCTGCAGAGAGGGACCTGGGTGTCATGGTGGATGACAAGTTGACCATGAGGCAGCAGTGCCCTCGTGGCCAAGAAGGCCAATGGGATCCTGGGGTGCATTAGGAAGAG
>VZSV01000056.1:4376275-4390142 GCA_013398735.1 Nothocercus julius | reverse complement strand
TTTTTTTTTTTTTTGTTCATAGGAAGAACAGCCCATAAGTTTGGATCAGACACTCTGTGCCTGGACCATCAGGTATGGTGACAGTGGGATTTCTTTGCAGATCTGATCATCTTTTGGGGGCCTGGGGAGGATGTGTCAC
Organism: Nothocercus julius; assembly: GCA_013398735.1. Lineage (NCBI taxonomy): Eukaryota > Metazoa > Chordata > Aves > Tinamiformes > Tinamidae > Nothocercus > Nothocercus julius. The sequence continues at coordinate 4,390,003 of VZSV01000056.1, read as the reverse complement.
AAACCTAAGAACCAAAACTAGTAAGAGTGTAACATCATTAAGAAAATTTGATTCTCTGCCAATTCCAGGACTACTCTTAGTTGCTTCTTTCACTTGTACAGGTCTCTCTTGTCTCAACCCAGTTGTGTATGAGCTGAAGAAAGAGAAAAAGACTTTCTAACCCTCCGGGCTCTTTTCTTTAGGACTAGTGGCCTTCCTTGTGTCTCTTAATTGTCAAATGCTGGGTAGGAAGTGGTTTACTTTGATCCTTTATTTATTTATTTATTTATTTATCTATCTATCTATCTTTCCTTCTTGCTCTTCCTTCCTGGACCCTTAACAAATAGAAACGTATTCATGCAGTCAATATTCAGTAGCCTAAACTATGCATAGCTGACGTGTCTCTATCAGAACACTCTAAATAACTGTGAATAAGTTCCCAGACACAATCCTGTTATTTTTATTGCAGAGATGCATAGTACTTAATAGAGTCTCCATGATTTCTGCCCAGATATGGTCAGATCAGATGCTTGCTAAGATGAGTCAGAGGTAACTGTGAAAAGTTGAAGAAGACATTCAAAGATGAGGGGGCCCATAGTATTTAAGTCAAATGTCTCCAGAAAGTGAAAGAGTGAATACATGACAAGTAAATTAACCTTAGTAGATGGTTCTAGGAGCTTCAGTTGTGGAAATTTCAAGATATCTTAGCATTAGAAAGTGTCCATATAAAAGGAGCTCTTGCTGACAGATGAACTCAATCTGAAAACCTAAAGTATCGGCTTTCTGGAACAGGGATGTAACAGAGAAAACAAGTTTTAAACAAGCAATGTAAGGAGAAATTAATATAACCTCTATCCTTGCTGTAGCATTTTCAGTAGTCATCATCATCATCATCAAAAATCTTTTAGCTGTCTTTATTGCCTAGAAATAAAAGGAAAACTTGATGAACTATTCTTAGAACTCAAAACACAGATCTCTCATGTAGATATATCCCAACTACAATGCAGTAATTTTATAAAGTGAATGATTATGGAATACTTCTTGAACATTTGGGTTCCGTAACATGATTCTCAAGATCTGTGTGCACCTTCAAGGAAATTGCAGGATGACCTGCATCATGAGCTGCCTTCCGTGTGATTGATAAAAACTTTCTCATCACATTCAAGTAGTTAAGTCCCCAGTATGTCTAGTGGGTGACCACGCTGTGAAACAAGCACTTTTTGACTCAGAGCAATGGTGTCCCGCTCTGGCCAGCCTGTCACAGAGCAGAGGGGTCCCAGAGGCCCAGGAGTAGCTGCTAAATAAATTATTATCCCCATTGTCCCCTACCTCCTTAATAAATCCCTCCTGTGGACTCAAAAATTCTTTGTACTCTCATTATATAGGACCTACCTGCTTTCCCTGCTCCCAGGTACACAGCACAAGATAACAGGACATAGCTATAGCAGACCCAAATGCATCAGACATCTAGATAGGGGCAATTTGGCTCAAGGCAGATGAGGATTAGTTGGTTTTGCCTCTGGATTAATTTTTCTGTCCACTAGAGAGCACTCAAATACAATTTATCACCAGGGCTGGGTTGCTAAGAGCTGCTATTGCAATCGCCTCGCTGTGTCTCGCTGTTTGGGAGCCCGATGTCCAGCCTGAACTCATGCTCGGGAACAGTTTACTTGCCTGGGCCATCCCACTGACTCCAGTCTAACCCTCAACTCGTGTTCAAAACCTGAGTCTGATTGCAATTGTGCTGGAGTTTTCTACAAAGCTGAGGCCAGACGATGATATGAGTGCATTTGCCATTAGGACTGACATTTATATTTACTTTTCATACGCAGCTTTACTCCCAATAGCTAAACTAAGAGTATTTCAAAGAAATATATCCCAAAGGAGTTCTCTCAGCCACCTACCTCAATAAGAAAAGGGCTGATGGGCACCAAGTGGGAGTGGGTGGAGAAAGGATCCCATGAAAGACATGTTGAATTTTGGAAATCAGTTTGGAGCCATAAATGTCCCCCTCCCCAGTGCTCAGAAAGGGTCCTAAACACATGTATTCTGCCATGCTAGACATGACTCCGAAGCTTGCTTCACCAATTTAAAATGTGTTTAGAGTTTTGCAAGGGTTTGGAGAAGCCCAGATGGCTTGAAGGCTGGTGGTATGCTGCAGAGCTTATGGTCATAAGCCTGTGAGATAGCTAAAAGCTGGGTCTCGGCCTCCTCAACAACTGCTTGGCAAATAGGATGTCCAGTAAGTGAGCAGGCAATGGGAGGCCCCGGGCAGCATGAGGAGTGCGTTGGGAACAGATATAGTACAGGGCTACAGACCTTTCCACTGACCTTTCCCACAAAGGCTTAAAGCAGGGAGGAAAATGTTGAAATCTTGAGTGACTGGTGACCAGATCTGTTTGTTCAATGCAACCTAAATGTGCTGAAGCCTCATAAATTCATCCCTGTCTGCTGCTCGGTAGCCAGTGTGGGGGCACGCAGGGATGGGAGCCCTCTACCAGGACAGGGGGTTGACCCCAGGATCGCATCCATGGGCGGTGTTTATTTCTCACCGTGGTGCACGGGCTGGTTCTTGGAGCAGGCGAGATGCCGGCATCTGCACGGGCTGTGTGTGATTCTTGGCAGCTCTTGGATTTGCTTTTGATCTGTCCCAAGCTAGCAAGGCAAGCAGCAGTGAATTCACAAGCCCTGGTGGAATGGTCCACCAAATTCTGAATCCCTGGCAAAGGACTCTGCTCATAACCATAAGTGGGATGTGGAGAAATTAGAGCCCTACTTAGGGTATAGTAAATAAAATGGAAAAAAACACAAGGACATAGGAGCATGTTCAAAAACAAAATAAATTGGCTATGAAATCACTATTTAAAAGCTGAATATGAAAATTTTTTAGACTTAGATCATATTGGGAGAAATACAATATTATTTAAATACTGAAAAATTGCAATAAGGTAATAGGATTCCAGTGAGAAGACCTGTCACTTTGTCATTTCTAACCCTATTTGTTTTCAGATGACAATTACAGAACCCAGATGTGAACCACTGGGAAATTTTATATTAGAGCTAGGATTCTCTGTAAGTTTCAAAGGTAGCTGAACTGGGAGATTTAAAATTCACTCTTGTTATATGATGTGGTAAGGCTGTTGATAGCCTGTCAAGGCAGCCCTTTAATCTGCACACCTCATAAGCTCGGGGTAGATTTATTCTGGGGATATGGGAGGAGAATTATATTGCTGTTCTTCATTATGCTTCATACTTTTTTCCCTTTTTAAACAATTAGCCTGTAATATCAGAAGCCACACATCAGGATGAATCTTGTAGAAACCATAGGTAATCTCAGTTGAAAGATAGACCTGCTTCTTTTCCAGCTGTAGTTGGCTAATTCAAATTCCACATCTCTGTTAAGTTTGGGGGTCCTATGTAAATCATGGATAAATTTCACAGTAGCTCTTCTTGAAGAAGAAAAAATGAGATTTTGTCTTTTCCCCAAGTTTAATAAAGCCAAGCCTTACAATACAGCAAATTATTTATATTACAAACACACCTACAAAAGATGGAATTTATTCCCAAAGGCAAAGCATAGTTTGGGGTAATTAGATCTTTATATGGGCACAGTTAAAGAAGAATTTCCCAGGTCAAGGAAAAGTGAAGGGACAGTGAGCAACCACAAAAGTTTCCAGGTATGTAGAGTCCCAAATACATCACCAAGTTTTTCAAGTGCAGCACATACCTGACCTAGACTGTTCCCCAAGGCTTTACCTTGGGTCTGCTCACTACTACTGAATAAGCTCTGGGGGTATTTATGCCCGTGCTACTCTGTTTGGCTGGACGTAAGGAAGAGCCCAGGATCTATTTAGACTAGCATGGAATCTTGCCGGCTTCACAGCAGAATGGACAACCTGGACACAGAGAACCTCCCGGCACCCTTCATTTGGTCATTCTTAATGGGCCATTAAGTTCTATGGGCTAATAAGCTGCTCGCAGAGCTTGGAAAAGATTCCTCACACATCCAGTGAGAGAACAGGGAGTTAAGCTGTCAGGCATATGGAGGAAAATAAATCACCAGTGTGGATGGATCAACATGATGAGTATGGTAGCGCTGGAAGAAAGCTCCTATCCCAGGCTGGTTGGCCTTGGTGCTGAGTCCTGGATGTTCATCACCTGTGTGAAGCCTGGAGATGAACCCCCTAACAGGCTCACAGAGGCCAGGGCTTTGCTCCTGAACTTACCTATCCCAGTCCAGTCTGAGCTGGGACTAGAGCTGGCCGCAGAATTTGCTTCTGGATTTCTTCTCAAAATTAGGTTACTTTTCAGGGACATTGTTGGAACACTTCTTCCACTTTATGAGTGATTCTAGACCTGATTGAAATTCTCCCAGATGGAACAATTTCAACATTCTGAATTCATGAGAAAAATAGGAAGGGGGTAAGAGGTTGGAGGGTGGTGTGTTATTCTTCATCATCTCTTCCTAACAAAAGAAGGTCTGTGCAAGTACTCTGTCTGCCTGTCATTCCATGTGTCTGTCAGTCTATCTATCCACTGCCCAACTAATAATGTTGAAATAACCTGTTTGCCAATTTTAAGCAAATAAAACAGTAGGGGGAGAAAGCTTGCAGCTCCTCCACGTATTGTAAAGCCTGTCAGCTGGATAGATGACAGTCCAACCTTTGTGCCCCACTAAGGGAAAGACTGAAGTGGAAACTCAGCAGATGCCTATTTGGTTTGGCTTTCCGGTAGGCCAAGTAGCTTGCTGTGTGCCTCCTTCGTGCAGACACAGCACACGCTGCCTGTTGTCTAGCTCATAGGAGGGGAATGCGGAGGTGCAGGCATTGCTACAGGGGGAGAAAGCAGGGAAAATGGGAAGGATTTGAGGCATTTCTGGAGCAGGGAACAAGGACGGGGGTAGGGTTGTGTGGTGGGAAGTATAAGGGATGTAGATCACAGGTTTTTGATAAACTTGTTTACATTAGCTCTGCTGATCTGTTTTGAACATGAGATGACTAATTTGGTAGATGTTAGGAGGGGAAGATTATGATCACCCAACTGTTTCTTGATGACAGAGAGGCAGGATAGTGTCACCCAGCTGTCCATGGAGCTCTGCAGATGTGGCTGTCTCACAGCACAAGCAGTGCAGCCTACCTTGCCAACTGATCTCTTCTACACAGCAGTATTGAGTAGGGGTACTCTCCTCATCAACCTTGAGGAGGTGTCTCTCCTCATCAATAGTATTTGATCCAGGGGCTGAATTTTGCCCATTAGATTTTTACAGCAGGTATTTTTATATCCATCTGCTCCCACCCTCTGATCCTCGCTTAGAAGGTCACTGACGATGACTTCTTGGTTCCAGGGTCACACTCATGGACTTCTGTATTATCAGTGTTATCAATGAAGATATATCTGATTAAAATAGTAAAGGTGTTATAAAGCAATAGCAGTTTTCCTGTCTAGCTACAGAGGGTGTGATTAATCTCCCATAACATTAGATATTGATCCCTCAGCATTTTCCTCTATGTTGATCATGTAGACTTGCTTTGTAGTCAAGGGAGAAAAGAATGTTTCTGGGACACAATTATTCTGACCTGTTTCAGATGCTTACTTTAAGAACAGGTGAATTGTGCCCTAAAAGTGCTTATTTTCCTCCAATGGCTATAAAAGGAGACTAGCAACGACCTTAGGTGTTCAGACCTCAATTCAGCTGTTTGCCTATGGTCTAGTGCCATTGGAGATGTCTTGGTATTTCCCACCTGCCACTGCCCCAAAGATCTGTGGGTCTCCAGTTGGTCCTGTGTCATGTCTTCCATCTCTAGGATGATTTCTTGGATCCCAAATACATCTCAATTTACAATGTCTCCATAGGCAGCTGAGCCAAAAGGATTGCAATTTCCATCCTGAGACCTGAGTGCCACCCTGTTGGTGCCCATATGTGCATTAGATATATAAGCACCCATGACAGTAGTTGAAAACCAAGTCAGCACAGTCACTGGAGCTAAGAGTGTTACAGCTGATTGCATCTTCCACATCTCACACTTACATTATAGACATGAATCTATCCTACCTGCTTCCTTATCACATTCATTACAAAACAGTAATGACTACAGTATATATAGTATATAGTATAGTATATACAGTATGAGTGTTGGAGATTTTGTAGAAAGGGAAGACTTCCTCGAGAGACCTTATTACCTTAGCTGGTCCTACAACCAGTTGTATCCCCTCTCCCTTCATTTATTTGGAGCCTTTGCTGAAAGCAGGCAGCTGGGTGTTCAAAGCAGCGGGTACAAAACCCGAGTGATGAATACTGCCCAAGCAATACACACTAAGGTGAACTGGACTGTGCTTAACTGGGAAGTTTAAAGGGAGATCCAGGAATCATGACAAACTGCTCACTTGGAAGGTGCTTTCCCTTCTCCAGGTTCTATCAGGAACTAGATATGCCTGCACAAGGGTGGAAATTAACCTGCAGTGAGGATCCAGGGGCTCACAGGTGGTACCAGATGCCCATATTTAAGCTGCTGAGTTGCTGTCAGTTGCCTGAACCTATATGTGAGTGTTCAGTGAGTAGGAGCAGGCATGATGGAAGGCAAAGTGGGCATTTGACTGCATCAAATATGAGAGGTAGGACTGAGTATTACCTTAATACCAATGCCAAAACAGCCCACACCAGTTGGCCAACTCTGCAAAAAAAGCTGTAGTTGTGTAAACACAGCTGTCACTGCCCAGAGACCTGCCTTACCTCAGAAATAGGTTGGGAAATATTCAATACATTCCATATTTCTCTTCCTAATATTCATTATATCTACTTAGGCAGAGATATAGGGGTCAAAAGCCTTATGCTGATTTTTATTGTAAAAACTGACCATGCAAAGAAGCCTTTAAAGGGAACTAAGTTGCTCTTTCTATTAATTTGAGGGATCTTTGAGACAGAGGAATGCAAAAGAAGATGGACAGCCCTTTGGTATAGCTATAGAGAAAGTTGTGCAATGGCTGATGTTGCAATCCTTACACATTCAAAACCTACTCTGACAGTATGCTACGAAAAGATAACGTGTCCACATAATACAAGAGCTTTTTCCAGCCTGCGTAGTGCCTTCCACGTTTCGTCTGCGCAGAAGGCGGCTACCTGCTATGAAGCCCTTCACCAGGAGATGGTGCTCCTGCCCCGGGAGTTTAGCTGGGATAGCCCTACCTGCGAGGCCAGGCATTACCTAAGAGCTGCCTTGGGGTTCTGTAGCTTCTCGGTCCCACCGAATAACACAGCAAGTCTACTGAGATGGGGAAGGGGTGGTCCTATGGGAGAGAGGGTTTCTCCTCAACTAGTCTTCTCATAATACTCAAGAGCTGAAGGAGAAATAGGACCAGGGAATGACATGTCTACAAAAAAAAGGGACAGAAAAGGTGAGATGGAAAAGGAAAGCAGAAGTCATGGGGTTAAAAGTACAAAACTGGACAGGAGGATGGAAGATGCCATGGCAGTAAAAAGTAGTTCATTGAGCTGCTCAGACATGCTGTTCTGGCAAGAAGATCATCAAGTCATCATCTTTGACTTAAAGTGGTCCATGGAAAACATGGAAACCTCCATGGAAAGCTCTAAGCAAGCAGGACATTGGACTGCATCCTTTTTTCATCCAAATCCCACCTTCCTCCACATCTCCTCCTCATTGTCAGAGCCCAGGACAGCTGCAGGCAGGGAGGAGTATTGGCCAGGGTTAGGTCTGCTCTGGCTCTCTGTGTGCATTAACTTACCTCTCCTTAAAAAAAAAAAAAAAAAAAAAAAAAAAAAACAAAAACAGAAAAAAACAGTAACTACTGAGGAAACATTGCTTTTCCAAGGTGTTATTACCCAAAAGGGAGGGAAATCACTTCTCAGGGGTAAAGCTTTCTTTGCCAGACCCCTGTCATTGTACAGAATTATTGGGCTGACCTTGAGGACTTCAGGGTTTAGCCAATGTAACTCTATTTAGCTGGTCTTTTGCTGAAAATAAGAGCAGGGGATTAAAGAGAACTGGAGTAAATGAAAGAGAAAAGATAGCTTTCTGATGAGGAACAAACAATGCCAAAGGATGGGAAAATGCACTTAAACAAAAAAAACAATCGTCTTCCTCCCATGTTCATAGCTATGCATGTCTGTATCTTGAATGTTAGGAGTGTGACAGAATTTGGCTTAATGTTCAGACTTCGTTTGGGACAGAGAGCCAAGGGCTTGATTTTGGTAGGGAGAAATTCACTGTCTCCAAGAACAAAGAACTGAGACCAAGGGGACAGCTGTGAGCACTGCTAGCTTCGGAAGGCTGGGGAGATGGAACAACAGAGATCTTTTGGAAATAGCTGGGAACTGGGAAAAATGGGGGGAAGTATTGTGTGGAATTTCACTTTCTTGCCCTTCCTTGGGTACCCACTTGCTGACACTGTTCCAGCAAAGTCCCCCCTTTGGGGCTCATTTATGCCCCTCAACAAGCCTGAGGAGCCTCCATAAGGGGCAAGGGGCTGGAGAACAAAAGCCAGAGAGCTGTGCAATAGCTTTGAGCAAAGAGGAAAGGGGACTGGGTGGAAATGAACGGGTGAAAGAGGTTAAAATAAAGAACCACTGAGCAGGGGAAGCCCAGCACAACAGCATGATGTGCTCCCAACATCATCCTAGTTGCTGGGCCATGCTCTGCCTGGACATGTAACAGCAGGAGGGGTGAGGAATAGGTCTGCAGTTGCCAGGTCTTTACCACCCAGCTCCTTCCTCCCAGTGCAGTGGCTTGGCCAAGTCAGACCTGGCTGTTACTGGGCTGGGGGTCTGGTCTAAAGCACTATGGCCATTCCTGTGCTCCTACTGGAGTGGTAGGAGAGCACCTCTCCCCAGGGGTGTTTCATCTGGGGCAGCTGGAGTTGGGCAGGCAGCTGAGGTGCTGTCTGTGTGGGAAGATCCAAACTACTGTAAGGGCTCTGGGCTATTCGGTTGACACTGTAGGACGCACTTCCCAAAGGTGCTGCTCTCTCTCCCATTAACTATAACTACGAGGAAGGTGATTTGTTGGCAGAAGACAAAATGAAATAAGGTGAATCCCACCCCCACCAACCTGATGTCCAGCACCATAATGACACTTCACCCTGATTTGGCATTCGTGGTTTGATACATTGACAAATTATTTGCCGACCCTGCACTTTCTGAAAAGCAGATAGGCTTTTTAAAAGTGTCTGAGTGTTCAACTGCATTTTGACTTATTGTCTTGAGGTGCTTGTGCCAATCCTTGTATACTAGCTGCTGAATAGGACAACTATCCCTGAGGGGATTGGAAAGTCTAATCTACAAAGCTTATATGTTTCCAAGAGAGTTGAATTCTCTAAGCAAAGCATTTCCGTAAGTCTCCAGTCCCTTAGCTAGAGCACATCATTCAAATAGAAAGTGATGTTAAACGAGCATAGCTTTAGAGGTGCAGACTGCGGTGATGGAAGGTCTCCAGGCCTGAAGGAAGGCAGTCCTGGGAGTTCTGAAAGCATCTGATGTTACATGCTTTTACTTGTACCTTGATTTGTCTTATCTTCCCTGGCTATCCCCGTGCAGACAATCAGAAAGAATTCAGCTTGGCTTCGCTTTAAGCGTTGGAAGGAGCTGCTGGAAGATTTGGAAGGAAAATTATGCTGTTGCTTGGTTACTAGCTGAGCTGGCCTTGCCGTCACTTGTAGCCATCTAGAAGACTTTTTTTAAGTGAAGCCACAAGAGGCTTCCTGTGTGGTCACTATATGAAAACATATTCTTCCAAATAACCACTAGCATCAAACTTTCACCTCTGTGAACTTTCTGGAGACTTGCAAACTTACTTGAGCCCCACTGATGGAAACAGCCCAAAACACCTCACTTTCTGAAGCGTGGAGGAGCTTTTTTCTTTGCAGATTTTTTTTTTTTTTTTTTTTGGTTTCACCATGAATTTGCCTATGGTTTACGAGGGGATGCTCCCACAGGAGGAGGCTTCACCCTGCCCAGGTCTCAGCCATGGAACCCTAGAAATGAAATTGGCATCTGCTCCAGCCTCCATAAGCTGCCATGAGTAATGGAGGAGAGCTAAGCAGGGCAGTTCAGGGGAACAGGAGAGGAACCTGCAACAAAGGGGACATCAGCAAGGTGGGGATGATTCCTTCATCAGGAAGGAATTCTGATGAAGGAATCCAGCATCCCAGAATGTTCCCACTAAAAATACAGGCTGAGTGAGCTTGCCCCCTCCTTCCAAAAATGTGGCCGGAACATGTCTTCATGAAGGGAGCTATCATGGTTAACACAGAACTATCTGCCAAGGTTGTTAAATGGAGCTAAGCCACGGAGTCAGGATCTCTAGCATAGGATTGTTGGCTTCATGTTATTAGGGGCAGGTTCTAAGGGAAAAACTTGCGGCAACTGCGGCCCTTCATCTTCAGCTTAAGTTCTGGAAGACTTTCAGGTCATTAAATAATTGGGAAGGGGGCAATGGGACAGTCTCAGGATTGTGTTTCTAGGGTTATCAGGAGGACTCGTACCTGTAAGGGAAAGGTGAGAGAGGGTCAGTAAGAGGGACCAGAGCCAGTGTCACCACGTCGGGAGGAGGCCACCAGGGGCTGGAGCAGTTCGCTGCCTCCATGGCCAAGGGGAGCACTCCCAAGTGGAACAAGTCCCTTGGGTGGTGAAGTCAAACGGACATAAAACCTCCCTTGCTTAAATGGGTGTTTTTTCTGCATAAACTCGCTAATTGAGTTGTAAAATAAAACTGCAACCTTTCCTCTCCAATTTCTGCTGCTGCAGCAGCCTGCTAATTTGGTTTTGGAAGGGGGCTGGTAGAAGGTGGCGTTTTGCCAATGTGAAACTACGCGCAAAAGGTTTGCACTCGTCGAGAAGGGAGCCCGTCCTCGGAGCAGCGGGGGTCCGGGGCAGGAGGCGTCGCTCCGGGCTCCGCGGGTTTATGGCAGCTTGGGAAGGTCCTGCAGCTGGACAGGGCTGGGCTGATGGAAATCCAAGAAAGCCCAAAAGGGTTTAGACGAAACGGCAATGCAGAGCAGATGGGAAAGGCTGCGCTCGTGCACCTCGAGTGCGTGCGAGGGAGAGGATGGGCTGCGGGGCTTCGTGCCTGCCCTCGGCACGGCTGCACGGGGTCTGGGTGTGCGTGTGAGAGGTGCTGCTGTGGGCACGTGTGCCCGCTGTGGGTGCCGCTCGGGCTGTGGGCTGTGACTGCTCGCATGTGCCTGTCTTTGCGTCTTCAGGAAAGCTGTTTGGACGTGGATCGAACACAAGGGCGGCTGCACAGGGAGGAGGACAGCGTGGTGCAGGCTGCCCTGGAGGAACCTGCTGCTCAGCCTTGCTGGGGGGCATCCTCCAGGGGTCTGGTGCTGATGCCAGGAGCTGAAAGGAGGGACTGTCCAGAGGATGGGAAAGTTGGAGGGAAAAAGGAAAACTGAGTACAATCTGTCTGACTGTTCTTTCTATATCATTTTAATTTTTAAAACATAGAAGGAATAAGCCTCGTGGCTGATTTGCAATCCCCTTAAATGCAGGGCTCCTTGTTTGCAAAGGGTACCCACACACTATCAGCACGATCAAGGATGTACCTGCACAGAGACCCGGCTGGCCGCGGGACAGGGCAGGCAGTGGCTTCTTTGACTTTAAAGTTTGCTTCTTGGACAGCTCCCCACAATGGGGGCTGTGCCAGCAGGCAACCAAGGCAGGAGAAACCTCATCAAGAAGCCCCGGGGGCGGATGCACAGGCTTGTCTGAAGCCCAGCATCCTTCCCATCCCAGCAGTCCTTCCCAGCACAGAGCCTTTCGCTCCCGGCCGTCGGGATCAATGGGAGGGAAGCGCTGCTGCAGCGTCTAGCAAAGCGCGAAGGGAGCGGGAAGCGCCGGTGCAGCCCGTCCTGGTGCTGCGCAGCACCCGCGGGGGTCCCGGCGCCCCCTCCTGGGGACACCAGGGGTGGCAGGGATTGACAGATACTTTTCTAGGTGGCCTTTAGCTTCTGAAGAGCATCGGGCTCCCGGCGATCATGAATTACAGGACAGGCAATGCAAGCCGCCCCGGCAACCCCTTATACAAACGCTGTCCCTGCAACCCGCCCCATGCCAGCGCTGCGTCTACAGCGGCAAGACGTGTGAACGGCCCAGGATGAGCCGATCGGGCAGGGGCAGCGATGTCCCCGGCACCTTGTCCCCGAGCGCGCGTACCGAGCACATCTGCAGGCCAGCACGAAGAGCCCGCGCGCCGCGCGGTGACAGGGCACCTGCAGACTTACAGCCCAAAGCACCGCGAGAGGCCACGGTGACAAACGCTCGTGAGAAGCGATTGTTTTTGGGGGGGAGAGGAGAAAAAAGCCGTGTTTGTTTTGGCGAAACACCTACATTCCTTCAAATAAATCATCGCAGCACTTGTTTTTGTATTTGCGGAGAAATCGCAACAGACATAACCAGGGACTTAAGAGACTTGAAATAACATCCTAGTAAATACCCCACTTTGTTATTTTAATCGAGACCCAAGGAAACATCTGAATTTTACCAAGGAAACCCTCCATGCTAGGGAAAACATTAGCCTGCAGTCCGGCCGGCGCTTTGTTTTCCTTCGCTTTCGGTCTCCGGAGGAGGAATTACCAGGGCAGAGAGCGGCTCTAGGCACGGCCCCCCCCGGCCGCCCCGCTGCACCGCTCGCTCCGGCCGGTGCTCCTGTTGGATGGGGTCCCGTTGCCGGTGGGAGGGCGCTCGGACATCAAATATGGGAAGAGGGCCCCCCAAAATAAGGGTGGGGGTGTCCCCTCCCAACCAGGTGTGGGTGTCCCCTCTCCAGTACAGGGTAATGCTCCCCCCAAACTACAAGAGGAGGCGCCCACTCTCCAATATGGGCTGGGGATCCGCCATCCGAAACAGGGGTGGGGGCCCCCCAATTCAAAATAAGGATGGGGGGCGTATCTCCTTTCCAGTCTCTGAAGGAGGTCGCCCCCTCCCTCCCAAAGCAGAGCTGGAGCATTGCCCACCACCACCCCGAAATAAGGGGTAGGGTGCCCCTCCAGGGTTTGGAGGTGTCTCCCTGAAACAGGGGTGCAGGTGCCACCCATTATCCCCCCTAAATAGGGTTGGGATGCCCTCCCAAAGGGGACAGAGGTGACCCCCAAATAGACCTAGGAGCACACAACCAGGGACAGAGATGTCCCCCAAAATAGAGGCCAGGGTGCCCCTCCTGGAGGTCAGAGGTGTCCCCCTGAAGTAGGGCTGGGGATGCCCTTCCAGAGGGTGGAGGTGTCTCCTGAAAATAGGGGTCCAGGTGCCCCCCCACAGAAAGTGACCCCACAGGGAAAGGGACCCCTGAGATGAGCAAGGCAACAGGGGCAGGGGGGTCTCACCTGGGAACAAAGCCCCGGGTAGGCGGATGGCTGGAGGGATGGAGAGAGGGACGGAGGGATGAATGGAGGGATGGATAGATGGATGGATGGAGGGATGGTGAGATGGAGGGAGAGATGAATGGACAGAGGGATGGATGAATGGAGGGATGGAGGGATGGATGGATGAAAGGATGGAGGGACAGATGGACGGATGGATGAAGGGGTGGATGGTGGGATGGAGGGTCAGATGGAGGGTTGAGTAGATGGTGAGAGGGATGGATGAATGGAGGGTCATATGGAAGGATGGATAGATGGATGGATGGAGGGATGGATGGATGGAGGGGATGGATGAATGGATGGAGGGTTGGACGGAAGGACAGACAGATGGACGGCGGGATGGATGGAGGGAGGGAGGGATAGATGGATGGATGGATGGGT
>VZSV01000056.1:4342246-4371654 GCA_013398735.1 Nothocercus julius | reverse complement strand
GCCTCCACCCTTCAAGCAAAAGTGGAGCCAGCAGCAGCATCTGGGCACTGCTAACCCTTCCCACAGGCAGCAAGGACGTAGCTTGTCCCCCTGCCTGGGGTCTTCACAAAGAAAGAGAGGCTCTGGCACCTGCGCCAGGTTTCCTGGGGCTCAGACGAGGGCCAGGCGCCGTGGTGGGGCTGCCTGCCCCATCTCGCTGCCTGGCCCGTTCCCACCTTGGGCTACCCGCTCTGCGTCCCGGCTTGGTCAGAGCCTCCTCGTTTCCCTAGCTGAGCCGAGCTCTTCTTTCTCAAAGGTTTGGGGTTACTTTTGCAAAACTGTCTCTGCTGGGGGAAAGGTATAGGGGATGGAGCAGTGGATAGGAACTCTCTTTTCTGAGTGTAAAAGGACAGGGGAATTTTCATGGCTGTCTGCAAATGCTGTTTGCTAATGGGGACCGTGTTGTGCGCGATCAGCTCAGCCTGGGTCAGATCTGCCGTCTGGCCCCGAAAGCGAGAGGTTTCTCTCACTGCAAATCCACAGCTTCCCACCTCCGTTATCAGCTCAGAAGCTGTCACATAACCGGGAGCAAAGCTCATGGCTTCCTGGGAGACCTGGAGGAATGTGGAGTGTCGGGAACCTGCTGCAAGGATTAGGGGAAAAAAACTTCCCTATTCTCCTCCCGTCAGGTCTGATCTTGCTCCTGGTGACCCCCTGAAGGACCAGATCCTGCTCCTGTGCAGGGCTTGGTGGCAGCTTTCCAGGAAAGGTGCTGAAAAGGGCTCCAGGAACGGTCTGGGGGGGGGGGCAGCCTGGCTTGCAGAGCCCCAGCTGGTGGGGCTTAAAGTCATTCCATTGGGCCCTGTTTGCAGCTTGCGGGAGGGAAGTTTTTGAGCCTAGGGGACAGGAAAGATGTTCCCATAACTAGGGGCTGAAGCTGAATTCGGATCAGAAAAAAATCTCACGCACCTGGAAGAGCAGGTAGTGAAGCACGGCAAGGGCTCAGTGGCTTCGTGCGGTCTGGAGCGCAGCCGGGCCCAGCGATTGAAAACATCCGTCTTCCACTTATCTGGGAAGATGCAGAGCCCCCCAGGGAAGAGGCGTTGAACGGAGTTTCTCATTCTCCCAAATACTCTCTCCGTTGAACTGCCAAGCTCCACCCTACCTTCCTCTAGCACCGATGCCAGAGGCGGCCCCCATGTTCCCGGGGGTACCAGTCCCTCTCCCAGTTCCCCATCCCAGGAGCCTGGAGCAGCCAAGATCAGACCTTTCGCTTGCAAGGGGCCGAGTGCCGCTGTCGGGGATGAGGGTGAGGGGAAGCAGGGCCGTTTTGTGCAACACTGGAAGGACTAGGACTTGGAGTAACTCGGGAGCTCAGCATAAATTGCTTCTTTAAATGAGGAGGGGCTTTGCCCTGGTGCAAAGGTGGGTTTGGGGAATGAGTGGGGTCCTTGGGCAGCGTTTGGTTCTGACCTTGGGGTTGATAACGTGGTTTGCGCGGAGCAGATTTTGTTTGCAGCGGGTGCTGTGTGAGGTGGGCTGGGGGCAGCCACATGCTCCAGCCCTCCTCCACTCTGCACCTAATGGTGGTGTGAAGCGGCTCTCGTTGTGAAGGGAGGTACAATTTTATATATATATATATATATATATGTATATATACACACGTATATATATACGTATATATTTATGTGTATATATTTGCTTTTCTCTCAGCCCTTCTCTTCCCCCAAGTTCCTTGCAGTGGAGCTTCACGGGTGGTTCAGACCTAGGCAGGACGCATAGCCCCCAGCAGCTGGTGGACACCAGTGAGCGCGTGGGCCAAACTGGTGGCCCATGACCCGTCCCCAGGGCACAAGGGGCCGTGTGGGAGGAGGCCTCACTGCAGGAGCCCCCATGGCTGCTGGTGGAAGGAAAGGGCAGGTCCTGGGGACAGGACGCATGGAGTGTTAGCTGTGATGAGCTTGTCTGGGCTCAGAGCCGGCCAAGGGGCTCCTGAGCTCCCCAAGCAGAGGCGGCCCCAGCTAGCGAGCCGGGCAGCTTTTTTATGGCTCTGTCCATAGCTCTGCTTGTCCCGCATTTGTCAGTCACAGAGCTGAAGGGCAGGGAGACTAAATTGCCAGGACCTCCCTGCAACACCGTCCAAAGCCGCAGGAACAGTCCCCAAAATGTATTTCTGACCATCTGCCTCTTGCCTGGGCTGACTCTTGGGCACTTTCAAGCACTATAAATAGGAGACTGGAGGTCAGCTGTGGACAAGTGTGAATTCAGTAGATTCAGAATGATTTTAATGGATAATTACACGTTCTCCATCTGCAATATTTATACAACCTTTCCAGTAAAAAAAAAAAAAAAATAGTTTCCATGCGGAGAATATTCTCCTGGAGGATTTGTTTGACCTTCAGCACCATTTTTATCTGCAGGATATAATTACAGTGCAGCTAGGAGTAAGAAGCGCCTGAGAAGGGCTGTGTTTGCGCTGGGCAGGCCCCGTCCTCTCTTGCACGGAGCAGCTCCGAGGAGCCGGCTGGTCGCAGTGAGCCCCCCGCCGCTCGGAACACAGCGGGGTGCCCGCGGGGGCGCCCCGGACCACGCTGACACGCGTGCCTTGCCTTAGGTTTGCAGAGGTCTGTCGGACTGAAGCGTGTGATGACAGGGGCCACCACCTGCGCCGTGGCCTGGTCGCCCCTGTCCTGGGGCATCCCGCAGCAGGGACAGTCGAAAGCAAAATGGGTTTGGGCCCCGCTTAACTAGTGCCCGTGTTGATTTCTGCTCCCCCCCCCCCCAAACCCAGTTCATCAGAGGCAGAGTTACTGTTTTCTTATTACTAATGTAGCCTCGTGTTGGAGCGAACCCCGCGGGAAACGCGCCGGCTTCCTGCCGAGCGCGTCGGCAGCCCTGAAATCCTGGGGCCACAAGAGGCCCCAGGGCCGACAAAATAGTCTGTCCCGGGGCAGTGTGGCCGTGTGTCGAGAAAAAGGACTGCGTGGGGGATGGCGGTGGTGGTGAGAGCCTGATGGCTCTCGCACGGCAGTCGCCTCGGAGCTTTATTCTACAGGGGGCCGTGCTGCCCAGTACACGCTAAACCAGCACTTTGCACTAAGCTATGCACAGGAGGGATTTGGAAGCCTGCTGGATGCCAAGGACTATCGCACGGGCTTCGGGTGGCCACCAGATTATGTGCCATCCTCACCCTCTGGCATGAGTGTCCCCCCTACAGTGTGAGTTCCTCCCTCTTCAGTAGTGCGCCACTCTCTAGCAAGGCGTATGGGCCCCCCCACCTTCGTGGGCAAAACCGAGCTTCAAGCAGTGAGGGTTGAGCTGTTTTCATTTAGTTCTGCAAGACGGAAAAGGAGAAGAGGCCACAAATGTCCCACGGGTGTCAGGCAGAGCCGCTCCCCAGGGAAGCACTTGCAGCATCGTCCCCACTTGCCTATGGTCCTGGGCAAACCGAAGCATAGGAGAGTTGGGGACTCAGTCTCCCATGGAGGGGATGTTGCTGTTGGATGGGAAACAGTGAGCAAGGGTGGTAAGGGCACATTCTTCCGGCCTTCCTGTCTTTAAATTAATCATCAATAGAAGAATAGGCAATTTCAATGTAATGGTGTGTGTGACACTTCAGAATTTGTCATGAGCTCTTGTCTTCCCTGACAAACCGGCTGCATTCAGTCTTTTAATGCTCTTTACTCAGTAGAGCGTGTTGCCAGGTACACAGAAATGCTTGGATATCTCTGATACTCAGTTATGATGTTTTGGTAAGTGTCCTGGCCCTTACAAAAAAGACCAAAAAATTTGGAACTTCTACTAGTGTAAATCACCAGCCAAGGGCCCAACCCTACATCTCTAAGGATATTTTACAGCCCTGCACCTCAAGACATGTGTAGATTGTGAGTCAGCTTTTTCCTTTTACTGGCACTGGTGTTATAGCAGTCCTCCTTAATTTATTGTATCGGGGAGGAGTCTGATTTACATGGTGGTGGGAAGAAGTCATGGTCACGCTCGCTGTAGGTACTTACATTTAACTTCTGGCTGAGTGGAAAAGGTCAGGCGCAGTGTTGAACAGGAGAGCATTGTCAAGTAGATGGTACTGAAAACCTTAAACTAAAAAAACTTAATCTCAGAAATGGCCCGAAATGAAAACTAGGTATTTTCAGTGTCTCGAGTTTGCTCTCCTTTTTTTTTTTTTTTTTTTTTTTTCCTCAGCACTACTTATAATTTCATTTTTAAGTATTGTGAGTTCTTTTCTATGCTTTTATGTTTGTGTCTACATTACAAGTTTTCATGATAGGGGGCATTCAGACTCGCAAGGCGTTTGGTGAGGCAGGAAAGGCAAGAGGAATGAAATGTTAAGTCCGAGCAGCGTGAGTCCAGGGTGCTGTCCACGGCCTCCAGCAGCCAGCTCTATGGGGTATCCATAACTAGCTTGAAGTCAATGGGAGTAAAGGACTCATTGAAGTTTGGTGTGTTTGGCTCTGACCTCCCCTCTGTTTTATGGTGATAAAAATCTATCCTGGGGTTGTGCAGTTCTCCACCAACAGAGAACGATGAGCATGAAAGCGTGGGTGCAACCCAGCCTCCTTGGGAGCCGTGGCGTTGGCTTTGGTCTCTATGGAAAGAGGATGGTTGTCTCCAAGGTGTTTCATTCACTTTCTCCATCATACTTTAAAAAAGGAGGAGAGGAGAGGTGCAGGAGGGGAAAAAAAAGCCTAAGTTGTGGGCAGCTCTTCCCATGATGGGCTGCGTGTTGTGGGAAGAGGGTGAGCAGCCTGGGGGACAGCTCCCCTTTTACTTCTGGGTTCACTGCAGTGCCGTCCTTGCTCGCAGGCCCACGCCTGTGGGAATGCACTGCTTACATTCACCTCGCCTACTGTGAGTAGGTCAATCTGCGGGCTTTTAATTAGCACTTCAAAACAAGGGTCTGAGTTTCTGAAGAGCTGAGCAACTCTTGCTCCCGTGCGTCTCAAGGCTAAGAGTGTGCAAGTACCTTCGAACACCCAGCTCCTACCAGCTCCGAGCAGGTTCAGGGGTATCAACTCGAGCCTTGTCCATCTGGAGTCTTTGGCCACATGCTGCACGGTGGCCGCTTGCTGGAAAAGCTTACAGGAGTTGGACCTGTTTCTCTGCTGGTGACCGTGGCTCCATTCTTGGGGCTCCCCATTTTCAGTGCAGTCGGGAGCGGCACCCGTGCTGTTCGCTGTGGTGGTTTGCTACGTTGCTCCACATCCTGTCATCGCTTGTTCTTTTTGTGAAGTCAAGTCAAGGCTCTCTGGAGCTCCCTTGGCAAAATGAGCCTCTCTGCTGGTCAGTCATGGTTTTATTTATGTGTTCTTTTCTTTGATCAGAAAGGAAAATATCAAAGCAACTCATGTTTCCAATAACCGTATCTCTAGTAGTTAAATTTTTAAAGCAATATTCCTATCCCTGTGTGTGCCTTTTAACTATCCATGTATTTGTTCAGCTTTTTCAGATCTGAGTGTGTGAAATATCTCTAAAGAAGATAGCTCTGTAAGTGATGGTGTAAATGCATTGTTTGTATGTATTCTAAAGTTTAAATAGATTGTACATATTGGATTGTAAATGAACTGTAAACAGCAATTTATATTTTCTTGAATATATTATATAGCAGTATATATTTGTTAAATAAGTATTCTTGTATACTCTTCAATAACCTTTTTAATATTTTGTACAGATAAGTTTATTAAATATTTTATTGATAAATAGCTCTCCACAAGATTTTTCTTTTGAAAACTTGTGCATATGTATCAAAAACAGCCCATTTCAGAGCATCTTTCATAAGTTGAATGTACATTTACCTAGGATGTTAAAAGCAAAAATGAAAAAAAAAAAAAATTACACAGCCTTCCTTGACAACCTCTTATTTTTTCCCGTCCCATGAAAGCAGGCTACAGAACAGTAACTGTTTGCCATGGAATTAGCAACAAGAACGACATCTTTTCTTCGTGTTTCTGAATGCACTGTAGTTAGTAGCTCAGCTGCCTTGAGTTTCAGCTCTCTGGCTCCAGCCAGATGAACAGGATTCTCTCTCTTGACTTGAACAGGAGGCCTTAGAGGCTCAGAAACTTTGAAGCAGAGGAGCAAATACAGAAACATTAAATTCGATGAGTAAATACAAGAGCTGAGGTGAAGAACATTGCCTGTTTGAGTCCTGATTACGATCCTGCCTGATGATTACAGCCTGCCTGATGGTTTTGACTTGAGCATAGGCTGCTTGGGGATGGTTTTTTTCAGGTGGGCTGTTGCTGTGCTCTTCACTGGTTGGATAAGGGTGGAGGAAGGGACGAGAAGGGCCGGAATGTAGTTAGAGCTGGGCATCCAGCACCTATCAGCACTTTTGGAAATTCCACTTTTAAACTGTACTCAAATGCCTGGATTGAAGCGCTTTGCGTCTGACTTGGCCTCTGGAGCTACGTGGCTCCCTTCACTTGTGACAGAGGGAGCCCAAGGCACTGGTCTTCCTGAGACATGCGGGATTCCCAGTGAGGGCAGGGTTTCTTTTTTAGTCTGTAGTACTCACTTAGCACTTCAGGCTAGTCAGGTGATTTACAGCATCATTAACTAATTAATCCTGATAGATATGCTGAAAACCAAGCAGTGTTATGGTCAGTTTGTAGTTGAGAGAAATTAAAAGCACAGCAAAGATGGGTAATATGTCTGAATTCCCACACGGATACAGTAGAGGAGCATGCAGACCATTCCTAAATTGGGATGTAGTGTGACTCGGGCACCCACATATTTACCCTAACGTAAATGCCCAAGTCCTTTACCTGGACAAAAAGGAAGCTGGTACCTGCCAGGACCTCCAGCGGGAGATGTGTAAAGGGAGGATCTGGTACCCCCAAGTTCAGATATCTAAGTTAGATTAGACAGAGTATTAGGCATTTATTTTAAAAGCATTACTTCATTAACTGGAGTTGAGTAGGGGAGCTAGATCTGCCTCTTTGGGCCTAAGCCAAAGTCTAGGGAAGTTAATTTTAATGCACACTTTGACTTCAGGGGGGTCTGTAGCATCTGCTAGTGACTTAGCTGAAGTGCCTTGCATAATGTCCCATGCACCTGCATGTAATGCAGTACCTTTCATAAGAGGCCTGGGGCCCATCACTGGGACAGGCATTTGCTGCAAGTCTCAGCTGTAGTCCCTGAGTACAATTCCAGCTCATTTTCAGTAACTGCCTATTATGTGGGCATGTTTTCCTTGCTACAAAAACTTCTATCCTCATTATCACGAAGTGCTAGTTCCACAGGAATCCTCCTACGGTGGACTGTCCTATTTTGGTACAAACCAGCAGGGATATGAGCATTAAAAAAAAGAGCCCTCCCATTTTGTGGGCAATGCCACATTTTTATTTTGTACATATTACTCTTTGCTCAAGTCTGCTATGACTAAAGCTACAAGATCAGCATTTCAAATTTCCACTGGTACTGTCCTCATTTAATCATCACATGGGTCCCTCTAAGCACGTGTGCAACCCTATTGACTTCTTTGAGACTGTTCTGGGGCTGTAGCTGGAGTTATACAGTCCATTTTGCCCGGGAGGCTTAAAATTTTGATCCTTTGTGGGTGAAAACATAGGCTCTTCATTAAATGGAACACTGGTGGCTTTCAAGACCCCTTGCGTGACGACAGCAGATGATGTTAACACTTCAAAACATGCTTATTCTGTAAATGGTATTCATTTTCCTAACATATTAGCCTGGAATAGCAGAATCCTTAACAAATTTTAAGGATTCCTCCTAGAAAAAGGGCTAGCTGACTCCTGGCACTGTGCAAGTGCATGTTTCTCCATTCAAAGTGATCTGGTCTTTATATGCAAGGATTTCTCTTAATAAAAGAAGCAGAGTGTATTTTAGAGCTTGGGGGCTTTAAAGTGAACTTAATCAAAGTGTTCATAAATCAGGACAATTGAGGACCATTCATGACAAAAGATCTGTAAGTACCTGACTTGTACACCCTACCCTGAAGAGCGAGTTAGATGTTTTAAACAACATTCTGCATCGTATTAGCTTCTGCACACTGGCTGATAAAAGATCCATAACACAGTTAATTTTCTTCATGCACACTCCTGCAATATGTGAAATGGGAAAACCTAGTCCATTTACAACCAGTCTAAACCCTTGAAAACAGTCTCTAATTTAAAGTCTCTCCTCTCCAGTCCCATCCAAGCGTTGTCCTGTTTCCCGTGTGATGCTACCGAGAGCAGCGATCACTCCTGGCAGCTGGACTCTGCTATTACTGCTGCATCTCGCTTCTGCTAAAGCCACATCAGCTGTTCCAGCAATATATGCTCTTTTAATAGTTCCTGGTCGCTCACAAACTCTCTCTGGATTCTTCTTTTGTAAGTGTGCCAAAAACAAGAGCATGTTTGCCTACAAGCAGAGCCTCAGGCACTTACTGTCATTGAGAGTCTGAGTGTGACCTGTGACACAGAGTAACAGAACATTCTCTTGGGCCTACCACGTTCATCCAAATCCAGGAATACTTGGAACAACTTTTTAATATTAATGATAACACTTCATCTCTTGTTTAAAGTCTTTATTGGCAACTAACTAGACCAAAGAAAGGGAGGAGGAGGGAGATGCATGTATAAACTGATTTTCTGCAAAATAAATAAGTAAATGACCTCAACTGCAGACAGGAGATTATCTGCTGTGTCTCATGTATGTAATTTGTCTCCTATAATTTAAGAAATCATTTAGCTTGAAGTTCAACTTCAAACTTTCCACCATAAACATGGGACAAGTGTTTGTCAAACCTCCTGTAAGGACAAACCTTACTAATCTACAAGCTCTAGAGCTCATTCAAACCAATGAACACTTAGCTGGAGAGAGCAAGAGAAAACACTGATTTTGGAGCAGCTCTGGATGAAAATGCTTATATGAGTCAGACGCCTATATCCCAGTGACTTTCTCTGAACTTAGTAGACGTATATGAAATTTGGGTCTTAGCAGATGGTTTGAAAATTTTGCATGCACCAAGTAATAAAGAAGGTGAATTCAAAATAAACAAGCTGTCAAAATAAAGCAACAAATTACATTTTACAATAAATGCTTTTATTTCTGTTATTATATTTGTGCACTTCTTCATAAAAGGTATTGATCTAGCAAAACACTTGAGCATGAGCCAAGGTCTCACTGAAGCTAGCAGGAATACTTACTTGCATGGTGAGAATCAAGCACAAACGTGAATGACGGAGATCAGGTGCTACTGCATACAGTCAAGTCATTTGCAATAGGTTTCCCAAGAACTCTAAAACAGCAAGACTACACTGTGTTTTATGGTAAGTTGATACATTGGGACCATAAGCGCTTTTGACACTCTTTGCCTTGGGTCATGGTTAACACTACGGGCTTCAAAGCAACTAGATTTTTGCCATGTGAGATTTGCTTCCCTTAGGAAATAGAGCTGCAAAACCTTTTTTTTTTCTTTTTTTTTCTTCTTTTTTTGTCACAATGAGTGGAGCAGCAAATTTTCAAATCTTAGCCTTACGGTAATAGCTTCTAGAAGGACGGAAGCAATTGGATCACTATGTTTTTGATAACTTTAGAGAAAATTTATTTAAGAAAATCGTAAGGCATTATCTTGCAGTAGATCTGATCATTCCTGGCCAGATCTAATCTCAGTTTAAATCTTAATGCAGTTGGTAGGATTTAATATAATGGATTAACACTTGTATAAAAGGAATACACAAGTCAAGTACAAGTATTGCTAAATTAATTTCTTATACAAAGTATACGAATACTGCACTGTAAACAACTGTTTTTCTGTAAGTATTTCAGTTTCCAGCTTTTATAGTTGCCTGTCATCTTTGGTTAATGCAAAACTTTTTCTGTTCCCAGAAGATCCGCTCTAAGAGCTGAACTTCTACAGACTGTTTCCAGCTCAATTATCTGATTCCATAATCTTCAAAGTACCCATGTTTTATTCAACTGTATCAATGTGTAAACTGCAACAACCAGTTGAACTGTGTTTTTTATGCATTGCTAACACACACACACACATACATGCATACATGTGTGTCTGTATATATATATATATATGCACACATAAATATATATATATATATATGCACACCCCTTATTCAGTCACAGGGAGCACCTAGGCCAATGGATGCATTTAGCATCTGCCATAGAAGGCCACACACTCTAACAGCACATCAACATCTGGGGACTGTTTGAACACACCCAGACACACACACACAACTGTGGATTTCAAAAGTGAGTGCAACAGTTGTTCTGATCACTGCTAAATGTGAACCGGTAGAAAATAAAGGAAATGTTCATGGCTCTCCAATACAAAATCAGTTAGTTGCACAGGCACAGTCCCTTTGCTTTGAACAAATTTGTCTCCTCCCTATGCTGCACCTATGACGGTCTCAACACTTCTGCCTCAAGCATCATCATCTGTTCCTTTGCCTATCTGTTCCTATATGGCAGTATAATCTGAAAATTCACTGGCTACTCTCAAAATGTAAACTAGTTTACAGTGCAGAAAAGGTCACTTAAACACACTGGCTGCCAGCAGGTTCCAAACTAGTCCAAAAATACCCAGAAACTGAATTCTATTACAAATTGCTCTAAATATCAGGGAATGATTAAAGAGGGATTTAGACAGAAGTGAAAAGTGCTATATAACTATGTAAGAAAAGTGAGGAAACGGTTACTTATTCAGTCTTTCTGCCTCACAGAGAACTTTCTCCAACAGCATTCTCAGTAGTACCTCAACTATTAAATTATTTAAGTTAGCTGCCTAATGCATCAGCTAAATTAATCTGCTTGCTAGGACAGAGCTGCCCCTGACTATATCATGTAGCGTTTTGTTTATTTATAAATGTCTCCACTGGGAGACTCTTTCACAGGTTCATGGCTAGAAAGCTTTTCCTGATTACACTTGGCTCTGTTCCCCTTACTTGCATTATTTTCATTTCTAGATTTAGGCTATAAGTTCTTGTGTTATCACAACTGGTAGGATGTTTCTTTCTGCTGTTTTTTTTTGCTATCTAAAATGGAGAGGGATGAACAATTGTAAGAAGCAGCATACTTGTTAGCAAGGGTCTAAATACTACCATTTCATGCGATTTCAAGGGTGTAACCATGGACGAAGTAACAGCCATTCTCTTATGAGTTATCATCTAATTTGGGTCTTGGCACAAAATTTCAAACTTCAGTCCTTACAACAAGAAACTGAAATTTAGGCAAGTATCAAAACTGGTGTAATTTTTCAAAGCTGCTGAGCAAACAGTGTTCCCCTGGGCTTCTTTAAGAGAACCTGAGCTCGGAGTGCTAGGGCACTTATAAGTAGTTAAATACGGATTCTGCTATCGTTTCTTAACTTTTTAATATTGGCACTTTTGACCGGAGCTCTTTAACTTCTCTACAATGAATCTGAAAATGAAACACTTGATCATGTTCCAGACATGTGCTCCAAAGGTATTCAATAGGTGAGAAGCCGCACTTACCTTACTCTATGCTTGCTATGCAGTGGAGTCCTGGCACTGCCCTGAACTCCTGAGACTTAGAGAAACTGCGTACTTCAAGTTTTCGTGTTCACATTTCTGTTGTAAAAAGCCTGAACTCAACCTGACCTCCAAAACCCATCTGACCTGTTGCTGACAACACCAGGGTTGTCCTGGGGCCTTGGCCTGTTGGCTGCACATTACTCATGTGACAGGGCGACCTGGACATATGAGACAGGAGGAGAAGGTCAGGCCTTTCGCAAAAGACCAGGATCCATTGCCACAGTGGGATTTTAACCATATCATATAGAATAGCTTGATACTTCTCTTAAGGCAGACCGGTTGGGCTGCACCCAAATGATCCCTTCAGCATGTAAGTGATGTGGTACTAACTAAGCTCAGGTGCACCTATAGCCAGTGAATCTAGTATCGGTGTGGCCTAGAGTGCTAGAAGACAATGTTCCGAACTTGCCAAGTCCTGCAGAGTCCTGAAGACACAGCATGCAGGTACATAACCATTATATTGATAAAACTATACTTTGGACCAGCCAGTCTCTCTTTAACTTTCTCTAAAACATCTTGGTAGAAAACAAGCCATAATCTATAATCAACAGAGAAAAGTAGGACAGACTCTCTCACAAAAAAATTACACGTTCACAAAATAATTACATCATTCAGTTAATCACCGAATCATTGTTTATAATTTGGTCAAATCATCCTGCAGCCAGTCTGCAATCATGGAAGCCATCTCCTTGCTGGCATCTAGCACAAAGGCATGGCGGAGCCCTTTCTCACAAAGTCGAATGTCCCCATCTGGAAAATCCATCTTGATCTCATCGTAGTAGTGCTGTGGACACCAGCTGTCTCCAATCCCATAGTAGAAAATCAGCTAGAAATCAAAGCATAGAAAATCGTTAATTTGAAAGACTACCGATGAAGCAACCAATATGTCCACAAGACTGAACTTGCTCATGCTTCATGAACCAACGTATACCACAAGGAAGAGCAAGTTGGTAGTTCTGGGTCATTCCCCAGTCTGCAATTATGGTAAAATTAATTAAATGCTCGATTACTTAGTGTTCTCAGCTGTAAAACAGTGGAGCACAATAAAGGCCTATCTCTGTAAACACAGATTGTCTGAAGAAAAGTCCAATTGCCTTAAGTAATGTATTATTACAGAACAAAACACCTGGTTGTCCATGGAGTCCACCCTTTCCCAGGCAGGCTCTTGTGCCTCACTATCTATTCCTTACGTTTTCCATGTTAGTTCTCTAACTATTCAATTTCAATCAAGTAATAGAATTACCACTTAGCTTGAAGCTATATTCTAGCTAAATTGAGTAACAATTATGCTGCTTTTCTTTTTTCTTTTTCTTTTTCTTTTCCTTTTTTTTTTTTTTTTTTTTTTTTTTTTTTCCTGCATATAAGCTAAAAGAAAGCAGAAGATTTTCTCTGCATTTCTGAGCAGCTCAGTTTAATTGGCGTATGCTAGCTCTGACCTCAAAACCTCGCTGGTACCTTAGGTGGAGGATCACCTATTTTCTTAATCTCAGTGTTAGATGCAAACTACAGCTGAATCACTCCGCTTTATTTTTTATTTTTTTCCTCCAGAATAATGGCAGTTACAGTCACTCTCAAAAACAATGCTGAATTTGCTCAGAGAATTTTACCTTTGCAAAGTTTCTGTGCACAAAGGTTGAGCATAAGAACCTGCTACAGATCAATGAGCAAATTTCTTCTGGGTTGTAATGTGGAACTAAAAATCTGTCATAGCCCTTTTCTCATACCTTGCCCTAACAGCCTTGTCCACATGAAGGAGGTGCTACAGGACCTGCTTAAACACAAAAGTCCCAAAGTCCAGACTAATGTCATAATCAATGAAATGACTTTTCTCCCGGTTAGGGATAATGAACATGTCTTTCTTGAATCATCATTCCGTCCCATTTTCATGTCAAATTTGTGTGCTGTAGCGATATTTTTCAGTTTTCATATTGTAATTCAAAGTAGGATGGTTGTCTGGGAGAAAGTTAAAGCCTACAGATTTAAAACTATTCAGGAGCAAGATTAATGATGAAGACTTTTGAACTAAAATGTTTGAATGCAGGTACCAGAAAGATTGCTCAACATACGACACACACACAGCTTGGTCCAATTCCATTACACTCATTTGTTTCATATTTCATTTCTGAACTTCAGTGCATAATTGAGCAACACTAACATAAATTAGGAGACAAGAAGTTTTCCTTTCACCACAATAGTCTTCAATTCCATTCATTTTTGTAGTCATGTGAAATATAAATAAATGCACACTTCTCGTCCACTGGGGTAGAGATGGGCTAAGAGCCCAGACTGCATTTCACAAAATGTTACAAGTTTCTGTCGTACTTACTTTTCTCTTACTGAAGCACACCCCCATCTTGGACATTATTTGAATATTGACAGTATGTAAATTATGACATTTCAATTGGACATAAACTAACCCAAGTTTTACATGTAATTATATGTGCACAAAAGATAAAGTAATTTATGTGAACATAATTACTGTTTGGTTATCACTAATTGCTGGAAACAAGGTACTTAGTTTGCTTTATCAGAAATTTTTCTTTCATTTTGCCTTAGATTTGTAACTACACCTAAATCACAGGATGTTATATTATCAAAAATTGTTCAAAAAAGTCAATGTAAAATAGCCAGCTGAATTTAGGTCTTTTGCAAGCCAAACATTCAACAATTCACATATTCAAAATTCTACATTATGTTTATCACTGGGGTCAGTTACCAACTAATACAAAATATAAAGAAAAGAACAAGGAAAAGAAATTGGAGCAACTCTAGTTTAATGGAGTAGTCCTTTAATGTCCTTTAAATGATGAGGCAGACTTGTCCTAGAATCTCCTCTGATGATCATTTAGAAAAAGATGAAAAGTCATTTACATTTAAAAAGGTGGATAAAATGCTTGGTTTGGTTTGCATGAACTGCAGAATGGGCTATTTTCCAGGTAGGACTGTAAACTTGAGAACTCGGGTATTTAGAAATGGCTAAACAAAAAACTTATGTGCATTTTTAACTTGCCTCTGGTGTATCTGCATGATGGTTTAATCTTTCATTACATGATCTGAATGATACTTGACTCATTCAGTCTACTGAAAGGATGACTTTCAGTTGATGAGCTGCTATTTGGTATGTTTATTTGCTTTTTAAATTCTGTGTGTGGTCTGAGGATTTATTTACTACCTGCTTCATAGTTTACAAATAGAATTTTATGCGCATTCCTCTGGCATGCACCACTATGGTATTTAGATGCTCATATTTATTTTTGCAACACCTTAGTGAACCATTTTTATCTCTACTTTGCAGGTGGAAAGCAGTGAGATTGATGTCAAGCTACATATATGAAATTGACGGTGTAGTCTGAAGCATGGAAGAACTATTTTCCACTGTGCATAGCAATTTATAGGATTATGTAACATTCACTATGTTTAAAGGATAGCATCCTAAAACTCCATTTGTAGGTACTAAAACAAACAAACAACAAAAATCATCTGTAAGAGAGATTTCAAGGTCTTAAAACAGGTCTTAAATTCAGAAATGTGAGAACCAAGAAACTGTGATTATCTTTAAAAATATAAATGATTTCATTGATAGTCCATTCTGGGAAGATTCAAGGGCTTCAACCCTGAAACTGTCTATTCTTTTCATACAATTTTCTGTTTTCTTCATCACACTTTTTACAGTTTGTGCTACAAATGAGTTGGGAGTTCTGCAGACTGCTTTCTCCTTCATTACACAACTTTTTTGGTTAATGACAGTGTTAGGCATTTTGTGGAAAAAAGGAAAAGTGATGTTTAAAGAAAGACCATGTCTTAATGCATACACATAATGAGGCTGAATTAAGGTTGGTACTCTTTTTTGTAGAGTCTTTGTATAAAATCTCCTGTAACCCAAAGAGTTAAACTGAAAACCAGATATTTTACACGTGGATTCTGAATATGCTGGCAGCAGTATTCTAGGTCTAGACTTCTAGGTCTGCTGCTTCAGCTTTCTGTCCTTTGAAGAAACAGTGTTAACTGAAAGAAGTAGTACTGAGAGACTCCAGATGGAGAAGAGGAACGTGGAACTCCTTCCTACTGGTGTCCCACAGGGTGTCTCTAACTCAGAAGTCAGTGATTTATTTAGGATCCACCTCGTGCTTTCGAAGCAATTCTCTCACCTGTCCTTATCTACCATATTTGATTCAGATTGTAGTGTAGTCTTGGGAGTGCATGAATTGAACTCCTTCTGCTGAAACCAAGTGAAAAGATGTTTCCAAGTATTCCACCTGCACAGGACCAGAAAATCCTAGGCTGAAGTAATAATCTACTGAGATGCCTACAACAGGTCTTCGAAATTACTCTTCTGCTCTACAAATTCTCTTCTATTGTGTTGCTCCTGTTTTTAATGCAAGCATAGTCAAAGACAACTGCTGAGAACAAAGGACTGGTAGGATTTTGGAAACTTACGTCCTATTCCAAGAAGAAAAAGGCAGTATATTTACCAACTACAGACTGTGTTTTCCAGTCTTTAGTCCAGCCTTTCCAAGTATGACTTCTTCTGTTTTGTTCCATCCAATCTTTCTAGACTCAGGATTTCTCTGTCCCTCTTTGACTCACTCATTCTCACAGTTGTGTTCTCCTTATGTGGCCAATTCCAATTTTCACAACTTCAGCTTCTTATTCCAGCCTCAAATTCTTGTCCTGCAAGTCCAGATTTTAGTCTTCTGGTTTCTCNCCTCTAGTAAGGCTGCTTTTTTGGTCAGTCTAAATCCTCTATTTCCAGTCTTTAGCTTTCTCTGAAACCAGCAGTTGCTCTTAGTCTCAAGATGGGAATTCAGTTCAAGAGAAAAACATCTAAATTCAGGTGTTTACATGTATTAGGTTTCTAAATTCCATCACAAGCAGGGAAGATATACTGAATAAATTTAACAGTGCTTAGAAAGCTCTTGACCTGAAACAGCGGGTGTCTACAGGGTACTGGAGCACTCCAGGTTCCACCGAGGGCTGAAATCACTTGTCTACATGTTGGTACTTACTGTCTTATGAGATGCTCTAGGTATCCGGGACATCTGCATGAGACTGGCAGGCACAGCACAGCTTTTACAGTGAAGTCCAGAGGGGACCTGATCCCTTCTGGAAGAGCAGCTGGAGGCCAGATGGGGATATTCCACAGTGCCCAAAATGATACCAGATGTCTTTGTTTAAGGCAACGGAATCCCAGCTTGACTTCTTTACTAGATTTCTATTGACTATAACTGGGGTCCTCTTTGATACTTACCGCCACTCCAGATTCCTACGTGTAAGGAAGGCTCCTCAGGCTGGGTTCAGGTGTGTGCCCACCTGCGTCTCATGCACTTCTAGATGTGTCAGCCACGGCAACCCATTTGGCCTCCAGACGCTGCTGCAGAAGCTCCTGTGTCACATCTGCTGGTCTTGCACAGCTGTCTCAGATACACCATTTCGGATAGCACTAGACGGCTACATTTTGGCCACATGACCTTTATTTTCTTCCCATTTCCTCCTCCTTTCTCTACCCTCTCACTCAGTAGTTCCCTCAATACTAGCACTGCACACACTTCTTTGCACTGGAATGAATAGTTTCCTCCCCCAAGCCAAGAATTTTTTGCATGAGAAAATGTATTTTTCTCTAGGCCTTACTGTAAAGCCTTTTGTAGTGAATTAAAAAAGTAAGTAATGAATATAGGGAAGCATTTATGCATCCTATGTGTAGCTAAAGTTTTGGTGTATTACAACCAATCAACTAAGGACAGTCTTAGAAAAGGAAGTATTTGGGAATATTATTTGCTGCCACAATTAATTGTCTGCTTACTCTGTGTGCAGCAGTCTGCGTATTATGTGTATATATGTGTGTATGCCCGCAAATCTGAAACTTAAATATATATATATATGTTTCTTAAATAGATACTGCCAAAAAAAATCAGAACTCTTTTGAAAATGCTTCCCTATTAACGACTATGCTATAAAATCTAAAAGCAGGATAGTAATTAGGGTGGACATTTTCAGTGATCCAGATGGTGGTAAAGTGCCTATGAAAATTGACAGATACTTACGTGACATTTTTGGCATTAAGTCTTTCTTTGAATGACAAAATGTCTGTAGTCTTTGCCTGCACCTAACAAAGCCCAGCAATCTACAGATGTTAGGATGTTACCTATTTTCCTAGTATGTAGAGATTACTTATCCAGAATCCAAACGTTCTCATCCTCACTTTAGTCTTGGTAGCTTGCTATTGCAGGCCATTGGCAGACATAATTAACGAACCATGAGCGACCAGAGGCACATGGAATCTTCATTAAGGGTAGGAAACACTGGCATTCACTATATGATTTGCATGGACCTGTAAAGTACATATTTTCCTGTGGACTCTGCATGGCTGTAAAGACCTCCTGAGTCAGCAGAACCACTGTACCAGCAATGAAAAACCTCTGCCAACCTAAGCATTCAAAAATGACGAGTCAGGTCCCCAAAATAATGCAACTGGTGTAAAAATAATCAGATTTATGAGATGGTAAATAGAAGGTTCTTTTCATTTGTCTTCTAGCTTGAACTTTTAAAAGATTTGCATTCTTAACTTCTCAGCGATGAGAGTGAGAAGACTATTTTTTATTCTTTGGCAATATTGAAAACAGAGACTTCCAGGTACTCTTGACTCAAAAAGAAAACATCTACAACCACCGGGCATGACACAGACTCTATATGATCCTTCATGTGATATCCTGTTTGTTATGAGTGACTAAATGTTCAGTCTTTCAGGATCTGACTAAGGGGCAGAGTAAAGGTGATGTGGGTTATCTTCACTCTCCCTTTCAATACCGTGTTTTAAACAGTTAGGCAATTCCCAAGTTTCAAACAGTTGTAAAATAACAACAATATTCTCATAAAATGGTTTAAAATTAAGTTCAAAACTCAGAAGAAAGCACAAGCCAGAGTACAGCACTGTCAGCTCGTGTACCCTGTATTATGGTGTGTGTATTCAGCACTGCACAACGATGGCAGCTGCTGTGTAAACACCAGAAGAATTTGAGATTTGTATCAACAGGATGTTTACATTTTAAAGGGCTTCTAAGAAAATAATAAAGATTTCCTGCAGTTGACTCCATTGGCACTTGGTTTAGTGTGTATGACAGTTCACAGAAATATAAATTACAGCGAGATTTCTTTTATGCCTCTTCTGAGGCTGCCATAGGTCAACACTGAAAAACAAATCTGAAAAGTTAAAAAATATTAATTGAGTTTCCTCTATCTCTCTGGAATTTGGTACATGTTATAACAACTTCAGGATCTCATTACTTAGGTAGGCGCCACTCCAGCTGATGGCAAAGAGCGAAGGGCTGATAGAAACTAACGGCACGCGTGCGCCGGCAAGCAAGTTTGTGCCAGTGTCCTTGCTGAAATACTTGCGTCAGAAACACTGACTTTTCTCATTATTGCTCCCACTTGCCTTCACTGGATGAGGCAGTGCTGCTCGCTGGGCAAGATCTCTCCACAGCAACTAGCAAACAGTTTTGTTTGCTCTTGGATGAAAACTGGTTTAAAAGGCATTAGCCTACAAGTAGTTTTAGTTTCAATCAAGATTTATATATATATAAAAAAAAAAGACTTAAATTCTCTGGAATTATGAAAGTGCCTCTACCTTATCCTGCCAAAAGAATAGTAGAAACGACATGGGAGCAGACTGGTTCGGGATGCACTTTGTTTTTGGATACGTTTCAGTCGTGCTTTGGCTTCACAAATCAGTTCCTGGGAAGAACTCTGCGCTGGCTTTGTCTGGTGAAGCCCTGCATGGTTTGGTACCCGTTCCCAGAGATGTCATCTCTCCCCTGGTGACCCTGCCGTGGTTGAGAGCAGCCTGCTCGATGGCAAGGGCTCTGGAACTTACTTCTGGGCCTGTTTCACCAAAACTGGCATTTCTGTGCTTTCGGAGCACAGCACAAAGCCCAGCCTTTTCTTTTGGGCTTTTATGAGAGGAGACAGTTGGCAATGTGGGGTGTATAATGCATTTTTTTAAAAGCTAACCTGTAGGAAAAGGGATTCCCTTTAATTTTGCTTTAGTTTGCCCACTTGCATAATTTCTGCCTGCACTGCATGTCCATTGCAGACACTAAACAAGGCCACTTTTATTTTCATTTTCTCACTGACAACAGAGGGTCAAACTCAATGCAAGGTAAAAATGTGCTTTTAAAAAAGATGCACAAGATGTACTTATGTATCAGGGAGGTTAACCTATTTATATGATCTGTGTTACTTTTAAAGAATTAAAACCATTTTGAGGGTATATATATAGAAGTGTCACCAACATGAGTATTTCAGAAGTCTGTGCAAACATCCAAATAAATACAGACAGACCTGAACACGCTACTTAGGAGATTCTGCTGTTTACTGCAAATGGTACTGCCCACTGAAAACCAATCTGAGCCTCTCTGCTCCTGACGGAGCTTTATCTAAGGGGAATCTGGCAGATCCCTCTTGCAGCAATGCGGTCGGCGTCTGCCTGGAGAGGGCAAGTCTGCTCGATTCAGTGCAGCGAGGAGGGTAACAGAGCATCTCCTTCAGTAACCAAGGGTGGGTGAGTAAGGGGTAGGAAGGGCTGCATGGTGACTTCCTTCAGAAGCATTCTTCAGTATGGTATGGAAATACTGCTATCTTTGTTCTTTCTGCACAGCAAAACAAACCCCTCCAAAAATCCTGGAAATCCGTGCTTCTCGGGCAGAGTACCACACAGCAGGACCACGGCAAGGGGAGCTCCTTACAACTACACGGCGAGTGAAGTATTGCAGGAGAGTGCGTGGGGTGCATGGGACCTGCTGGAGCATTCACTGGGATCCTTTTCCACTGCGGAGAGAAAGAGCTAATGCCTGATTAGGGATTCTGGGTGCTTCAAAGAGAAAGTTGTTTTCTTTGCGGCTAAATGACACATACACCAAAATCCCCAAGCACTTGTGTAACTTCCCTAACTTCAACTCTGCACCTCCAGGGAGTGAAGGCCAAAAAGGATGTGAGGCCAGCCAAAAAAAGAGGTGTTCTTGGCTCCAGAGAGCACTTTGCACCTATTCAGAAAGAGTGTTTGGAAGCTTTTCCACAAATGCAGGCAAGTAACTCACTCCGGCTGTGGGCAGCACTTGTAGTATTCTTTAACCATGCTATCTTCAGATCATGCTCCTCTCATCAGCAATAATTCCTAAACCCCTGTGAATGTCTATAAATACTGCCAAAAAAAAAAAAAAAAAAAAAAAAAAAAAAAAAAAGGCAACATCAAAACAGCTGTTTCAAGGGTCAAAAGAGTTCTTGGTTGCTCAGATTTTTGTTTTCCTTAGTAAAGACAACAATTTTTAAAAAGAAAAACCTAGCACTTCATTTTCTGTGGAAAAAAGTCATTTCTGCAATTTTTACTCTAAATCTCATTGTATCATTGTTTATGTGATGCTACGGGATAACACATTTTCAATGGTATTAATGCCAAGACTTAAACTTACATTGCTTTAAATTCTAAATTCATCACTGAAAAAAGCAGGAAAAGGTAAATTTAGTTCATTCATTTATATTGTTTTGAAAGAGAATTTCTTCTGCACCCAACCATCTATAGCCCAAGTTGTGGGCCACCTGCAGTAAAGAATTCCACAATTGAAAAGCAAATAGTTTCATGTCCCCATTATGCTTCCAGTATGTATTTTTTTTTTCCTATTTGGTTAAAAAACTTGCTTCTCGGGTAACAGGTATTCTTCATCTTTGTATCTTTACTTCAGCTACTTCCTATCATTTTCCTTACACAGTCAATGTACCTGCTCTACAACATCAGTGATAGTTTTATAAGTTGAAGTAACAAATTATGTTTTCGTTTGTTCTAACTAAAAGAGTAATGATTTTCTCTCTCTGGAGGAGGGGATGATTCATGATCTTAAGAAATTATGAAAAACTACAAAAAGTTCACTGTGAAACGGACCCAAGCCTTGCTGGGTGCTATGGGAGCTCTCCCATTGATTTAGATGGGCTTTGGAGCAGATCCTACCTTTAAAAATGGGACTACTATGTATTATACATGAAGCAATGGACAAAATGCATTGCGATAGACACAAAATCCCAGGGATTTGTTGTTGTTCTTGTTGTTTAAGCCTTTAATGCAAGAGTCTTTTTATCACAACAGAATTACTGTTTTACTTGCTAAAAAAAAGAAAATAAGTCAGTAAAGCTAATCCCTAAAATAAGGCAATGAATATGGCATGACATTCAAAAGCTAAATACTGCATGAAGCTGCTACACGGAAGTATCACTGTCCACCATGGGCATGCTAGTGAAAGCCTGATACAGCCATTTTCCCTTTCTTTTTTTATTTTTACTGCATTTGTCCGTGATACTCAATGCTGATCCATCTTTTATGAATACCGAATAACGCCCACTTCCTTTTGTGCAAGAATCACAATAAACTTCCTCCAGTACAGTAATGTTTTTGCCTCCAGTATCTCTTAGGAAAGGGAGTTGGTGTTATTACAGTTAAAGAACATAGCTCAGCTAGCTTAGACATAATCAGCTAATGATAATTAACTACCATTAGCTGACTAAGGTTTATATCAATATCCCTAACTTACTTATTTAATTTTGTGATTTTTCACTACGCTCTGTGTTATTACATTAAGGAGTCCATGTTCATGTACTGTTTGATCTAGATGAACAGCTTCAGAGTCCTATTTTAAATGCTCTCTTTTATATTATTTTGTCAGAGGGGAGGTCTCCCTTTTCTTCATACAATTACATTGCTATTTAATGTGCATAACTTCTGTTTTTAAAGTCTGTAAGTGAAAAATCTCAATTAATTACCCAAATTACATTCCAGCTCCCATTCTTTCAATATAAACCTTACCAACTAGCATTGTTACATTAAGAATCTGGGATCTGAAGATCGAATTTCTGTTTGTCCCTAAGTATAGTTAAACCTGGATGTGGAAAAAGTGGAATAATTTACTGTCTCTTCTTCCTTCTTTTCAGATCACAGAACGCTAATATGATCCAGAAATAACTTTTCTATTCCACAGCAGCTGGCAAAGCCAGGTGTTAAGATTGGCTTTTAGCATATGATCACAGTGACTACTAAACAGTCTAAATTTTTTGAAGGACAACTTGCCAGTTCTATAGCAACTTGGACTATAGTTCCTGTTTTCATAAACTTCCAACCTTTATAAGCTAAGACCATTTTTATTATCGATGCACTTCAAATTTAACATAATGCCAACTCAAGAATTTTTCCTTAGTTCTTACATCCCGAGAAATTACTTGAAGAATGAAAAAAGAGAAGCATTTAACTTTACTTTTATATCTGCTTTTTCTTCAGTCACCCAACTGCTTATAAGCTTGTCTCAGCTTTTTGTTTTCTTGAGTACGTTTGCCCCTTTAGAAGTACGGGGACACAGAAGAATCAATAAAACAACATTTAAAAAAGTTCTCTTGAACCAACGCTATGCTAAGATTGACAGAGTCAAAAAAAAACACAGATGAAATGGACTAAGACACCTGCAAACTCCTACAGTTGGCTATTTGCCTTAATTCAGTGGAAAAAATAAGCATGTCTGTAACCTGAAGCACCACAGCAGTCCTTCTGAAATCACTGGAACTATGCCCAATTCCAGCACTATTGTCCTGATCCAGTGAAGGTTTTAGGTGCAAGGACTTGTGATTAAAAGCAAAATTTCCCAAAGCACCTGAAGTGTCTCCAGCCCGATCTTCTAGGTGGACCTCACGCTGTAGGCAGCTGGTCTCCTGGATGGACCCTTTGCTTGCCTTCTGCCACGTCTTTGGCCGTGTCTCCTGCATGTACATTGGACCCACATAATTCCCTATGTTATTTAAGAGAAGAAGATCTGCCCTTCATTTTCTTTGCTGAGATTTCTCCTAAATGGAGGAGAATTGTGAATGCTCTGCAAAAATCTAAAAAACTACGTATGCCCAGTGCTGTGTAGTGCTCACATCAGCTACTTTAATTCCTTTTAAAAATTTTAAACTGAAATATGCTTTGATAATTTGAAGCTGTAATTTACAATAGCCAAACAACTGAGAAGAGTGATTGTTAAAATACAGTCAAGAGCACTGAGCCCACACCGTGAACTACTTGTAGTGAGGGCTTTTTAATTTTTTTTTTTAATCCCTCACAAACTAGGTACATCTGAACATACCTTTACAAGTGCAGAGCAGGCAAATGGGTTAAGTAAAAGAAATCTATTTTCAGGCAAAAGAAGAATGAATGATTTATTAAGTGAACTTTGTTCTGTATCTATTTAAAAGGCACAGAGTAATTTTACAGAGATCTAAGACCTCTGTCCTAGAAAATTCCATTCTCCAAGGAAAATCTCTGCCAGTGTAAAGTGCTGGAATATTTCTCCCAGTAAAAAGACAGGGATGATACAAAGAACGGAGGGAAGGGAGAGAACACAGCAGAATTATATGCGTTATACTTACTATCTTTTCACACGGAGGCTACATCAATAGTACTATATTAAATATGACCATTTTCTGGCTCTTAGCACATATGGAGAGGTCTGACCACATCGATATTACTAAATTCTCTCAGGCTCTGAAACAGGGTGGCCACATCAAAGCTTCCAGTTAGGAATGGTTCCTGGCCTGTGCTAACTCCGGAACTATGGCTGAGAACTGCTTGTGAAAATGCTACTTGGTCCTCACCAAAACTGTACCAGGATCTGCTCCAACAATAAACCTGTATAGACAACCAAGGCCCTGGAACGTTTAGTTCACCAGCAGAGTAGCAGCTACAATCTCCTAGGCTAATCTCCTAAAGCTTTTTACATGAGTATTTTCTACCAGGATCTAATGGCTGAAACTATGGAACCACAACCATCTTGTGGGCTCCTCTCTATTGTGTTTTGATGCCACGGAAAAATCAAAGCCTCAGGTTCTCATGATTAACTGATGTCAGATTGAAAATATTACAGATCGGATTCCGCCTTTAGTCACAGAGCTACTGTAATATATTCCCCAACGTAACCGAGCTTCCCCTGAAAACTCTGAAGATAAAATAGTTACCTTCTTTAAATTTTGCTTTATGGTTGTACTGTCTCTCTCCACAACCTTCATCATTTCTTGGCTTGCCATATACAAGATATTTGCTGCAAAAAAAAAAAAAAAATCCAACAAGGTAAGTACGCAACAAATCTTTCACAAACCAGACCAGTCTTGCAAACAGGCAATGAAATTACAACACTTACTATCTTGAAATCTTACTGAAAAGAATCTCAGTGGCAGAAATGGTAAACTTATCTAACTTAACTATCAAAAAGTCAGACAAACAAAAACAAGTCACCCATGCTCCTTACATGGCTAGAAGAAGACACCTTTGGAACATGATTTTATCTGTCTGTCTGGCACAACTTTGAATCAGGCCCTGGCGCTGCATCTGACTCTCTCTAGCACTGACTACAGAAAAAACTTTGGTCATTATCTTACACCACGTACTTTTAGAAAGGCAAAGATAATGAGGGCAAATCACACATGAAATGTTTGCAAGAATAGGCTAAAAGATATAAATAATTATTACATTATAACTGGCATTTTAATATGCAAATATTTCAAATGACCTGACAAATAATAAAAACAATGGCAAATACAATTCGTGAAGACCTGCAGACCTGCATAGTATTACCAAATTGGATTGGAAATTGGTTGTGTAAGTCTTACCTTGCTGGACTGCAATGTAATACTAAAAGTTCAGTGCAATTTATTGTCAGTTGGTCTGAATGATCACCTTTCAGAAACATAAATGATTGAATCCAACATTTGGGCACCTAATTAAAAGTGAAGTGTTGAGCTCTGGCAGCTGCCCCTTATGTTAGCAGTGGGAACTAAGTGCATTTGAGAATGAGGTCAGTTTGCGTGGATGCCTAAATATTCATAAATTTAGATATTTTGACCCATTAGGATTATACTGTATCCATCTAGCCTGACTTCTGTTGCAGCAAAGCCTGACGAGGCTCAGGTAGAAATTTCAGTGCCGGGCCTATAACTTGGGCTTGAACTAGCACATACATATTAGGTTATAAATTACTGCTAGAATGAGGCCCACAGATGTTCCCATGAAGAATGAAGAGCTGCAAAATGATAATCAGTGTTGCTCTGTGTCCACAGATAGCCACAGGTTCTTTAAGAGGGTGTTCACAGGCTTAGCTGGTTTTAATAAGGGCCATCCACTCCTGACCTCAGTGCTTTGATGAAGAAACATGCAGATCCAAAGAACAAGCAATTCCTTTTTCATCTTTCCTGCCCAGTCTTCTCACTATAAGAATAAGAGGACGATGCCTCTCCTGTTGTCAGAATCTGAAGCATCTATGTTGGAGGACTGAGATAGTCATAACCTGGGAATGAAGGACAATATTCTGTGCCTCCTTTCTTCTGTATTTGTAAAATCAGCAGAGACCATGAGCAGTCATATGTTTAAATCATTTAAGTTTCCAGGTCTTGGTCTCCCTGAAATATTCGAATACTGATTCCTCTCCTAAAGAATAGGAGAAAACTGAGGTTTTGCACACAAAGAGTTAAAGATAGTGTTGGACTTGATATTCCTAACAGTAATGCAGTCACAATGTGTGATAGGGGAGGAAATGGCAATCACACAGGTCTTTGGTGGTGATCAAAACACAGAGTTGGATAAATTCCAGCAATGCTCTAAGGAAACGGAACGCCACTGGAGAGATGAGTGATGGCTCCAGATAGCAAATGTTAACAGACAAAACCAGTGCTCTCAAGTGAAAAAAAGATCCTAGAAAGTAGTATCTACTTCTAAGCCAGTCAAAGAAGATGCGATTCTTTTAGTCATATGTCTGCTGAGATCTCTCTTTTTCAATTAAATATCAAATATAGTTTCTACCTTTCCTAGACAAGAAGAAGGGGTTGTGGATGTGACACTATTTGGACAATTCAAAAAATTGTGCAAAAATCTACCAGTCTGATCCTATTCTACTAGACCAAGGGGCCTGCATGCAGTTTTATGTCTATCAAGCAAGTCATCTAATCCTGTGGGATAGGTGGTATATCCAGCAGGGGTTTGTCCATCTGTGGCATTGCTGAAATCAAGTCCTCACATTGGTCTCTTTCTTCAGCTCCAGACATTACTTATTCATGAAGAACACATATTTTAGCAAGACTACACATTTCAAAAGTGTTTATGAAAGCATAAATGAGAGGCATGAAATGTAATAGAGAATCCTCTCGGTACTGCATCAATTTCAGATCCATTCCCATTTTTAATTTGAAAAGTATGGCTTTAACACTCAAAAATCCCACCTATAAACAAAGCTATGTGGCTGTCCAAAGTACTGCGTAGTGTCAGAAGAAAAGGCAGGACATGGAGAACAGCCTGCATACCTTTAGTGATGGTTTTTTCAAGTGACAAATCTGGTCCGCTCTGGCTACAGAAGACCTGGAGTTGCTGATATGTTTTTTGTGGCACCAATAAAGTAATGAAGTGGAATTCACAGATTTAGCAAGCTTAGATTAGTCACAAAAACTCTGAAGTTTATAAGAAAGCAGCACCAAGGCTACTTTAGAAGGAGCTGTCTCTGTGCACTGTGCAAGAAAGAGAACCAAGAAGGCAGGATTAAGCTAAACCGGATGAATGGCAAGGTTCAAGAATCTGTTTCAACCAAACAGAAATCCTTCAAATTTTGGAAACATGATCCTAGGGAAGCCAATACACAGGAATTTAAACTTCAGCAGGCGTTAAGTAAGAGGAAATTGCAAAGAGCAATAGCAAGTTTCCAAGAACAAACATTAAAAGATTTAAAAATAAACAACAAAATATTCTTTAAGTTTATGAGAAGCAAGAGGCCTACACTAGAACTGGTGACTCTAACAGATAGCCATGGACTAAGGGAGTAGCAAAATAAGGTAGTTGCATTGCTTGAAAGCTTTTTTTTTTTTCATTCTTCTTGTTCAAAACATTCAGGAAGTTTCTACCCTCTGTGTTTGCTTTCTAGGAATAAAAATGTTTTATCTTCAGGTAGCAAAGTAGCAGGCTCTTTAAAGAATGAGAGCAGTCTTCTCTCCCTGCCTGTCCCCCTCATGCATTTCTCTGTTTTGTAATGGTCATTTTGAACTCTGATCCTGTCCTTCTACAGCCTATTTGCAGTATATTCTATCATGGTATTTTCTGTAAGCTCAGTAAAAACACACTGTATTTATCTGCCATATCCATAACAAAACTACTGAATGGTAAAGGAATGCAGATACTCCACTAGCTACATCTTTCTAGTTTCAAAAAATCTTCGCGAATCACATTTTGCAAACAGGCACAGTTCTCTCCAATAGTAATTTCAAGTAAGTTGTATTTGCCAAACTCTGTCATAAAAATATCATGGCATGTAGTGTAAGAATCTTTCTTAAAGTCAAGAAATCCCAAGTCTGTGGCTTCACTTTAACCTACATTACACTGTAAAATGCTTAATGGATGTAGAAAGCTATGTGGAAAGAGATGCCATTATAGACCAGGAACAGTGACTTTCTTCTCTTTCGTTGCTATGGTTAAGCCCAAACTGGGCTTCTTCAGGGAAAATATTTTTCTCAAAAGCTAAGTCACAAGTTCAGGGAGAAATCATTCCGCTATTTCCTAATGCTATACTCTGGTAACCTTGGCATTTTTTGAATATTTAGTTCTTTCCTTTTCCAAAAAAAACAAAACAAAACAAAACAAAAAAAAGCGCCGTTTTATTTCCATATTTCATGAATACTGAGCTGCTTTTTCAAAGAAAGAAACTCAAAAGAATTTGTTTCCTTTTTGTGCATAATTAGAAGTGCTGCTGTCAATGCGCTCCCAGGGACTGCTGCACTGGACATTTCAACACATTTCAACCGCTCTGAAACTCAAGCTGCAAACTGGGCAACAAGAAGCAGAGTCACATAGAATGAATGGCCACTGAAATCTTCTACCAGGCTGGGCAGAGGAAGCTGCTTACTTGGTGTTGCAGCCTCCGGAAGGGCTTCAAACAAGTGCTAATGCTTGCTTCAGCTGAGAGCGTCTAAAAAAATTTCCACAGTTGGGATATCAATACCAAGCATCCTACAATCTGAAACAGCGTTCACTAGTGCACTGCCATGATTTCAGGTACAATATAAAAATGCAACACAGAGCCCACATGCTTAATGTCATGAGTGATGGAGCAATCTCATCAAAATCACAATGCACAAAATAAAGGATGTCCAGCACCTTGCAGGACCCTGAGCCCCACTGCAAGCAAGCAAGTTTCCATTTGGGAGTGTGCAGAAGAAGTATCAGAGCTGTGACCCTGGCGTCCATGCCAAAATTAGGAGGGAAGAGGGAATACCTAGCTCCAATCTGTTTGACATCCAGCACTACATCTAACTGCTCAGCGAAGAGAGAAATTTGGGAGGTTTAGTATGGGCAAAATAAGACTGAAGTTAGTTAAAAATCATTTCATGCGAAAGAGTGAATGCGGGATGAATGGTCAGGAGGCTTGGAGTTTTTCTGAACTACCATGGAATTCCCCTGAGACACTGTGAAACACCAAAGATTTGTGTGTCTCAGCTTCCTCATTTTACAAACATCCCTCACGCTGCTGTGACAATGATACAGGGTTGGTTGATTTCTTTAAAAATACATATGCATATGCTGGACATTGAGAGATGGCCTGCATTAGCTGGATAATCCAAAGCGCAGAAAGTGAAGATTGTAACATCAGTTTTTTGCAGGATTAGGGCCTCTGTACGTACTCCTTAGTATCTTATGAGGCTTCATCACATAGAAACTATGAAAAAGTTCTAATTTAAGGAAAAAATACTTATCATTTATCAGAAAAGAAAAAGAAAAGAAAAGAAAAGAAAAGAAAAGAAAAGAAAAGAAAAGAAAAGAAAAGAAAAGAAAAGAAAAGAAAAGAAAAGAAAAGAAAAGAAAAG
>VZSV01000056.1:4251522-4341387 GCA_013398735.1 Nothocercus julius | reverse complement strand
TCTTGGCCACGAGGGCACTGCTGCCTCATGGTCAACTTGTCATCCACCATGACGCCCCAATCCCTCTCTGCAGTGCTGCTCTCCAGAAGGTCATAGTAAGCACCTATAATAGGTAATAGTAAGTATAGGTAATAGTATAGTAAGTAGTATAAGTAGTAAGTAGTATAAGTAAGTAGTAAGTATAGGTAATAGGTAAGTATAGGTAATAGTAATATAATAGGCAAATAGTAAGCACCTACAAGTTAGAAGTGAAAGTGAAGTTTTAACAGAGAAAAAACACATTTAGAATGCTTTTAACAGATAAATACCTTTTAAAATATCCTAACTTTTTATATGTAGATAATTTATGTAAATTGCTTCACAGAGTAACCTGAAAATGGAAGCCCTTCATTTATTTCCAGGTCAAGTTTATGAAATTAACTGCCAAGTAAGTTCACCCCATGATCCTGTTAATGACCTTTCTCCTGCCCTGGTAGAATCATTCCCCCTCCATGGATTAAAGGTGATTAAGGATCAGTGTCAGTCTCATACATTTGCTAAGCAGAGACGACAAACTGTGCCAAAATGTGTTTGATTTATTTGCAGTGGTTTTGCGATAGAGGAACCCTGATTGGGCTCAACTCAAAGATCCAGAAAAGAAAAGGCTGCTTTATATCACTGGTAGCTCTTTAACCCAAAGTGTCACAGCAAAGACTTAATATCCTTCAGGAATATTATTAGTTTTCACAAACAATAACGACTGAAATCAATCAAGCTTTTCAGCACTTAGAGCTATTTAACCATTCATTCAATTAGCCAGTTGTTAGATGAATATCTGGGTCTACTGAGCTGACTTTCAAGCACTCTGATGTACCCACAATGAAACTGAGCAAACAAAATAAGAAATAGCAGATTTCCTTTTTTTGAAGAGACAGGTCTAGCAGCATTATTATTACTTTTTAGAGATTGTAGAATTAAATCCTGAACTGATGACTGTCATTTGACTCTACAGGTATCAACAGATCTATGTTGGAACTTAGAAAGCTGTGCTAATTTCAGAGAATAAATGAGATTCTAACTCAAGACAGCTTAACTTTCTCTTTATAATTGATTCTTGAAGCAATACAGAGATTTCCTGTACTTGGGCTGAACTATGTGCTTTTCCCTACAGTCTTTAAACCTGTTTGATTACTAAAAAGCCAAAGAACATGTGCTTGCTTGCAAGAAAAAGATTAGAGTAAGACAAGATTAGTTTTAAAGTCACACTGGAAACTGAGGGGTGACATTATGCTGTCTCTGTAAATTCAAGATGAGTTTGAAATATATCTGTATGGAAATAAAAAAAGTGACCTACACGTGGTCACCCATATCCATAAAATAGAAAGGTTAAGTATTCCAGACTTAACCTTGATAAGCTTTGAGAGACATACGTGCCCTTAATTAGAGCAAAATCAACTTTCCTTTGACTATACTAGTGCCAAGACCAGATCTTGTCTACATTGTTTTGCTCTATAGTTAATAGCTTAACTACATGGGAGCAATACTTTACTCTTTGCTTGGCTAAGGAGTTGAATTTACTGTGATAGAAAGAACAGACAGAAATGTCATA
Source organism: Nothocercus julius (assembly GCA_013398735.1). Lineage (NCBI taxonomy): Eukaryota > Metazoa > Chordata > Aves > Tinamiformes > Tinamidae > Nothocercus > Nothocercus julius. Next base: position 4,339,799 of record VZSV01000056.1, on the reverse strand, counting down.
ATAACAAAAGAGCAGAGACAATACAAAGAAAAAATCTTTCAAACTTCATTAGTAAAATATTAAAGGCAATAATCAGCACAGCTTATTTTCCAAGAAAAATGAGTAGTTTTGAAGACAGCACAAAACCACTGGATCCATTAACGCACATGAATATTCTTTAGTAGCTTCTTCTTCAGACTAAAATAAACATAAGACTACAAAGGGTTACTTCAGCCAATTTCTTTTTCCTACTGTAGCTGGCTTCAGATTATGTTGACAAGATTGTGGCTGTAGGTGCAAATTTATTAAGTCCCGCACATGAAAATATTAGTCTATTTTATAAGTTACTAGGAGCTATGCACTGGAATGGGAACAGGGAGGCACATGAAGCCAAATTTTACCAGGGTCCAGACAGCACAATTTCAACAGCATTAAAGCAACCTTGGAAGGACATACCGTATGATCTTCCAGAGCAGACAAATTCAGAGGAAAAGAGGACTACAGTCTACCTTCATCATTCTTCCCGGTTGGAAATCTGATGCCACTGCTCTGTTATATTTTGATCTACCCCGTAAACAGATGAACTGAGTTGAAAAAAACTACTGTTTTACTATAAAGGTGTCTTCTTTCTTTCACCAAGAAATTTTATTTAGCTAGAACTGGAGAGGTTTGTATATATGTATAAGACTTTAGAAGAACATACAGCTTTGCTGGAACAGCATGCCCCATCAGACTGATGAGCTGGGTATTTCTGGAAGCCCTTACTCATTACCTCGGTTCCTCGCTGCCTAGTCTGTAGACTAACAAATGTGTCAGCGTAATGTAGTTCATGGAGATCTGTCATCTCCTAGTGACTGTGGGGCTGGGAGACTCCCTGCACTTCTCCTGCATGTTCTGAGATGAATGAATACATCACAGAACAATCTCCTCTACTGTTCTCTGAATACTACTTTGTAACTAACACACTTCCAAGCTGGCTTGCTGTTGAAACCTTTCTTCTCTTTCTTGATGGTACCTTTGTAAAAAGCCTAAGACATTGAGCATCCTTTGCTATGTCTGACCAATTTGTCATCTTCTTCCTTGACAAATCAGAAGTCAAATTGCCACAGTTTGCTTTCTCAAAAATTCTTTCCAATAATCCAACTTCCACTAGGTACGGGTTTATCTACCCCATTGCACTAAATGGAGCCAGGAACTATTTTATGGCCCAGAGGCTGACAGGAACTCCACTAGGCTTGAATTCACAGAGTTTAGTGATTCCTCTATCCAAACTGCTCATCAGGGTCTTCCCCAATGCTAACTCCTGAAGCATGCTGGAATATCTGGGAGGATGCTAGCTGGCGGAGGCCAAAATCACACAAGAAAACGCTACCTTGTGATTCTTGCACTCATTTAGTGTATTGCTAGATGTAACCATACCTACATTTGTCAGCTTCTATCACTAGTAATATTTCTGTATCCCACACTTGATCCACAGATGCATATTCTCTCAAATCTCCATTCAGACATTTTCTGTAATTCAGATCAACTTTTAACAATTACCTGACATTCTTGTCTATAGTTTGTTTTTCTCTAACATTATGTGTTGCATCCCATATTCACCTCTTTTGCTTGATTGTCACTGTGTAACATTGTCCTGCATAAAAACTCCAAAATTCTGGATTTTACCTTTGAATCTTTAATTAAAATGCATGGAATCATAGTAATCTTTGATGGTCTTTTTGTCTTAGGGAATATCAATGATAATGTGTCATTTTTTAGCAAATGCTTGTCCATCCTGTTCTTAAGAACCTCTGACGATGAAGTTGCATCCTCTTTCTAGGAAATCCAGTGAAGAATTCCATTCTTATCATTAACTAAACTCTAATCTGAATCAGCTTTGATAAAATCTACTCCATTACACATTATCTTGCCTACCATGGATATGTAGACTAAATTATTCTCTATTTCTTGAAAATTATTACCATGTCCTTCAACTATCCTTCTTTTAGTCTAAACAACTCTAATTATTTATCTTTGGAGGCCATGATTCCTTGGTTTCTGCTGTGGGATCCACCTTATTACATGTAGATGTCTAAAGCTGATTTTTTTCTGCCTTTGCAGCCAGCAGAAACCATATGATTCATCTCACTCTCTAATAGTCTTCTAAATAGATGCATTGAATATAACCGGATTTTAAGAGGATTAGTCGAGATGAAGAGATCTATGTTCTAGACATGTAATTTCTGTTAGCACAAATACTAGCTTTTTTAATGAATATAATAATCTAGTGTGCCTTCAGATTACACCTTCAAATTCTCTGTATCAAACTGCTGTCTGTCAATTTCTTTTTCCATGTGCTATATCAAACATAAAATATTGGCAATGCATTACAAGAACTACCTGGAAAGTCTGTATGTTGCTCAATTCCTTCCTTAACAGACATCAAGCAAACTAATAATATACTTTGGATGACTCAGAAGTTTCTCAGAAAAAGTTTATGAATTGGACTGTCCTGATTTGGTGGACATAATATTCAGCAGGTCTCCCTGCCTTTAACATTTGAATGTCTGAGAAAATCCATGCAACCTCTTTTCTCTTTGCCCTTCCTTCCTGTACAAGTTATAACCCTTCATATGGATATTGTAGTTTTGTCACTTATCTCGTCTATGCCTCTTAAACATATTAGCTAACCATTTTGGTAATTTATAAAGACTTGCAACACCACTTTATTTTCCATATTTTAGGCATTTATGTTATATTATATATACATCTAGCTCATCTGCTGTCTTTTTTCCACTAATCCCCTGGTGTCTGTTAGGAATTTCTGTCTACCTTACTTTTAGTTCCTTCACTAGGGCATTTTTAATCTCATAATTGTATAGGTGATTTTTTTTCTTTCCCTACAAATTCAGCTTCAAGTTTTCTTTGCTACATGTTTTGTCATTAATTGTTTTTGCATCGTTAAGGAGGCCAAAGTCCTCATGTGGGCAGTGACTGACAGTGATTTGATCTCCGTACATCGATGCATCCTTAGATATATTTTCATGAGAGTGCTTTTAGCAACCATGTCTTATGATCTGTCAAATGTAAGCAATCTCATTCTGCTTAAGCAACCACATTCCCCTGTTATTAACTGTAAAAGAGGGTCTCTCATTCCGTGCAGTTTATTTCCATACATCCTTCTGTCTCACCTTGACAATGCAATTTTCCAGGACAATTCTGAGGCTCTGCTTTGGAAGACTATCTGCATCTTTTAGTGCACCATTAGTAATTTAATTAGTAATAGTAATTCAATTACTATTACAGCTATTACTTCAGAGTATTATTTGTGCTGGTTAAGGACTGCAGTAAAGACTGGGGACATATTTTGTCAGGTACTGGCAGTACTATGTATACAAAAGCCTGCAATAATGCTTTCTTATGTCATACAAGGCATACCCATAGAAACTGCACAAATTCTTCGTCTCCCACTCCCAGAGTGCTTAGTAAATCTGGCTGGAAGCAGAAAAGTTTCACAACAGTCTGATATTATGAAATACTTGAGAAGTATTTTAAAATATGCAAAACTTTGGCAAGTTTTATTTCCCATTCCTGGCCTTCTTAAAGGTAAGCTGGACAATATACAAGTAAATTGACAATTTGCTGGTAAATGTAATAAAAAGGAAAAGTCCATATGGACTGCCTGATTGCTTTTTTTTCTTTGTTACCAAGAATTAGTTGTACTGTATGGGAGTGTAAAGGTCAGGAGTTTGGCTTCAGCATGTCAGAGGCTATTCAATCTATTAGGAAAAACATATTTTCTGCCCCATATTTTACAATCTATTTCTAAATTCATGACTGAAACATCAAGTTGCTGATCTGCGAACAGAGTTTTGCTCATCCTTTTGGGACAATGCAAGGAGGGGGCAGAGGGGAAGAAAAAGAAAATAACTTAATTTCAGTGGGAAAATTATTGCCAAAACCTACTATTTTCACAAGCCACAGAGCTGTACTTTACATTCTGTAATATCACTTTATTTCAAATGCCCTCTCATTGCTAAAGCTATATTACTTAAACTGCAAGGTGATTAATCCCTTCCCATTTAAGTTCACAGGTTGAATTGAATTGCCCTGAGAAAAGCAGATTTTGTTTTTGAAAAAAGTGTTCTCCTCAGGGAATCTACTATCTTCTCATTTTCTTCCTGGTAAGTTGCCCATCTTATTGTAAGGTTCTTCAGAGGAGTGTACGAGTTTCTTTTCCAGTTTATCCTTTGCCCTTGAGGAAGCAATCACTGTCATTCCTCAGAAACACTCAGAACACAGTGGTAAAAAGTAATAATACCAAACAGCAGAGTAATCTCCTATGGGGAAAAATACATTTTCTATTGGTAATTATTGCCAACAGCAGTCTTGGAAATATCTTCTAACTTATTGTTTAAAACATCAAACAGAAGGAACTGTTTAGTACCATGGATGTAGGAAGTAGGAACATGTGGCTATGCACACGCACATACACACTAGTAAAAATGTTGATGTTTAGGGGTTTATAAGATGTAACATTGACTTTGGGTTCTGCTTCTAGATCTGAAATAAGAATGAAAACACATTAATTAATATACAGTCATTGTCATTGCAAATAGGCAGTAATAGCCGCATTTGTTATGATGGACTTCTCCGATCTGGCTGGTTTCAGCAAGATCAGAACCATCTGTGAAAATCAGTCATCTGCATTTCAAAATGCATACTAGGGGCTGAAGGCAAAATTAAGAAAAAGTTGTTCAATAGCTACTTCTAGGTGCCTTATGAACAACAAATACTCTGTTGAGAAGAGCGAATAAGACTATTTTACATTGTGCTGAAGCATGCAAACGTGAAGTGGGGTGTATGATGGAAACTGAAATGTCCATGGACTTAATCCTGCCATTAGTTACTCGAGAGTAACTCTCATTATCTTAAAATGACCTTAGAGTTAGACTTTAGCTGGAGAAATTCATCTCTGGTTTACACTTTCACATACCCTGGCAGTTGGCCATGATGATGGGAGTTCTGGTGGGGACCAGCGTCTTGGTGGTGCAAAGGATCTGCTCTCTTCTTTGACTGGAGTGCGTGGAAGGGTCTGTCGTGATGGAGGTGGTGCTCAGCCCTAGGGGGACTTGCTGGGACAGGTGATTTAGCATCTCCACATCGCAGTTCCTGCCTGAGCTCTGATGTAAATTAATGTGCTATTCTGGCCAAGTGTTTAAGCTTTATTAAAGTCAGCTTAAGTGGTTTTCTGGATTAGGACCTAAAGATGACCCTTGCTTGAGGAGCCCTGATGGAAAGCAATGCCCTCCTTTGACTGGGGTGAATTCCCTCACAGGCAGAGTGCATTTAACTGGCACAAAAGGTGAACTTTACAAGATCCCCCATTATCACAGAAACCATTCCTAGGTTCTCTACAGCTATAATCCCATTTTTTTATCCCATTTCCTGAAACATAAAAACACTGTTTTTAATGTTGAGTTCAAATACACCTGCTTATTGCACTAAGAAATCTCCTGTATCACTGGGTTTGCTCAAGATAAGCCAGCATTTCCTGTGCAGATGCGTAAGGACTATACAGGGCTTCTCTCCATACCAATATGATTTGGTTAAAGAGTCAGAAAAAAAAAATGAGCACTGGTGGAAATTTTCATGAAAGCAGCAGCAAAGCAAAGGTTGAAATACCATTTTAGCTGAGTGCAGGTATTATTTCCCAGACTAGTGCTCCTCTAGCCATAGGGAATGATAGGGGTTGCATTAGTGAGCACCTTTGTAAATATAACTCTCCAAAAACTTCACTCCAAGACACAAATGCCTGCAGCCAACCCGCGGGTATTGCTATAGCACTTCCTTAAGTGCTTTGCTGGAACAGCTTGGAAAAAAATATTTGCAGAGGGTCTATGTTCATTTGACAACGGGGCTAGATGAATCAAGTTAAGGTCTCCATCAGTGACCATAAGCCATGGCAGAGCCACAAGCTCTACTTGAGATACTTCCTATGGGAGTGGAGACAGACATCCTTGGACAGAAGGTGTGATGCTAATCTGAATTCACTGGCCTTTGTACCAGGCCCAGGGTAAAAAAAATCCCAATCTGCAGATGACTACATCTGACACTGGCTCCCGTGGCGCAACTACAGCGGCTAGCATTGAACTGGCATGTACCTGTTTTCCACATCCTTTCTGCCTTGCTGATGTTATTCCTTCCTTTTTCATGCTATTTGCAGTGTATCATTAGACTCATGGCAAGTCTGTGGGAGTAAATCATATCCCTGGAGATGAAACCCCAGCGGAGGTGAATAAAAATCCCTCCTCCCGCTTCCAAACAAATCCCAAATGTGCCTCACATTTCATGGAAATGATTAGCAATTCCACTATCAAAACATTCACGCCTTATGAGTAATATTTATGATGGGACTCTTTTATGTTGGGTTTTTCCCCAAGAAAGAAAAAGAGTAAGTAAAAGAAATAAACTCATTGAGAAATTTCCACATTATTAATATTATTTTCACAAGGCTTTCACAGAAAAGTAAAAGCTTTTGCAAGTAATAAAAGCCCTTGTTAAACCTTCTTCTTTCTTTCTCTTGGAAATGGGGTAAATTATGAAGCAAATTGACTTTGAAAAGTAAACAGGAACATAAATATATAAATGTCATTGCCTTCCTCCAGAAATTTAGTATGAGCATCCTACTCTTAAATAAGGAAAACTAATTCATTCAGAAAAAAAAGAATAAAGCTGATGTAAGTTTTTTTTTCCATCAGTTAATGTGCTGCCTTGGTAAGGTGAGTTGTCCGACAACATTAAACAAACATTTTAGTCAGGCATCACACAGGAAAATAAACAGTAGCCAGGGAAACAAGAAAATATTAAAGGCTGTTATTCTTTGGCCCCTTTTTCTGCAAGGCAGGTGATAAAATATTACTGTGTTTCCACAGGTAAGGAAACACTGTCTTAAACACTTTGCAGAAATACATATTGCCATCACCATTTAAAATGTCAGAAGTGGCAAAGCTCTGCAGCAGGCGAGGACTTCAGCAAGGCTTTTGACACTGTCTCCCATAACATCCGCGTAGGGAAGCTCAGGAAATGTAGGTTAGATGAGCGGGCAGTGAGGTGGATTGAGAACTGGCTGGGTGGCAGAGCTCAGAGGGTTGTGATAAATGGTGCTGAGTCGTGTTGTAAGCGTGTGGCCAGTGGTGTGCCCCAGGGGTCACTACTGGGTCCAGTGCTGTTCAACTTGTTCATCAATGACTTGGATGAGGGCACAGAGTGAGAGCTCCCTCAGCAAGTTTGCGGATGATACCAAGTTGGGTGGAGTGGCCGACACTCCAGAGGGCTGTGCTACCATTCAGAGGGACCTAGACACGTTGGAGAGCTGGGCAGAGAGGAACCTCATGAGGTTCAACAAAGGCAAGTGCAGGGCCCTGCACCTGGGAAGGAATAATCCCAGGCAGCAGCACAGATTGGGGGCTGACCTGCTGGAAAGCAGCTTCACGGAGAGGGATTTGGAAGTTCTGGTTGATAAGAAGTTAACCCTGAGTCAGCAATGTGCCCTTGTGGCCAAGAAGGCCAATGGGATCCTGGCCTGCATTAGCAGTGTTGCCAGCAGGTTGAGGGAGGGGATCCTGCCCCTCTCCTCAGCTCTGGTGAGGAGGTACCTGCAGTACTGGCTTCAGTCCTGGGCTCCACAATACAGGAGGGAGGTTTAACTTCTCGAGAGGATCTTCCATAGAGCAACAAAGATGATTCAAGGATTTGAACATCTATCGTATGAGGAAAGACTAAGCGTGCTAGGCCTGTTTAGCCTGGACAAGATTGAGAGGGGATCTTAACAACATTTACAAATACCTGAGAGAAGAATGTAAAGAGGACGGGGCCAAACTCTTCTCGGTGGTGGCCAGTGACAGGACAAGCAGTAATGGGTACAAATTGAAATGCAGGAAGTTCCATCTCCATGCGAGGAAGAACTTCTCTACTGTGAGGGTGCCATAGCCCTGGCACAGGCTGCCCAGAGAGGCTGCGGAGTCTCCTTCCTTGGAGATACTCAAAAGCCAGCTGGATGCATACGTGTGGAATGTGCTCTAGGTGTCCCTGCTTGAGCAGGGGGGTTGCACTACATGATCTCTAGAGGTCCCTTCCAACCTCAACCATTCTGTGATTCTGTGATCAGCACAGGCAGTCCCACCAGCAGGCTACCCGGCATTGCTGGCAATATCTGGCAGTAGCAAGATTCCAGACAGGCAAAAATCATCTTGCAAAACACAGCTGTAGAGTTTCCATGATTTCAGGAAATATTTTTTTCTTTTGAAATTGGTTAGATGCTAGTGAGAAGTAGGAGAAGCTGGTGACAGGGAGGGAGATTTGATGCTGGACCATTTTGTCCTCTTTATGTCCTCTTTAGTCTTGGGTAGTGCAACAAGTCAATACATGTACCAATATATTCTTGAGCATCAAAGGATGCACACAGGAAAAAGAGAGGAGATCTGCTGTGCATCATCCTCTTTGCTTACCTGTGATAAACTTCACTGCACTGTCTAGATTTAACACTGTTAAGTTGCTGCAAATGACAGTGTCTAACCATGTCATTGATTTCTTTTCTCCATGTCATTTTGTCTAGCTAAACGTCATCTCTGAAATCCTGTATCATTAGTTATAAAGACAGAATAATTTCTTTGGAATAATTTCTGCATAAATGCCAGAAGTTTTTTAAAACAGTATACTTATCATCAGAAGAAATAAAGCAAATCAACTTTAATTTCCAGAGCTTTGATTTGAGTGATCTTGGAAAATCAGTTTGGAAACTTACTAGTCTAGGTTCAAAGGACCGCAGAGCTGTCCAGGAGGGTGGCTTTTATTCCCATGCTCTCTATGAGAAATGTGGGTATAGGTTTGCAAAGCACAACTTGAAATCCTCTGTGGTATCAGTTTCTATCCCTACTTAAAAATGCTCTACCTGTACTTCAGCCTGTCTAACCAACATGGTTTGTGGAAGGTGCTCCTGCCTAAAATACATATTATACAAGGCTAAACTATTCATTGAGCAGTTTCAGTAGACAAACTCATGCTCTGAGATTTTCTATGTACAGTTGTGCCATGTTCTATGCCTGTAGTTTTTGTACCCTCTCCTCACTGCTAGTCTTGAACAGTAAGTTCTTTTTTTAAAATGAGCTAATATAGTGCGTGAACCAATAGGACCTGGAGCAGGACTGATAAACTTATGTAATACAAGCAAATAAACTGATATAATATTGCAGAAACTAATACTAAATAAAAAGCACAGTTCCCTAATCACTTTGAAAATATATCGTCATATTATAATGTGCAATGTCTCTTTAACCTGATATGCATTAATGGAGGGCTTCACTTCCATGCAACTAATACGGAAAGAGCTTTATCTTCTGTACAGAAATTAGAGATGCTCTTCATAGCTTACCTTTTGGAGCTAGATTTTAATTTCAATGAAAGAAAGGAACACCATTTTAATTTCAAAATGAATAAACAAAAGTAAACGAAATTTTAGCTATGTGGTTATACAGCTTCCTAAAATATTCTTTGGGAGGGCAAAGCCCACTTACTTTATCATTTCAGATATATTTCTTTCTGAATTGCTTAATATTAAAAAGAAAAACTAAACTCTGAAAAATATCAGTCAAACATGAGGGGCAGGATGCCATGGAAACAACACCGTGCACTGTCCTAATCTGAGCATTTTACACAGATGGTTATGTCTACAGCATGTTAGTCCCAAAAAGGAATTCCTCCCAATTTCCCACTTTCCTCATCAGGAAACAGAAGGGGAGATGTTCAATGAATTTTCAAATAAATAGGAAACAAGGGACAGGCAAATCTGTAGAAACCAGCAGTTGTAAACCGTAATCCACTCTAAGCACAGGATATTCTGGCTGTTCTAGCAGCAAGCGTCAAGACTGCATGGACAATTCAGGTTCAAATTGCTTTCTGATGTCTGTAGCAGAATAAGCTGCCAGTAGATAAACACAGTGGGATTTAACTCCACTAATTTTAGATATCTAGTAAAGATAGGCTCCCTTTGTGGTCAGGACAGAGACACAGTCATCTGCAGAGCGTGATTCATCTGACCTGCTTTAGATGCCAACAATTTGGATAGTATGATGTCTGCATGTGGTCAGATGAAGACCACCCATCATGTCATATTTAATATCTCTTTGTTCAAGAAGAGAGAACTGGAACAGAAAGACATCTCAGGACATGACAACTCCCAAGGTTGGGAAAATTCAAACATAGATGAAATTTTTCAGTTGTCTCCCTGGAGATAAAATTCTAAAATAACTTAGTTAACTCAAAACTTTATGGTCGATCTTCATAGTGGCCAGCAGACACTGGAAGAATAAGTTTCAGCAACTGCTAATACAAAATTAGTTTCCCAAATGCTATTTTATACTTCTGATTTTTTTTGTTTGTTTGTTTTCTATGACAGAGCTGTTTCCCTGTGTCATTACGGGCTTTAAGTCTGCCAATGGAGAGAGGTAGCTACAGGTGGAAAACAATCCTCAATACCTCACGTGGGAATTTATCTTGTCCCATGCAGTGCTGTGGACTGCATCTAACTACTAATGTAGGCACCAGAGTAGAATGCATAAAATAGTCTTAATATCTTTCCCCCCCCTTTTTTTTTTTTTTCTTTTGTGCAAAGTGAGTGAAATAATAACATGGAACCCAAATGCCTCCACAATCAGAACAAGATAAAACTGGAATCCAAGTTCTGAAGTTCAGGCTTATGTCCTTGTTTTCTTATATCTCTTGGACTCTTAAAATACAAAGGAAGTCTACTGTCTCTAGTTTTCATCTGTATGATGTTTTAAACACATCTGAAACCCTCTTTCTCCAGTTTTTGACTTCTACCCTTCCCAACCTGTCTACATTCTGCAGTGCAGATCTCCCCTGGCCCCCCAAGACCTCAGCAGTCCCCTGCTCTGTGAAGAGGTTAAACAAACAGGGAGATTCCTCAAGGGAAGTCACAGGTTCAAGACCACAAAGGACAGCCACAGTTCGGCCAGTTGGAGGTTTTTCTTGCTATTGTGCTTATCTGTATCTTCACTGTCATGCAGACGTTAACCTCTGACCTATGAGCCTGCCTCTCGAAAAAGCCTTGCGGTGTTTAACTATTATGTCATGTCTGCGCTTTTGTGGAAATTTTACAGAAACAAATGGAGGAAGTTTGCCAGTTAAACTGGTGGACAATAAATCCTGTCCCATGTAGATGGAATGGTTTACTGTCACTGTAAGGTTGCTCCTGGCATCGGTCATTGAAGAAATGTTTACAGATTTCAGCATGCTGGAGTGCCAAAGTATTCACCTATTGAAGAACTATATACAATTTTTATGATAACCATTGTACTAGATGCAAATATCTTTTTCTTGATGGCCTGAATAAACAGAATGACTGTGTTTTAAACAATTCAAGGTCACTAATGACTCATTTGGCTACCTATTCATTTCACAGGTTTATGAGTATCCAAATACCAATTTGCTATCTCTAATACTTTTGCTGTAAGTCAAACCAGCTAATTAAATCCTCTTCAGATCACCTCCTTTTTTTAAAAAAAAAAAAAATCTCTTCCTGCGATTCCTGATCTTTCATATCCTCAGGTTTCTTTAGTCCTTGCTGTCCTCTCAGACTTCTGCATTACCTCCCCTCAGGGGCAGGATTTCATATTGTGACCTTTTAGGACAATGTCACCACAACAGGTTCTGCTGCTTGGTGGGAGCCCCAGTTATGATGTTAGGACAATGGAAACATTATTTTGGGTAATCAGCAGGAACAAATAAAATGTGAAGTGGGACAGAGAAGTAGTATAACTCTTGCAGCACAGTACAGTAACCTCTCCGACTGACTCTCCTCATTAAGGGCCTGATTCTGCTCCCACTGAGTGCAGCTTTTTGATTTCAATGGGAGTAGCACTAGGTCTTACAGTCCCATTATAATTAAGTTTTCAAATCTCATTTCCTTTCAACGGAGAGAAAACATATTGTTGTGACTAAGCTTTGGATGTGGTAACAAATCCCTGGCAGGTTGGTCTGTTTTAACGGACGTGTTAGTTTTAAGGAAACTTTTACCATCCTTTCTGCCCTTAATCACAGCTTTTATTACAATTACAGCAATGCAACAGATGTGCATGCCAAAGGCAATACGTGTATTTTTAATGAGTTGACATGCAACCTTCCTGGAGAGGAGGAACAACTTCATTTGCTCAACATTTCTGATCCATAGCTGGCAGTTTATTATAGGACAAGAACTCCACCAGAAAGACATTTACCACAAACGCAGAGGCTCCTCTAACTCGCAGATGAGCAGTTCCATAAAACAGCCTCTGTTGCTGTGCTAGATTTAGAAATGTTTGCTGAATGGTTACATTTTCTATTGTCTACAAAGAATAGAAGAGAAGGTTAACAGGCAATATCCGGAAAGCTGTAAGATTATTAATCCATGCATGTGGTCCTGAGTCACTGGGGCTGTAAAATATCACCAGTTTCCAAAGATGAAACCGAAGAAGAATTCTGCTCAAGACAGATGATATTACAAGCCCAAAGGAACCAGTAAACCCTACTGATGAAAGTTTTACAAGACAGACTCATAGAGATTTTCATTCTTGTATAATGAATTCAGTCAACAAACTGAATGTAGACAGAGATCACATCATACAAGATGCTACAGCCTGGTTTCTTGCTTCAGTTTAGTTAACATCTTGGCCACAGAACAGACACTGGTGCACACAGAAAATTAAAACAGGCTGACACACAGGCCAGAAAGATGTCCAGTTACCCCCTGACACACCAGGGGACTACAAGAACAGGTTGAAGACTCGGACACACGCAATCCATGTGCGGAAGTGTTCCTGGCACTGCTGTGATTCAGGCCAAAGACCATTTCCAGTACAGGCGAGGATGTGGTTAACCTGTTTTGAGAAGAGCTTATCTGTGTGGACCAAAGCATGATTCTTGGGTTGTACAGATGTGACCTTAGAGATCTTCAAATAGCCTTCTCCAAGATGAAATTGTCTAAGTATGCATGTTTTCTTCCCAGTAAGAAGAAAGTAGTACATAGTATCCAAAAACTACAATAAATCAATAGGAACTCAAGCAGCAGACAATTTGTATTAGATGTTTAAATTATCAACCAGGAACATGATTTTGTCTGCGTATAGAATACTGCACTGAAAAAACTAGTATTATGGTGAATGTATACAATATACAAAGCATTGTCTAGGTCTGACAGTAAAAACACTCGCTGACTATCCTGCCTACAGTCTCTGCAGTCCAACAAATGAGTCTGCTATATGGGCCAACATATTCACAGATATTCCCTGAAGTTGAAGGAACTCACTGTAGTCACAGAGCTACTGTGGCACACCTGCCTGGATGATGGGCAGGTAGAATTAACTGAGAGAAGACGGAACACAACTGGAAATCCAGGAATGTGTTTTTACTACTTCTAGTGCAATTCAGACTTCCTTCTTGTTGTTATTACTGTGCTAGCATGTCACTTTTGTATTCCACACTGTTTTCTTTTTAAACCTAGTATAATTTATCTGAAATCATTCCCTCTCTTAAAGCTGGTTCTGTTGCTAGCACATGCAAAATAAGCATACAGTATGCCTTAGCACTGGTAGAACTTCAATTTTCTGCTTTTCTTTGTATGCCTAAAGAGCTACTGAAGATTCTTCTGTGCATAAAGGAACATCTATTTGCCTCTGTAGGCAGGTGGCCCTTTTCTAAATTTATCAGTATTCAAATCCAATTCCAGTCTTATGAAATCTATGAGGCTAGCTGAATCACAGAAAGAAAACTAAAAACGATGTGAAGAATGTTCTGTGAAACTAATAAGTGATGTTACCCATTATCCAATGTGATTGAAATGCAAAAAGTAAACAAACCTAAGTGACACAAATTATACTGTAAAGCACTGTTTTAATCATGTGAGTCACCATTAGCAGTACAGGTCAGAGTTTTGTTAACAAATATATATTCTTTGGAAAAAAAAATTCTAGCTGTTATTTTCCCACTTTTTTTTTTTTTTTTTTAAAGAAACTGACTGATTTTAACTTTTCTTGAGTCTATTGCCTTAATTTGAGAAAACACTAGACCTGTTCTCCTTAGGAAGGCACCCATGCTTTAGTACTAAGATTTCATCTACAAAAGCACATCAATGTTTAGCAAATGAAAAATACTAAAGAATTTGATCTAATAACAATAATAATAAAAACCTCTCACCAATGCAATCCACACTGAAGAGATTTACTGAGGTCGTTATGGAGGACTCGTCACAGGACTTCATTCCTCGCAGGGCAAACCGCACCAGGGAAGCCTTGACTCCCTCCGGCAGGAAGGACAGCAGGTAGACCGGCATGTAGAGAGCGTAGCGGAGTTTGCAGAGCAAGGGCGTCATGAGCTTTCCTTGGGGTGACTGGGCCATACGCTCGATGGTTGGGAAGAGCAGCACCGAGCGAAGAACCTGCGAGGCCACGAGAACAGTTACTTTATTTTTCAAAAGAGGGAGGTAGTAGGAAGCAGGTAATGAAATGCTGAGCTCTGTGAGTTCGGCACCAGATTGGGAAAGGGATGCCCAGCACGGCGCGCGGCTCGCCGTGACTCGGAGCTGGGGATCCCACCAGAGGGCAGTGTGCAGAAATGTCACCGCGTTTCTCGGATCTAAGCACGAGACACAGATTCTGCATTTTACACTTGCGGATCGTTAGACACAAATTGCTACGATTTGTTGACAACTCAGCATAAAGGAAAAAGAGATAGTTACAGTTGCTGCTTACTGCACATGTTATTCAACTTGATAATAAAGACAATTATTTATAATTTTTAAAGAGTCAGCAAGCAAATGCCCTGCATCCTAGGGTAGCTCCACTGGGTATACAGGTGAAACCTGGGCATGCCAGGACCAGGTGCTTACAAGCTCCAGGCATTATAATGTAGCACACAGAAGAAATTCAGGAAATATCCATAACTTGCCATATTGTATTTTCTATAATATTTTAAAAGTAGACTTTGAAAGTGCTATTTATATCTAAGACAGAACTATTTTAAGAAATCCCTCCACTTCCCAGCTGATGCTACTTTGATTTTAGACAAAGAGAAATTCATTCGCAGAGTAATCAGTCCTGGGCCTCTTTTTATTAAAGGCAACCACCAGCTGAAGTATAGGAATGCAAGACTTCTACTAAATTATATGGTAGTTTTGTGATATTTCAGCTAGGAGCTGAACTCAAACTCTTGTGATCTAAAGCAGATTTGACCTGCGTTCCCAGGCACACATTAATCCTTTGACATTACAGTTTATAGATACAGGATTAGTTGCTTGGAGAGCTGCACTAACCACTGGGGGAAGTTGCTAAACCTTGAAGGCAAAAGAAGGACAAACCAAGAAAGCTGTTTTAATGTCCCTTGCATTCCGCTTTTTTTTTTTTTTAATATCATGGCACACAACTTTAAAAGATGGTGGTAAAATGGAGGATAATTTTGTTTAATTTCTTCATTTAATCCCTTGCAGACAATAAAAGAGAAATGTAAAACACATTTTTCAAACATTTAGCAACAATTTTTTTAGTTTACTGCTGGACTGCAGAGCCAGGATTTTGAAATGTGCATTTGCCTGCAGAATTGCTTAAAGATGTAGTTTCACTTCTTTGCAATACCACTGTGGATGCAGCAGATTTTAAGTATTTTAGTAGAATGATACATGTTTATTAGTGTGTCGTATTTATGCTTTGAAACAAGTGAACTGGAAATACACAGCTAGAACAAAGGAAATCAGTGAGATTTAAATAGCTACCATCAGTCAATAATTTTTGGCTTGTTGCATGCCAAGGCCTCATCTAAATGCAATTTACACTAGCTGAAATCACTTAGATGATCCAGAAATATATTCGGGCCACAACTTACAGAAATATTTTAAAAACAGTCAGTTTGAAGACAGACAACATTACATATTATAAAGCACTAGATATTGTTACCATTATGAATGCCACTTTATATATTATTAAGTAATAAAAGCTAATTACCCCTTTGTGTATGGAAATCCTTCCAACAATTTCTGATAGAAATTTCTTGTGATAACAATCAATCAAAATCCCAAAATGTCATAACCAGATTCTCCTGAATTACTCCTAATTCAAAGCCTAGTGATTTTTATTAGTTAAGCACACAGGAGGGCAGAGAGATGACAAGATAGAAACACTAGTTGCAGAGATTTTAAGAAGATCTGTGGTCTTCTGAATATTGGCCAGTGAATCTACTTCAGGCAAACCTGGCTTGTGCTAATGATTGCCTGAGTGTTTCAGGTCATACCACTTATTCTTTCTGTGCTGAATTTCAAAGAAATGATAAACAGCATGAATATGCTTATAATATAGTGAACTGTCGTGACAATTAGCAGTACTTGTAAAATAGTAATTTTTTTAAGAAATTTCACAGTTATTTAATTAACATGCTTAGATTCCAACACTCAAGATGATACATACATTTACAATTAAAGTTCAATATATAAGGTGTACTTTCTCTCTTATTTTGTCACAAAGGCAACCTCTTCCTTTTCCATCATAAACCCTTAACTCTTCAAATTAGACAGGGTTCAAGAACTGAACAGTTCAGTGACTGCAATAGGATGCAGTCTTTCACATTTTAATGTTTTAGGACTCTTGTAACAACAAAAAGCTAATATAATCTGCAAGCTCCTCACATAACACAATTCTGGTCTCAGGGCAGCTCAAGTGGTTACATAACACCAAAAAGATTAGCAGGATGCTGGACTTCCTTAGCATGTGCCCAGAGAAGAAACTGGCCTATATCCCAAATATAGTCTACCATTTATGCCTTCAACAAATACACTATCAGAGAGGTGGGGGAACCTTTAGAGTTTTGGTTGTCACTGTTCGTGTACTTTAGTGTCTACAGCTATCAATTCATCAACTTCAGGTATTTATGATACAGTAAATTTTACAAGGCAGAGAGAAGAAAAACTACTTAGTTAAGAGAAAAAGTAGGTCCTGAAAGCGAACAATGTGAAATGCCCATTCCCTGGAAGCACAGCACTGGACAAGGAGCTTTGTTTAGGTGCTGTAAGTGTTAAGACTCACTTCATGTGATCACTGCTTCATATAAATACTAAACAAATGCCTCCTGCAAACTACATATATAAGGAATGCATATATTGCTTGGCTTTCTACCTAGCTTTCTATTTAGCTTAATCAAATAAAAAGGCAATGGCAATATGAAATCTAACAGCTATCACAGAAGATACCTACTTTCCTCCCCTTCTCTCCACTAGGATAACCACCTGAAATTCCACCATACACTTGTAAATCAGAAAAAAAATCCCACGTGTAGATTTTTTCACACTGTAGAGTTGGGCGCTTGCAGCATTGGCTAAGAGACCCACACTCAGGCAACTGCTCTATTAGACGCAGAACATTTTCTTTTAGATTAATACATTTTCCCTTATGGAATACAGAGGAGAAACTTGGGTCATCATCTCCAGAAGTTCAGGGCATTCCTGCCCAAAGCAGGGTCTATAGTGACAACTGAGTATGTGCAAATCTTGAAAGGATAATTGCTATTTCAACATGTTTTTGGATTTGTAGAAGCAGCTGAAATATTTTGTTTTGATTAAACAGAGACACAAAAACAAAAACCAATTTAATCCATAACAAACTGTTTATCACTGCACAATTTATTAAGCACAACCACATTAGCAAAGGATTTTTGTTTATACAATTTACACATCAAACACATAAAAGTATGAAAATCAAATCAAGACAAAAACCCACTCATATTGACTAATGCCTTCCACGGGAAGAACTGAAAATGTTTATCAGCCACAATTTGAAGTTTGTGTGGGTACTGCTACTTGTTTTAGTGAGTGATAAGCTGTAACAGTGAGGATATAACACCACATGTACAAACTCAGCTGCCACCTACAAGAAGCCTTGAAAAGGGTGACACGATCTTCAGAGGTGTTAGCGCTTGTGGACGCCAAGGAGAACTACAGAAGTTCAAAACTTTTTAAATCAGGAATTACAGATAAGAAATTCAGGCACCTCAGGTATAATTTCCTGAAATTACATCACCATTTCAAATGAGGGATAGCAGCTGTGGCACCTTGTGGCTTGCTCTTAGTATATAATGACACTTCAACAAGAGAAACAAAAAGGTTGCTCTAGTGATAGAGTCAACAGCTGCCGAAGGGTCACCTCCACTTTGGAGTGGGAAGTATTTTGGAAAGCATTCCCTCCTGTGGAATAACCTGTTCTTAATCATTGGAGGTGTACAAATGGTTAACAAAATAAACGCCACCAGAAAGCATGTAAGAGATGGATTCCATACTAGTTACATAACCCACACGTCACACCGAGATCCAGAGATCAAATCAGCTGGCAGAAGCAGGAAGCCATCTATTACTTTTTTATAGCCAATCCCTTAAACTGACCCATGTTAAGCCAAGAAGTATCCAAGCACAATTCTAAAACTCCCATGTAGACCAATGCAGACACTCATCCTAGATCCGTATCAACACCACCAGGACGTGGGAAGATGATTTCAAAACTCAGGGTTGGAAAGAAAACGAATGAGGAAGCTCTATTTTAAATAGACTGCTGATTCCTTCAAAAACCTCTGAAAAGCAAATGCTGTTTTTCTGTCAAAAGTAACACTTATATTGATATATTTTCGTTCATCCCGTATATTAGTTTATTATTTGTCTGCTGTGTTGGCAGAGGAAAAGCCATTATCTGTCAGGTGAAACCTAGTAAATTTTTCAAAGATAACATAATGATGCACTTAATGGTAATCTACAGTCTACCCTTGACACAGAGTGCCACATTAATCACAGTTTCTTTTACTCAGTACGCAGAAACCTGCAGGCAAAACAACTAGGGTCATGCAAGTATACCCTGGTTTATTAACACAGCTGTGCTGAGAAGTTTTCCAAGAAAATGCACATGACAAAACAGACAGCATTTGCTTATGCTTTCCTCTCACCAAAGCAAGACTTTCTAGACTTGCCGTTTGTTTGCTTTGTCACTATGCTAAACACAATCCAAAATTTAGTTTTTTTTTTGTCTGCACACAGTAACTATCAATAATGAGGTATATTTTAAAGTCTATGTTTTTCTCCTCAACTGTACATTGCAAGAACTTACTTTATTTGCTCTATAGCTAGTTGCCTATCACAACTCAATATGCAAAACCAAAAGATTTTGTAACAGGAAAAGAACAGAATGAACATTAAGTTACAAAAAATTTTCATACTGCTAGTGTGCAGGAATATCATAGGAAGTGTGCACTTTCTTCTTCTTCTTTTTTTTTTTTTTTTTTTTTCATATGGATCTTCTGTGACCTTGAATGAGTGCTTTGGCTTTGTGTTGAACACTGTACCTGCAACAGAGCAAATAGCTCTAACACAGTTAATAGAGAATCTCTTCACTGAAAATTTTGAGATGCTTTATAAAATCTAAGGCCCACAGAGAAGTCTTACTATGCTTATTTTATGGGTGAATGAAATAAAATTCAGAAAGTTAAATGAGTCCACACAAATATTTGTAAATAATATGATGTAAAACAACTATGTCGCAACTTGTTCAGATTTAACCAAAACTTACTATGTGCAGATGACCAAACTTTTGCAGAAGACTTTGTATTCTTTTCAACATGAAGTGCCATGCTGGCTTATTGCTGCTTGCTTCAAAAGAGCCTCCTATTACCACACATAGCCCCTTACAAGATGCTATCATGGGGCTGTGGTGCTTCTCATGCAATGAACTTGATTTCATACTTTCAGTCTGAGTTTTCTGCACTTTCTATTGCTTAGTATCCAAATTTCCTTTCTGGCACCAGCTCCATTTCATTTTTTTTCTATTCCTTTTCTTCCAGATCTCTGATTGTGTTACATATGCTCTGTGTGAATGACTAAGTGACAGAATGAAGGATTTTGTTTGAATTTTCTAAGAAAACCCTCGGAATATAAGCAGCATAGTTTGCTCCCCGCAGAGCATAATTTGTTTCCCAACAAAAGTGTAGCTAGTGTAAGCAGCTCTCTGGGAGTGTGCTGTTAAAACTCTAAAAGATACCCTTCGATTTCTTCTGAGGGACTCAAGGAATTCTCACTTCCCAGAAAAAGCAAACTTTCTGAGTGCCATTACCAGCAGCACAACAACATTTGCCATCTCCATTTTAGTAGAGGGCATTTAAGTTTTCATAATTTGGGAATAGATTACATCGATATTCCTAATCGGAGGGCCTTCCAGTAGAGTTTTCATAGTGACGCTCAGGATACTGATGAAGTTTAAGTAAGTTCTTCAAGTGAACGGACACGTACACAGCTCTAAAGGCAAATGGCGAATGCACAGATCCGCAAAGGCAGAATTTCTTACACAGTATCTGAGGGTTGCATGCAGGTTAGTACTATTAACATCAGGGCAACTTTATCACATTTCATTTCAACTTCTGCGTAGTCTTTCAGCTGCAGGCTACAGCAAAGAACATTGACATTGGTCTGCTTAAAATTCAGAAACATACTGTGCATTTGTCAATGTTTGCAGACATGGTCTGCAAATTACAGATAGGGAATAGAAGAACAGAAGACAGAAGCATTTCATAATGACTGTCACTATGTCTCTTTTGTAGAGACAGATTTCAGCTTCCAACAAATGTAGTCTTTCAGTAAATGCCAAAGCAGCTTTCTGGGATCCAACCTGGGTATCTGCTTCAAGGCAAATTAAGGCAATTTTCCCAAGAGGAAGTACACCAAAAAACTGGAGCAGAGCAGTACCATAGTGAGGTTTTGTTAAGTTAAATTTGTTATTTTAAACATTCAGCCCATGGAACCACCTCAGAAGCAGCTATCATCCTTAAAGATGACCAGGAAAAATAAAGTACGAATGACTGGGGAAAAAAAAAAAAGGAAAGTAATACAGCTGGAAGGACACATGGGTAATGGTGAACAGTACATGATATACAAGCAAGATACAGTAATACAATAATAAGATACAGTGCGGAGAGTAAGCGAGAGAAAAGTTCTGCAAGTTAATGTTACACACAGGAAGGAAACACATAAGAAACACATAGCAAATTCCAAAGGAATTTCTGTCTCCCTAGGAGACTATGAAGATTGCATTCTATTCTGTACATCTTAAAATGAAAGTTTCAAACAAAAGCCAACCACAAATGAAGTATAATATTAATGAAGGGTTTATATGACTAAATTTGTGAAGAAATTTTTATATATGTAAGAGGAATATGGATAGCTTGGCAAAAAAGGAGCAAAGAGGGAATAGGGTGGAGAACTATAACTACACAAATATTTAAAGGGTGTAAAGCGAAGGATGAGAAATAATATTTTGGGTGGGGCAAGTAATATAAATATATGTGACAAAAGGAAGTAAAAACTTCATATCTTAAACCAGGCATCTGAATTTTGTGCTGACATTGACTTTTACAATGCACAAATCTATCGGATTCCAACTGCAGACTCCTCGTCAATAGGAATGGTGCAAGAGAAGATGCCATATTTACACTTTGATATGGATGTGACAGAGCAATCTCTGATTTGCAAAACCAGAACAGCTGTGCAAATTTCTTTTTCTATGGTGGACTGTAGAAAAAGTTAATATAAAGACTGATAATATTATTTATATATTCACTTCTTGTGAACTCTGTTGTTCTGGGACAAGAGTGCACTACATACATTGACTAGACAAATATGGGAAGAAGAATGAGAAGTAAATGCGTTGCCTTAAAATGGCTTTTTCTTCTTTCTTCCTTCCTTTTGTGTAAAAGACTGGCACATAAACTGTATTTTTAAAACATGCTTTTGTTAAACAGCAAGCTGTCAGAATCTTTTCAGCATGATGATGACCAAAAATGACACATTAAATGTCACGTTGTTACACAGTGTTTACCATTAGTGCGCTTCCTGCCACCTTTTCTCTGTGGATCGCAGAGTAAACTCAGCTTGTAAAAAAAACCTAAGGATGTTAGTAACTATAGCAAGAAACACTTAAAGATGCTATTATCTGAGAATCCTGCAGGAAAAAAAAAATTGCTCTAATTCAAAGAATTTTATTACCAGAGTGAGATTTTGAAACAATTCAGCGCAAGACTAGAATCACTAACCATGCTTTCTCCCATCAAGCCACAAGGAAACCGCCAGCACACACGTGTGATACACAGGAAGACCCAAATTTTCCAAACCAGCACGGGATGACAACATGGTAGACCCACATGACAACACTGCCAATGACAGAGGCTTTCTCTTCTGACAGAAAATTTATTAAATTAAAATGTTCCAAAAAGCTTAGGAAAGGATTTTTTTAAGCTACCAGAAAACAAAACCAAACGGAAAGGTAGGGAATTCCTTCCCAGTTCCAAACTACAGATTTTATTGGGAGCATGTAAACAAGACACCCCAGTGGCCTTCTATGAGGTTTTCAGTATTAGACAGAACACTCTCTACATTATCAGTGTCCCATATCTACTCGCAGTCAGCATTTACTGCTTCAAAGGAAGGTGATCAAGGCTTCAGAAATCATATCTTATGTTAAAGAAAGAAATATTTCTTGGACAATGGGAAAGTCCACAAACAAGAGCCTGGGTATATAAAATATAGTATGTATTCAATGTAAGATATATTATGTAAGACATATTATGTACTAACGATTAAATTTCATATATAAAAAACATACAAAATGTAAAACATGATATATCTATATATGCATACATACAATTATATTATACATAGGTAAAAATTACAGCAAGTCTTTCAAACATATTTCTTGCAGTTTTATATTTTTTTGCAGTCCATCCCATGTACTCCTCAAACTCACTAAAAGCAATGTAGTTTCCTTGTTCCTACTTATGTGGAGGATTATTACAGACTTTTTTTCAGGTCTTGCAACTGGTTTCTAACTTCTGTCTAAAAGTACTGATATCCAGCTGATCTTGCACAAATATTGACTTTTAAGCCAAACCGTTCTATTTTTTTCCCCTGGCATTTACTCTTGTAACCTTAAATAAAAGGACTTAGCATATACATTCTCTGCTTCATAAGCTTCAGTGAACCAAAATATCCTAAGCTCTTCCCCTAATTTTCATTGCTTATTGCTTGCCCAGGCTTTCTCTTCAGTTGTTTCAGTTTGAACTCCTCTTTATTTTTAAGCACAGTTGGCTAAGAATTACCTACTAATACAGATTTTTTTTTTTTTTTGGTAACATGTGTACAATGGACTATTTTGACATGGTTGTTGTCACAGCCCTTGTTCCTTGGCCAGACTGTCACTTGAAGGTCAAACTAGAGCACAGTCAGCAAGACCTGGAGCAGGGGAGAAGTGGTAGCCAAGCTCCAATCAACGTCTCCTCTAGAGACCTCCAAAGCAAGGCAACTAGAAATTCATAACATATTTTGACAAAACAACACTGCTCTCATATTGTGTTGCATCACATCCTAAGCTCAGGTTGGCTGGGTGACAAGGGCTGTTTCCTATTTGAGTGCTGTTTTCCATTTATCTGATGTCAGGGATGTCTCTGCTTCTTGGCATCTGATATATTCTCCTTTGTTCATACTTAATGTCATGTTTTACAGTTAAAATTATTTTTATCATAGTCTAATAGATTAGATTCCTATTCCGAATTTGAACAAAACAGACAAAAGGACAATCAGCAAAGCAGAGGCCACCCCTGTCTCTCTACGAGCACAGGTTCAACCTGTGCAGCCCCCTTCTCGTCTCTACAGAACTTCACACCTTCACACAGACCTTCAGGGAGCTGGTTGGCTTGGGTCAGATATGTCTCCACTGCTTTGAATTACAGAAGTAAGACTTCCTAACTTTGGACAGTTTTGTCCTGAGAACATATCATTACAACAGGCTGAATTCAAGGTAATATAAATTCAAACAAGCATATAGCCAAAGTTTTTTAGCAAGGTCTATTTCAATACATACTTGTTGAAATACAGGCTGTATGGAATTTCTTCGGGAAATAGTATACCTACACATTCCCTGGAAGGTTTCTCTGAGAAACTGCGTGCATACTAATCTTTCTGAAAAATGCAAAGCACATTGTTTTCAAATATCCCCCCAGAATTAACTTCCTTCAGGGGACAGGCTAGGAAAAGTCACAGGACACTTTAATATGTCTTTTAAAGTCATGAACAATCCTCACAACTTCACAGTCTTGTGAAATTAACTGTTGTACAACATAGCGGCATATTCATTTTTTTTTTTTTAAGCAAAGGTTGAACATTTATATGGATATCTATTTATGGATAACATGTCCTCAGAGATATTAGACCACATCACTGTTCATAAATGGCGTATTTGTTGACATATTTCATCCAAGGAACACATTAATGAGATTTAGGGAGGAAACTTCCTTTTTGAGAATGCTTTTCCCATGATTTTCCAAACCATCAGATTTCTTGAACCTTCCTTTTCAAGCTGTCAAACATAATACAACAGATTACACAAAGCCATTTTTCCCTTTCCTCACCCTTCAGTCTGATTTGCTATGCCAAGTCTTTTCCTAACTTTGTGTGATTTAATCCAAGAAATATTATTAGAAAAAAACTTAAGGAGCATGAACAGCTTTTATATTGCATCCCTGGTATACTCTTTGCCTAAGGTACGTCATGATTTCTGGAAGAAGTTAGCCTACAGCATTCCTTCATCTGCAACACAAACACTAGCTAAGAATAACCATCTTGTTCCTTAGCAGTGAAATACAGATCAAAACGAACATAGAGTAGCATGTATAGGCAGCTGATCTGTAATGTATTTTTGCACACTCTCCTGGAAAAGGCAGGCAGAAGTAATTCAAGGTGTAAGTTTATGTTAAACTTTATCTGATGCTATTGACTTCAACAACGGAGAAATTCAGATTGCCAGCTGATGGAAGATGTCAGTTTCCTATAAATCAACAGGACTATGATAACTTATTTGACAACTGTAGAGATTCTCCTTATTTCAGCTGTGTTTCTAGCATAATTTAGGTTCTACTCTATGTGCTAAAAAGAGAACAATTAGTCAGAAAAAGCAATTAGTAGGATGCCTTAAAAATTCAAAGTTAATGTACCTGTTCCATATCTCTTTTAAATTTGTATTTTCTCCTGGTTCTTCAATGCATTACTTATACTAACTTTTACTTCCTTGCACTCAAATATCCAGCACTACATTGTCGTTAATACACCACCTTCAACATCTGAATCTGACCCACTATGTTCAAAAACATACAATGCACACACTTCTCCAACAAATGCAAAACTGGAGTTTATTTTTGAACTACTTCCTTTCAGAATCTACCTGATATAAATAGCAGGCAATATCCTCATCTGTTTAAAATGCTCTACAGCAATCATAAAGTTTTCCACATTCTGGCACCCTCTTTATTTAACATACATTATTCAATTTTATTTGAAGTATGTCTTTTATGCCTCAAGCCTCAAGTTCTTCCTGGCAGTTCCACCTGGATGGAAACAGAATTCAAGGACCAGCATTTTGTTAAATATAATTGTATTTCAAACCATAGTCTTCAGAGTCTTCAGTGCAATGATGAGTACAGCACTGCATACAATGATTACATGTTAATGTGTGTAGGTCTGAGTCTCATTTGTACCAAGGTGTGACTTAATTTATGTCTGCTTTAAGTCCACTTTTCACTGACTTTGTATAAGTCTGGGTCCTCTTTACTGGAATCCTGAGATTCAACTCATTGCACGAGCCATATGAAGAGTCCTTTTAAAATGTGAATCAGCATCAGGCTTACACAGTATTAAATTTGGACCTGTACAGTATTATTAAAAGTATACTTACCCCTGTTTTGCAGAGTTTAATTAACAGAAGATCTAGAATGGAATGGAATGAAAATAACTCAGGATGCATCTTTTGGATGGAAGAAAGAAGCCTGGAAATCATGATATTACCAGTGTGTCTGGTCACAGCTGAAAAGAGCAGCCCTAAAGAGTACAGCATATCTTATGGACTACTGAATGCTTCTGGTCCTGTGTATTCCCACGTATGGTAACTCCTGCTCCATCTGAAACTAGTGGTAGAATTTTCATCAATGTAAAGAGGCTTAAATCTGCCCTACAAACAAATTCTAAATAAACACATGATTATTTATCATGTGTTAAAAGATTGCAGTCAGTGTAGATTTCATCAAAGGCTAAGATATTCTCAGCTCTGGAGACTAAGCTTCCCTCACATATTCTCAAGGGATAGATGAAGACCAAAACTCTTGTACACTTGTCACAGTAGTTCTAGAATATCTACTTGGATTGAGAAGTAAATTGAGAACATTGATGAATCCCTTTGAAATCCACAGGCTTTCAGTTATATCATGGTTTCTTGGTTGCAGGTCCCTTTCAAGCGGTTGTCAGTACCTTTCGTAACATCAGTATTACAACATTAAAACTTGTCTAATGGCAACAGAAGAGAGAGGGATCATCTTTACAACACCTTAAAATCCTTACAATAGGTCATGGCACAGGAAGAAATAGAATCTATTTTCCAAAAAAAAGCACTCCTCATATTTTTCCGCATGAAGTGCAGAATTCTGCTATACACAGAAAGGATGGGAACTCAGAATTGTACTCTACAGATACTACATAATATTTCTTTACCGGTTAGCTCTACATACTGAACTATTTGTGAATTATTAAAAATATTAAACACACAGACTGTTCATTACATTTACAAGTCTCACAGGATTGAAATGCAAATTATTCTGTACTACAAATATTTGGGTAACTGAAGACTTGCCCAAAATGTTTTTTCTTCTTTAAAAAGGAAAAGCTTTTTTTTATGAGCTAAGGTAATAATGAGAAAACTGTTCTCCCAAAAATCTGTATCTTATTGTTGGACTGAAAATAGTTTAGGAGAGAGAATGTTCATTGACAGAGCAGTATTTTACATTCAGAATTAAGTCCCATCAAAGTGGGCAGTATCATTCCATCTACAAGGTAAGTGCCAAAGGAGACAGCCAAAATTTGCAACAGTGTGATAATACTGGCAGTGATGGATTTGTTGCTATTATGATTAAAGCATATAAACAGAAAAAGATTAGGAGGGGTGAGAGTGAAAAGAGAGGAAGAATAGTTTATTGGTTGGAAGAAGGGCCGGGAGAAGCTTATGTTGGAATGCAGTGTCACAGTTACACACCATAAAGCTTTCAGTTGCTCCCATTACATGTATGTCAGAAAGCAACCGCCATTTTCCAGGATAAATTCTTTCCACTTTCATTCTGGAAATACAGGGTGGGATTTTTTTCATCAAGTGATCTCCCATGAGATCACTGCATCGCATCTGCAGGGACCCTGTTCACGGAGCAGTAAATTTGATCCTTGAGAACCCTATCTTGGAGACTTACCACCAATGATTAACCAATAATGTGCCCTTAACGTGTATATTGGAGAGATGGCTCAACATAATGAAAATGTTAAGCACTGGCTTACCTGTTGTCTTAAATCAACAGCTTTCACAGGCACCAGCATAGAGCAATACCTATTAATAAATCTCAGTATATTCAGTTTAAGAAAGAGCAGATAAACCAAGTGAAATTAATTTAATTTTGCTGATGGGAAAGGAAGGCCATGATTTTCCCAAAGCCTCTCAAGATTTTTGGACTTTTGGGTTTTAGCTCCACTTGGGGAACTCTGGAGAGGTATACTTCCCCAAGTACTGAAGCCAGGTCTCACTAAAGCATAGATTCACCCCAAACCTGTAAAGCACTGCTTAACTAGCAAGGATAGGAGACAGACAAGGAAAGACGAACTGAGATTTTCTATTGGAAGAAGTTGGAAGAAGTCCACTACTTATTCTTATCATTTTTTAAATAAACAATTTAATGATGCCCCATGGAGTAAGACGGGCAGAACAAATCCTGACCTGTGAAATCAATGGAAAAACAGTACAGGTGAGCCAGGAACTATGCACAGGTAAGAAAAAGAGTAG
This sequence comes from Nothocercus julius, assembly GCA_013398735.1. Taxonomy (NCBI): domain Eukaryota; kingdom Metazoa; phylum Chordata; class Aves; order Tinamiformes; family Tinamidae; genus Nothocercus; species Nothocercus julius. Next base: position 4,311,855 of record VZSV01000056.1, on the reverse strand, counting down.
GAAGCAGAACCTTCTACTTTGTATTTTCATCAAAGGAAAAAAAGAAACAAGGTATGTTTGAGGATCAAGACAGAACATATACCTCAATGTACTGCCATTACATTGTAGAGAAAGAGAGAGGAAGTAGAAATTAATTCTTTAGTCAACTACTTTTTCCATCTTATGATTGATTTTCCTAGAACAACAGGAATTTTAAATAATATGTAAACATCTATGTAAATATGCAAATATGTAAAATGTAAACTTCATTACTTCATGTTACAGATTACTCCTGACAAGTGGCATATGTGTAGGAATATGCCGAGAGAGCAAACACATCATACTTAATTTATCATACAAATAAAACTGGTTAGTAGATAGAAAGGGTTTTAATGCAACTGAGAACATGAATTTGAAGAGCACCTTCCAATTGCCAATGCCAGATAAAAAGTCAAAACTCCGCAAGCTGCCATTAAAAAGGTTGCATTTCAAATTATATTTATTCAGATCTGGATTTATATTTTTCATTTCAGTAAAATATACTTACAGTAGTCACATGGCTCTTTAAAAAATACTAGAGGAGGAAAAAATCATTCCAGTGCTTTCAAGAACACTTAGGACTCAGTGAATTCTATTTATTATTAAGAATTATTCGGCATCTTGGAAGCTAAAACGGAGTGGATTGTTCTTACAATTTTCCACTGACTAGAAATATTGCAACTAAGTTATTAGAAGCACTTTTTCATTAACATTAATTGAACTTTCTTTCAAGACTCCAAAGCTAACAAGTTCATTAAATACATTTGTGGTTTCTGGATTTCCACTTAAATGTATATTTAACACTGAATTCCACATATAAGGGCAAACTCCAATGAATTCTTTTCAAAATGTCATGGTTCAGTAGACTTGCATCCAAACAATAGTAATCAAGATTTGAAATATTTACAGACTGAAACTACTGGAAGGGAAATGGACTATAGTGCATTTCAATTAGAAGAACCCCACTTACTACTTAATTTTATTGATAAAAATGCCTAGGTATCTCAAAGAAACATAGTGAACTAATAAGACATTCCTAAAAAACACCAGCCACTTGTGTGTTTTCCTTTGCCTGCTCCAGGAGTGTCACGGCTGCAATCCCTGATGACTTCCCTTACAGAGCCTACACTCAACACTCCACTGATTCACAGCTCCTCCACAAACCCTGGCACTCCAGTCCCATATTGTACTTTTCCCTCTAATCCTTTGAGAAACACTGGGCTCAAGAAACTCAGGGAAGAAAAACAAGGGTTGGACTCAGCTTCAGAGACTTCTACTTCAAGCATGTAGGTAGTTAAGCTCCCATTAGAGGCAAGGAAGAATTGGGGCAGGAGTCAGATGTGTTGTCAGTGTGCAATGTCATTTTGTCATCCAGTGTCATCTTGCCTGGCCTTCTGCTGTTGCTCCAGAAGAGCACGTGTCTTCTGCAGGTTCTGGTGTCACCTCTGACTGATTTGACTGTCTCAGATAATACAGCAGGACTCAAACGGCACCAGACCTCTGGTTAGGCAGATGAATCATAACCTCACTCAAAAGGGGACAGAGGGTGATTCAACGCAGAAATCTACGCCTTGACTCAACTCTCTAAACTCAGATGTATAGATATTTGACACACACTTAAGTATCTGAAAAAATGCACCTTGGCACCGGCAAAACTCCCCTAAGATAATCAGTTATAGAAGAGATAACAAAGAAACCAAAGAAAGAATATAGCTAGCGTATTCAGCTCAGAAACCTTATAACAGATTTCTAGAAAGATTATTTTTGTTTATGGTTCTTTTTACTCCTGCACTAAACTTTCCAAACAGGACACAACTTTCTCAATAAATAAAAGCTTAGACAAAGGAATACATTCTTCCACTTTCTCTTTAGCTTTTAAAGTAAGCATCCTAAGACTTCACTGTAAACTGTGAAGAATGAAGAAGACTAACAGTAGAGCACAGTAGGAAATATTTTTAAAATATAACACTATCTCCACCCCATGTAATTTCTTCTAACCAGATGATGCAAACCCAGTCCTCCACAGCTTCAATAGCTGTTATCACACACAACGAAATGCAAGAGCTGAAGCAGGAGTCCAACTTCTTTGTTAAAGGCTCAGGATTGCAGGAGGAACTGCAGTTCAACCTAGAGCTTCTAGCTACAAACTCTGGCTATAGAGATACTCACCATACTCAGAGTTTACCTGCACATTTGTAAAGTCTGAGTTAAAGGTCTCCACAAAATCTCTTCACATGCTCCTTTCAAGAACACTTCTTTAATGTCTTGACTTACTACCTTCCCCCTTTTTCTATTCAATTTTAAATTAGCATGAAAACTGTTGATTTCTAGTTCTACTGTGTTCTGTAGTAGCATATTAAATGCAGGAGACAAAAACAAACAAGGCCAGGGTATGTGCAAGGTATCTCGATACTGAATTTTGATCCGTTGGTCCAACTCTTCAAAGGAGCTGGGAATACTTTCAACTATTTCCCCGCATACGCATGTGCAGCCAGACTTTCAAAAGACTCCACCACCCAGCATAAAAAGTTCTTTGGGAAATCTGGCTTTCAAAAGGGTGTTGAGCTCTTTTGAAAATATCAGCTATAAATCCTAATTGTTTTTGAAATTCACTTCTTGTTATGCTATGTGTTTACGATTCTCTCATTTTTTATAGAATCATTTAATTTAGTTGTTATAATATGAATTCAAATTTTTGAGATGCAAAACAACAAAGTTTTATGAACAAATCTGTAAAAGTCCACAGTACTTAATAAATCCTGTTATTCTGTCATTTACCATTATAGCCATCTTTTTATTTTTAGTGCTTCATTTCCTCTTCATTCTCATGTTTTACTTTGGATTCTTGATGAATGATCACAGATTCTGGTTTCAGTTTATTTTTATTCCTTTTCAGTTTGTGCATTTGGCTACTTTAGTGACTTTTAATTTCCTAGAAAAAATAATTTTTATAGGTTTATCTGAATGCTGACTGCATACACTTGAAAAGAAATCAAATGTTTCATTAGTAACGAAATAAACACAAATGCTTTTTAAAAATTCAAGAGCCACTTCAAATCAAAATTAGTGTCCTTATGTTTCCCTACTTTGAACTACCACAGATAAAAAATTTGGTTCTATATTTAAGTAACCAGTAAACCACTACATTCAATTAAACAGTAAAACAAACCCATTAAGGAAGGTGACACAAGTTTTACGTTTTAGTGAACAGTATGAACTAAACATGCTTTTCCTTAGAAACCCAATTTTTCCCTTTTACCTTCAGGCCCCCTAATCACAGGCTTATGATCTAAATGAACAAACCCTAAAGCAAAGACAGTATTCACTCTGAATCTACTCTCTTAAAAATGTGATCAACATTAAACAGAAATGCATATTCATATGCTAAGCAATGGACAGACTCCTGCTGGATTTGCCAAGCTAGTCTTTCAATTGCACCAGATATTAATTTTAATTTTCTTTGGAAGAAAATTAAAAGAACATATATGCTCTTTAATTAAATTAAAAGAGCATAATATCTGAGAGAATATATTAATAAGGGGAACATTAAAAGACAAAAACTTGCAAATTCCTTTCTCCAGAAGCAGTTAGATGGTACTACTTAGCAGTTCTCTCTGGAAACAACCACTTAGAGAAGACAAGCCCACAAACAGTAACCAAGTGTTTGACTAAATGAAAAGGAAATTTTTTTTTTCTTTTTGAAAGACTCTGATCTATAGTTTGCTAAAACTGAAATAACTAATCACTCTCTCTTATCCTCTGCCCCTCCTCCTCCTCTTTTTTTTTTTTTTTTTAATTATTAAAGCATTTCTAATAAAGAAATGGTATCTTAACTACCCTGTTGAACATGATTTATTTGGTCAACACAAGATTCAGAAGCTGGCAGCATATGTAAGAGACTGCACAATGTAGGAATAAAACCTATTTTCTCTGCTTAAAAGATGATAGCAGAAAAGCAAATACAATGCAATGTTCATTACCTTCACAGAGCATGACTTAAAACTATTCTGAAATTCTTGATAGCTTTAGTTATTTGCTGATAATTAAGGCCATTTTCCATTAGAGAAATGGCACTCTCACTGAAAAGAAAGATGTATATACCTGTTCCCAGTAAAAGCAAAAGACAGAGATTTGCCATCTTAACTTGCCCTTAGGCATTCAAAGACAATCAAAGATATGTCGTTTTAAGTCTGCTGTACTTTTTTTTTGTACGTGTGAGACAATTCACATTCTTTTGTCTTCCAAACTGCCTTTTTGTCTGTGAAGCAAAGAGCAATTTGAGGCAGACACACACACAACACCTGACAATCTAGACAACATCTGCTCCGGCTCGCAAAGGTGGTGCCCAGCGAGGTTTATATGAAATCCTGTCTGCCTGTCAATTGCTATATTTTCTTAAGAGTTTACATTTTTTAAAGCCTTTTTTTTTTTGGCGGGGAGAGGTAGAAAAGAATATGACCAAGACCATTAGGATTATGGAGTTTGTCAGCAAGCCAGGGAAAATAATGGTTGCTGGGGTCCCTCGGGTGAGCTGATGCTCTCAACACAGTTACATAGTTACTGACCTTTCACTGATAAAATTCTGAAGTTTTGCTGAGCTTTTATCTCAGGATGGTGGGCTTTTAGGAGTGTCTCTCAGCCAAAAGTTAGTATCTCTCTAACAAATCTTTGTTTGCCACGGACTCGCCCATTTTTGCTCTTTGTTTTGCACACCAACCCCACCCCAAAGACAGGTTTTATACTTATCTTAGATTTTCATATGAAGATTGTTTTCCCTTATTTCTTTTTTTTTTCTTTTTTCTTTCTTTTTTTTTTATTTTCCCAAATCGCTCCAAAAATCTTTGTAAAATCTCCCTGGATGCTTCAAAGATATACTGTCTTATTTATTTTATTTGGTTGGGTTTAATAAATCATCTGTGTTATTTCTTGTTTTTTTCCAAATGGCAGACCTGCATATGCTAGGGCATATGCACCAAGCTCCTGTTGCTTGCTTTATTGGCTGTTCCACCAGATTTACTGGTATTGCCTGGGGCTTTGCTGAGAGAAGATACTCTCTGCACAACTTTGTCATCTGCCACAAAGGGGATTATGCAGCCCCTGCAATGCACATATTGCCAACTAAAGCAAACTTATGTCTAATTGCTGACTTAGACCACCTGCACCTCCTGTTATATACTTCCAAAACTTTGCTTTTACTAAGAATTGATGAAGAGAACGGCCAAAAGTATGTATTATAGAAAGAGTCCACTTCAGTGACCAGGTTAAGACACGTGTGAAGTTAAATTAGCACATAAGTCTCAATGAAGATGGTAGAATAGACTCTTCTTTAAATCTATGCAAAACTATTAATTCTCTTCTTATTTTACTGCATCAGCGGTAGAAGGGAGGTGAATATAAGTGTATATTAGCTGAATACTAAGTCGCTTACTGTTTGTTTAAATATAAATTTCAGTTACCTGGAATGGATAGACTGCAGAAGAAAAAAAAATCACACTCACTGTAGGTTTACATTATAGTCTAACAATTCACAGCTTTCTTCAGAAGACACATATTTATTTGAAATTGATAACAATTCCCTTTAAGGTAGGCTAAGTATAACCCTGCATATTTTTCCCTCCATAATAATTTGGTGCACGTTGTCATTGGGCTTGTGTTACCACGATAAGTCTTTCTGACATTTCCTTCTCTTTTGATTTTCTTTTTGTGCTTTATCATTAAAGCAAGCAACAGAAAGCTTATATTAAAACCCTGTGTTTCTATTCTGCTTCTCCAGATCATGATGGCTATTGCTAAATACAACCACCTATCCATATCCCACCCATCTCTGCAATCCACTAAGGAACTGAGAACAAGAAGTCTCCAGTGTGGACAAATCAAAACAAGGCTGCACAAGCCAAGGACTTCTACTGTACTGCTGGCTACCCCAAAAACGATGGGCACACAGGTCTACAAAGCGTTCTCCTCTATGTGAAAATACATACTACCTCTCCTCAGAAATCCCCTGGCTATTTTTCTGATTTTATAAAGTCTCATTGTACTCTTCAAAGGATTTAAGATACTGTTGTAAGAGGAAAAGTGCAAGGCGGGAAAAATGTATTTGTTCACTGAGCAACTTTAAAATAGTCAGCCAGGCGATCATCAAAAGTGGTCTTACCAAGACAGCAGCAACATCAAGTGATCTTGCAGAAAGGACTGTGAGAGGTAATTTAAGTAAATTATAATCAATATTTTCATTAGATGATACAATGCTATGTACAATGCAATGAGAGCCTCAAAAAAGAATCAAAATCTTTATTTCTGTTTATCTCAGGTGCTTTTTGAATTTCATTTGCTCTCCATTTCCAAAATACACTATTAAACAACTTTTTAATACTTCCAAATTAAATTAGTGTCCATTGAAAACATGTTTTCTGTAATGATGACACCTGTCTTGATTAATGTGTATAGGTACTAATCTCAGCAAAACAGAGACTGTACAAACGCTGTGGCTTCCATGCAGTGTTTTCCCTCATCTGTTCAAGCTGCTGAAAACATTTCTTATCATCTCAAATCTCAGACACGCTTGAGGACAGTTCTAGCAGTTCTTGTGCTGTTAATAAATCTCCCCCTTTTCATCTCTTAGTCTCTGTGGATTTCCAGTAATTCCATACTAAAGAATTTTGTTTTCTTGTAGGGGACCCTTGTTTAAAATTAAAGTGACTTCTCTCTTTCCTGTCATGAAAAAGTGTTTCTCAAATTCATGATCTAGCTTTCAAAACAACTGAAACTAAATTATTAATCTAAAAGGGTCACTGGAATGAATTTTGTATCAAAATAAATCACTTGGCAGAGGAATTCTGACATATTTGTCTCTCTTTTGGCCCAGTTCTATTTTCAGTAAAGCTAGGAGAAGTTTTCCAAGTACTTCAACAGAAAGGAGCTAGGTATTAACTACACACAAAAGCTGCAACTCCACTTGAGGCATAAGATAGAGGTAGAGTTGATTCTTATACTTGCCCAGGTGAAAATTTAAACCACTGCAAAATCATTTACATCCTCTCTTTTCTCTCCCCTGTAAGTTAATATTGTAACCAACTCAAAACCATATGAAAATAGCTCATTTAACAGGTGGCATAGAATTGCTATGATAACAAATCATGTATTTGCCTGTATCAGCAAAATAATCTCTCTTTGCCCAGCTCTGCTCTTAGGAGAACTAAATCTCTCTAAAAAAAAAGACATCTACTCAAAGCTTTTGTCCTTTGCAAACTGTAACTGAAGAGAAGTATCTTTGCCAATAAACTGGAAAAGAAAAACTTTAGTAATTTGCAGAAGTGGTATTGAGCAAGAGACTTCATAAATGAAAACCTGAGTAAAGAATATCCGAACATAGAAATAGTACAGAATATCTCCACGTCTGAATACTCTAGAGTGAATCTAGAATATATTTAAAACACTAGCTACACATATTTTGAAAATAGGTCAAGCTATATCAGAATAAGGCATTCAGTTCAGAACCAGAAGACTTTTAAATGACTTATGTGGCAAGAGCTGTTTTGCTTGACACTTCACTTTCCGTCTAACTGCAAACTAGTAAGATCTTCACACACCCTGACGACAATGGACAATATTTTTTTTACACATAGTCTAGATATTTACTTTCTTTTCCTCTGTAACCAAATAATTACTTATTGCATTTTACATAGCACACAAAGCTACATCACAATGCAAACTATTTTGTTCTACTGTCATTTTTACTGTTAAAATAAACCATAGCTGACTGTATATATTTATTTCCGGTACATCCTGAAAAAAGGAAATGTCCTGGCTGAGCAAAGGCAAAGAGCAGATAGCTTCCGAAACCTTACATCCCAACCAGTATCTTTTTCAGAAGTGTCACGTGCAGAGATGTGTCCTTCCACTGAGACGTGCTGCAAAGGCTGCAGGTAATCATCAGGAAGGAGGCTCTTAGACAAGGGGGAAAGGGTGAAGGGCTAACAGCATTGGGACATCTGTCATTCTGTTGCCTATTTGTAAGCCATTAATGTTTCTAAGCAAGCTGTCCACGACAGATGGAACCTGGTCCTTTGGTTCAGGCATGAAACAGAAAATGAGGACTACATATGTCAAAGCAAAGGTGTGACTTAGGGTAGCGAGGAAGGCAGTGAAAGAGCATATTATTAACAATGTGACAACAAAACTTTGGAATGACAGGACAAAAAGACTCCACTAGAATCAGTTAAATTTAATAAAGATTATAAAACATATTCCTGCTTTTAAAAGTAATATCAGAAGTATTAGTTGAAAGTCTACTGGATTATGAAGAAGTCACACCAAAAATCCTTCCAAGCCAAGCACATTAATGAATCCTGAAAAAAAACATAGCTCCTTAAGAGAAAGACCTGAATGCAATTTGCAGACGGCCAAAAGAAAAAAAAAATATATATATATATGGGAATATATGGCTGTGCCACCGTATACATTTCTGGAATCATTACATGTGAACTATTGTATTTTATTACGCTCATATTTCTCACAGGAAAGGCATAGACCAAAAGGAATTCTGTCTGAGACAGAACATGGTGATAGAAAGACATGGTAGATGCAAAGGAAAAAAGCACAAAAATGATGTGGTGGGACAAGATGCTAACTTGTCTTTACACAGCTATTCCAGCACAGAAGTTGTTAGATATTATGGTTAAAATCAACCAAGTTCTATCAATATCCAGTATTCTTTGGTATTACTGAACCATAGGTACAATCCATATGCGTAGTTTTGAATCACATATTATAGAAATGTTATTTGCTTAAACTCATAGGTTTTATACTCTTACTCATCCATGAGACTTACAAAGAAGAACTATGGGTGGGTTTATTAACAAGTGTGAACTGAGATGCCCACAAAGGTGCTGGCATTTCAAAAGCACGATCACAAGTGAATGCCGTAATATACCGAATTTCATTAGCCAGGTAACATGCCAATTTTCTCATTAAATTAATGATGAAACTGAGCACTTTAGCACACAGTGGTGTCCCCAGCAGTGCGCACAGAAAGGCTCCAAGCAAGTGTTCGTATTTTGGAAGACAGTGACTAGACGATCTAGCCTATTTATGATTTAGGCATCAGCTCCAAAAACTGAAAAAAATCACTGTGTCAGTTAGCTTCATTTCTCAGTTCTACCAGCTGAATAAATAGTAAAAAAAAAAAAAAAAAAAAAAAGATTATGAGGTTAAGAACAAGTATCAAGTAAGCTGAAGAGTACTTTTTGCATTTTTCTGTCTCCCAGAGAGAAAATCTTTAGTTCTCTCACAAACTTGGGATGCTTCGCTTCCCACGAAGAGGCGAATATAATTAGGTTTGATACCCACCACAGGAAAACTCACCAAGGTTACATCCATAACAGCAAACAGAATGGCCAGGGACTGTTTTCTGGTCCCAAGATTAAAGCAGAACAGCATGGGATGGCCTGTATTCATGTTGCCCCTTCATAACATCTGCCCCTTTCCAAACAGGTTGTTTGCACCCAAGAGAACCATTGGGAATGGTCCTCGGCCTCTGCCAAATCCGGAATTATGCCAGGGTGTTGTCTGAGAGCAGCTCCCTGTGTCTTAGGGACTAGCCCAAGAGTTTAACTGTATAGTTGGCTCCTTGCCAGTATTAAAACTTATGTTGTAGCCCCAGTTAGTTAAGAGTATACAGGTAATCCGATGTGGCACTTCTCTTCTGATTAGACTTAATTAAAGGTGGCAACATGAAACACTAAGTTTGTGTTAAGCAGTCTCCCGTGGAAAACATTTACAGAAGCCTCCTGGAAATTCAGCAAGAAAATAGGGACAAGGTCCAAAACTGAATTTATCCCAGGGGTATATTGGCAATTCCGGTGTCATTTCTCTTGTAATAAAAGAATAAAGCAATATTTAACATAAAAAAACTTAAAAAAGAAAACAAAACTCAGAAGATAACTATCCTGCAGCAGACAGTAGCGTCCAAGAAATTCACAGCATCCAAAATAATAACTGAGGAGCAACCAAGAAGGACAGAAGAGGACATAGTACTTTCTCCGGTTCATGCCTGCAGTTCTAGTTTATCAGGTTCCCTCATCACTGCTCATGAGAGGGACAATCTAGTCTATATTTGGTTAGATTATGAAAAGGCTTTAAAATAGGTACCAAAAATCAAATCTGCTAAACATAAACTCCAAATATAAACATTTACTGAATTGTTTGAACAATAAATACATCACATTAACCTCTAGCTCAGAATAATAAACTGTAAGCAGTGAGAGGCTCTTAAAAGCAGAGAGTTTAAGACCAAAACCAAAACTCATATAATAAAAGAATATCACATAAGAACTACACAAAAATAAAATCAAATGATCTAGCTACTAAAATACATGTATGTGCTCAAAATCTTGTGGGAATCAAATATTCCAGTAAAAATAAAGGGAGGGATGGAAACACAAGTTTCTTATTATCACACTTCATATGTTATAAAGCCTAACAGTTAACTTATTTTTGGCAAAGGGACAAAGGTTGCACAACACTCTGGCTTGCACAAATATTTTCTATTGTTAAATGCATCTTAAATGTGGTGTGTCATATGGTAACTTCATGTGCACAGTGCACCACGCCGTTTCAGAGCGTCCCAAAGATAGCTAAATTTCAACACACAGATAAATATTATGCTGCCAGTATCAAGTGGACCGTGTGTAAAAAAATTACACAACAATTCATAGTTTAATTGAAAGCAGATAAAACCTTCTGTGTAATAATGATTATAAGGATGCTGACCAAAGAAAAGTTGGCATTTTTGGAACAATTACTGTGTATGATATTTTCTAGAACCTTCCGTATTGAAATGATAAAGCAATAATAAAATCACTCTCAAAAAGGCCATTGTTTATAATCACAAAATGAAAGTTTGTGGTAATATATCAGGTTATCCTCATGTTCCACTTTTTTAGATGCTGTTTCCTTTAAAGGAAAGAAAAAGTTAAGACAGGCAGCGGAAATGGTTATGAAGAAGTGGAAGAACTTACTCAAGGATATATTAAATGCAGACCTTACACTAGCACTGTACTTCCTTCCACCAAAGGCTGTATAATGTAACAGAAGGGGCAGTGACATAGGAAGAGGTAATACAAAATAACAACAACAATTTAGTATTCTTCATTCATCATCCATGAGGACAGTGAATTGTTACTGAGCATTAAGAGTGCGGTAGTTATTTCCAGAGTTGTAGGGAGACTGCCCTGCCTCAGCCTTCGTATTGCTTCATGGAGGAAAAGAAAAATGTTGATGCAACAAGCACATGAAATAACACCTCCCATTCTCTTCAAACTACACAACCCAAGACAGATCCGCAGAAGCAAAAATATATGCATATGTATTCAATTTTAAAACCAATATCCTTCATACCACTACTCATCACAATCTGTATTACTCTTCTTTTCCATGTATTTCCTCATGTATAGTTAATAATCTGCTTGCCATGAGGTAAGATGCTATTAAAATCACAGTAAGTCTTAACTTCTTGTGTAATAACATAATTATCAAACATCTAGCGATCTGTTTCTGAATTATTTAAAGACGAGAAGGCAATAAGAAATTCTTAAATATATTCATACCCACTATTAATCTTTTGTATTGCAATGGCATTTGGAAGTTCAAATTCAACACAAGACTTTTACCCCAGACTACTTTTCTATATTTTATTAGGGTTCATCATTCTTCCTTTTTAATTTTACTTTAATGAAAATAGGGACTAAAATGTTGGTATAGCATCCAAAGCAAAGACATGGCATTACCCACAGGCTAAGCGCGTACTCTGCTTCTCCATTAATGCAACTTTCAGGCTGAAAGGTTGATGTACCTGAAGTTCTGATGCTCGCTTCATCATTTCCAGTGTGATGTAGCAACCAATAGAATGAGCAATCAGTACCAGCTTTATATTTTTTGACACATTCTTTTTGAGGAAGTTCAGCTTATGCTCTACTTGTCCGTTAAGTCCAAAAACATCCTCTAGCTCCTTAATATCTGTGTCTGAAACATAAAAGAAAAAAGGTCCTTTGTTTTAATATTAGAAATTTCAAGTACCTCATTTTTCTTCACTTCTTTGGAAAACTCTAGAATAAATAAATAAATAAAGACCTAATAATTTTAATTTTATGTTAGCACCACTGGTAAACACAGACTGATGAATCACCTGATTAGGACGTAATGCCTTATGTTTAACTGGGAAGCAGGGAAAGATACAGAAACAGATGGAGTTTGACAGCACGTCATTCTGGATTATGTTCTCTTTCATTCAACACAAGACCAAACTCAAGGCATTTGATCAACTTAAACAAATCCAGGCTTTTCAAAAAAGGCAACTTTACCTGTGAGATCAGGACCAGCAATGTTACACAGGAATAAGAGATCCTTCATTGAAGACTAACCTCACCCATGTCCTCATGCACTAAGGACCTTTATACATCCAAAATTTCTTGTCTTAAAACAGATACACACACAAAAGTTCCACAGAGTGAGGAAAAATATGAAGACCAGATGTGTTAATATGAAGCACTAACATAAAGAGCAAGACCAGGTTAGAACTTTACGGTTCCACGTTACTGTGCAACCTCATTCCTGCTTTGCTAGCACCTCCTAAAGGAACTTGGGCAAATAACTTCTGTTGAGAACTTCACCATTCTCTCCAGGGATTCAGGTGACTGAAGTACAAGTTGGGGATCTTTAGCTCACTAGGTGGGTGACATGGCTCTAAAGTTCCTCAATGTAAGAGTCTCTTTCATCTCCTAGGAAAGTGCTCTATTAACTAAACTAAAAGCTTTACTAAGCATACACCATTCCTCCTTTTTAAGCTGTATGGAAAAGACTGCAAGAAGAAGTGCTGAAAAAAAAAGAATGAAAGAAGAGAGATAGCAAGCACAAAGCTTATTCTTTCAGCTTATTTAAGAGAGATGTAAAGGTATTAGATATGATTTGGTCTCTTAAATCCATACTATTACCTCAGGCTTCATTTTCGTACTTTTTACATGACGACTTCCAATGAAGCTTTAGTCTGGAAGGAACCAAATCTCCTGGCAGCAAGTCAGACATGGGGACTGGCTCACCACTGAGCTTTGGTCCTACAGAGAGCATGGAGGACCTTTTTTTTGCTGAACCTTAAGCAATTATCACAGAAGTCACAACAAAAAGGTTTTTTTTTTTTTTTTTCAAAACTAATATTTCTACTAAAAGCACTGATGATCATACTCCAGTGCAATTTATAGCAGTTCACTTTAAATGATCAAGAGCTTATTAAAAGACACTCAAGGAATGCAAAATGAGATGGGAAATAACAGTTTGCCTATTAGACTTTCCACAGGTAATGCAAAAATAAAAAAGTGTGTTCCATTTCCCAAAATATTCCTAAATAAAGGCCTAAGGCCAAAACATTTTTTAATCTTAGCTTTTGTTTTTAGAAAAACCTCTCTTTCCTACATTGTATTTATTTGTACAGCAGCTTAACGTCATGCAGGAGTGGGCTATCTAAATCACAAGTCTAATTCAGTGTATATATAACCTAAATAAAATAAGAATACTAGAAATACGATGGCCTTGCGAATACAGCAACAAGTGACAGAGTAGGTCATGTTGAGCATTTGTATGCTATCACATATTCTGTAGAGCAGATCGATTTTTCTTTGTAAATATTTGCTATCATTTCCATACTTTATTTTTCAGACATTGTCCACCTCTTTTTAGTTAGAAAAGTGTTTGCAGGAAATGTTTTTCAAAGAGCCAGTTTTGTTATGATTGATTATGATTATGGACACCAGTTCAATTGTACTGGGTCAAACCACAGTGCTGAGCAGGACTGCATAAAATGTTTAGTTATTCAGATTCCCACGTCTATTGATTTATTTTACATACACATATAATCTCTCTTCAATTTAAAGCAACTCCTGACAGTGAATGCTGCTCCAAGAGAATTGTATCAGCAGTTTAATGCAACTTTTTCTTTCCTTCTCAAATGCTGGTGTGTTGCCAAACCAATATTGGTTATTCTTCTGGAAAGGCCACAGTGGAAGATAAGCAAGCAGTGGAGCACTTGGGGATCCATACATTTTCTATTCCTCACAGACTGATCAGACTCTTTGGTCAAGTGGAACTCCTACATTACACTAATCTAGACAGAAATACATATTCTACCTTGTTTCTGGACAAATATAAGTTCATCCATGTTTCATGTTAGTTCATGTTTCCCCAGCAAAACTGTTACACTTAGAATAGTCCGAAGTATGTGAGAGCAGGGCTGTGTCACAGGTTTGAAAGATTTATTTATTTATTTTATGGAATAAAATTGTCCAGGGATTGTCCAAAATCAACATGAATTTCTTGGGTGGAGGAGCTTAAATGAGATCTTTGTATAAGCAAATAGACTTGCACAAACACACTGGCAGTTAGCTCTCCAATGGCTCTACATCAGAGAAGGGAGCAGAGGGCGAGTTACTCCACCTCAGGTGTCGAATAAATGGCATGGCTGAAATAGAGCTAATTTAAGCAGTTTTCAGATAGTAGAAATTATATGAGTTGTACCTTATGCTGCAAACACCCCATCTGGACCCAGGCATGTGATTTTAAGACTCTATTTAGCTGAAGTCTATTAAAAGAAATACTGTATTTCTGTATTTTCTTTGGCAAAGCACTGATCTTCAGATGTGCTTTCAGAAAAACAAATGTGCAATCACTTTAATGAATCTCTTTTTCTGACCTCTGCTAAAGTCAGAGTGAGAAAACAATGATAGATTAAAATAAAGTGTTTGCTCTAAGATTAGTCAACATGTTAATCTTGCTAGGAATGACGACCCTGGTTTTCAGGGAAATCACAGAGAAGGTTTTTTTTTTTTCCCCTCATGTGTTTGCAAATGAAATTCTTGGTAGAAAAAAAGAACCATCAGCTGTGCACAGGCATTAGACTAAGGAAAACGTGGCCTTTCATTAAAATTCCTCAAAAATCACAGAACCCTTTTAGCTGGATAATTCAAGAAGATACTGGGGCAGGAGGAAGATTTGCCAATACTACTTAGATTTGTGCATCTAATCCCTGCACATCTTTGTCCTTCCCCAATTTGCAAGAACACTGATGCGCACTGCTTCCCAGCTCCCTGCTCTCTGTGGGTGTCTGAACATTGAAGCCTGATACATAGAGACACTCATGCTTTTACTACAGAAAAAGTCTGTCCCAGGATACCCACTCACACTCCTTTACGCAGTAATATTCCACGGCCTACAAATTAGTCATGAACAAGTCATGTACAAGATAGTATGGGTTTACTTTTTAAGTAAAGGAAGAAGGAAAGAAAATCTTCTCTGTTTAAAACAAACTGAATAAACTAACTACAAATAAATTATAGGTAAAATTACATTTGAAATAATTAATCCAATGCATTTTATTGGGTTATTATGAATCTGCAAAACTATCTGATTCACAGATCATTTCACCTCAGTGTCATGCCCCTTCCTTACCTTCAAAATCAAGCACAAAAGAAGTTTTAACTTGCTTGGCTTTGCTTTCATATAACACATCAATCACAGAATGGATGGTAACTGCATGGGGAAGCAGGACAAAATGGTAGGATTTAAGCCAAATGCTGAAGACAGCCCAGTGCTTCCCTTTATAATAGTGCAGCCCCATCACAGTGCAAGAGCTTGGCTCCCGTGAGGGGTATCCCTTGAGGATACCCCGTACACGCATGCCGGGTAGTTACGAAATCTGTCCTACAGACACTGCAGAGTGTTCTTGAGTTAGGAAGAAATACAGTATTTGAAAGGTAGCAAAAGATCATACCTTCATGTTATAAAAGGATATAAAAATGTGATGACAATATGTTTGAATATATACTGTATATAAAACAATTATATAAAACAATTATATAAATAATATAATTAATATAATATAAATAATGTAATATAATTATATAAAACAATTATTAAAAAGTTATCTGATATAAATTATATCATTTATATAACTAAATTTATATATTCAAGGAGGAATCACATCAGAAGCATCTTTAGAGGCTTTACACTACGTTCTGGAGAAGGCAGGAGCTCAGCTAAACATACATAAATTGCACTAAGAATCGTTGTGTTGCTCTTTCCAAAAATTATTTAACCTATCAAGAGAGAGGAAAAAAAGATGTTTGCCTGTTTTACCTTTGCCACTTTGAAGCAAACTAGTCCTGGAAAAGAAAGTCTAAAACAATAAATTCAGATTAGGAGTGGACTTGTCCCAGCACATCACAAAACCCCTAATGAATCAAAGGTCCTGGAATGTTATCTTCAGGATGTTAAATGAACAGGGCACCTGAGGAGTCCCTTAACGGCCAATTGTATAAATAAATGCAAAGCCCACCCACCTCCTTCTCTTGAAATGAGCCCTGATTACAGACAAAACTGTCATAAAGGACTAAGAAGATTGCTTTTTTTGAAATAGGGAATCGGATTTTAGTGAAAGCTGAAAGTTTTCAAAGATGAAAAAGGAAAGGTCAAAGACAGAAGGGGAAGAGGTGCATAGGCAGAGGAAAAAGTCTCAAGGATCTTATCAGGATATATGGGAGGCCACAACTTCCCAGAACTGGAAACGTGATATTAACTGAAAAAAATGTCTATGCATTACAGTTTTAATACCTTTGAATAAAGGGGCAAAAGTTCTCTCAACCTAATACTAATGTGCTAAAGCATAGGAATGGAATATGAAAATTAATGCATAGGAGCTGAAAGTGGAGATTAATCTCTCCTTTCCCTGTCTTCTTGGATTAGGTTTAACCACTGCACAAAGTTAGGTTTAACACTTGCACAAAGCTGGGAAATTAGTCTCTTCACTTTTGCAGTCAAATCAAATGGGTTAGTACCCTCTAACACCGTGGTGGTCTTCATGTCGTTAACAAAATACCAAGAGACAGAGAGACAGAGAGAGAGAGAGAGACAGAGAGACAGAGAGACAGACAGAGAGAGAGAGAGAGAAGGTAAAAGTAAAGAAAGGGGGGAAAGTTAAAGCAAAAGAGTCATACTGTTGCAGGTATCTGACTGCAGGGTATCTGGTACATATACTGGGAATACATAAAAAACTATGCAACACACAAGTCAGTTAATATGACTTTGGCCATAACGAACTTAACAGGTATATTTACCCACTATCTTTTGCAAGACAACAGACAAATAAGAAGCTAAGTGCTTCTGCTCTCTTAGGAAACTAGGATTTTTCAAGAGCCTTTTCTCTCTTAAAAAAAAAGATAATATGGACTTCAAATCCTCATTTTGACAGACAAAGAAGAACAAGAAATAAGGTAAAATATCAAATTTCACCTGGAATCCTTGTCCTGAGCACCTTAAAAGGACAAGAGATAAATGATTTCCATAGGGAAGTATTTAAAGTTTCTAAATGGCATCACTAAGACATCAGAAGCTACGCAGATGCAGGATTAAAGAGATGACTGAGAATTTGAGCATTGGACTTTTGATAATGACCATAAGTCTCCGTTTTGCTCAGAAATAGCAACTGAAAACATCTAGAAATGGCCCATCTGGTCTACAACGAAAGAAGCAATTCAAGCAAAGAGAAAAATCCCCATTACAGCAGGAAATTGTTTTATGTGACCTTGAGACGTTAAGCTGACAGTATCAAAAATGTGAATAGCATCACAATCTGTGTGAAAACGTGACTTGCAATTATATGCCATATGCCATTATATGCCAATTAAAAACAAAAACAAAACCTACTAATTTACCTGTGCTATATTTTCTTCTTCATCGGGTCATTTATTTTGAGGAGGTAGTGCCAGGACATCAAAAGATGAACTCTGATAAACCTAACATACAAATCCTGTGGTAAGGGATTTTCAGAACGGAATTCTGTACAAGATAAAGACAAATCCCTTCCTCTCAATATGACACTCATTTCAGCTTCATGATATAACACCACACTCTTTTATGCTAAGAGTAAGAAAAGAAACAAGCTTTAACAGATGAAAATCTAGTAACATCACAAGAAAGCATCAAAAGGAAATTTGATCAAAACCAAAAGCAAAATTGGGGAAAGTACTGAAAGGTCACAGCGATGGTATCAAAATGTGTGTATAGGGGGTGTGGGTAAGGCACAAGAGTAAGATCAGGTCAAATGAATAGTCCAAGAGAGCTAATCCAAGGTCATGTAAAGTACTACATGCCCTCACCAAAGACCTTAAGTGCATCCAGCATACAGGGCCAAGTGACTTAATGCATCCCCTTCTCTTTCTGCTATACCTGTATAAAATATTGGAGGGAAAAACAGCAATGGTGACTGAGTAACTGCTGTCTATATGAGGCCATCTCTGCTTAATTTAAATCAAGTTTGATCTTTGCATTCACACAACTGTCGGCTGAATGCAGCACCATAACTAAATTACTTAAACTACATCACAGAGTCAGAAGCTTAATTCTACAAATTAAGTAATCCATTTGCTTTTATTGTATGACAAAATACTGTAATTCCATATCACTAAATGAGGCCGAATGAAAATGTCTAAACAGAACTATAAAATTAAAACCTAAGCTTTCAGGTTTGCAAGTCTAAGATAGATAAATCTTTCAGAAAATATAGCTCCTAAAGATATATTGCTTAAAGCCTAAAGGCTTCACCTGAACTTTGATTTGATTATTGAGCCCTGGATAATTTGTATCAGCAAGCAATAAAATGCCAAAGTAATGGGGATGGAAACCACGAAAGAATGTTCAATAAATACTGAAGAACTCCCACTGACACCAGGAACCAGGTCTTAAACAACTGTGTTTTAGATTAACCCTTAGACCTTAATCTGGCCCTGGTACCCTCAGGAACTGTTCACGCAACTTTTAAGATAAACACACCACTCATTAGTGTTTATTGCAGTAATTACTTTTTGTAAAGGTATCCTCCACAAATAAATTACCATTTACTCAAGAAACTGAAGCAGTCATATGCATTATTTTCTTTATTAGAAAACTAACACGAGACCTTAATTTACAAATTAAACTACTGATTTCCTTTGCTATACATGTTCCTATTTCTGGGACATTTATTTAACACCTAATCTGTTTTTCAAAGGAAGCTGTACTATAGTTAAATCATTACTGCCATAATCTGACAGAATGAACTAATAAACATGACAAATACTAAAAAACAACTGTTGATTAAAAACATACAAGAACACACTGAACTTATTAAATCAGGACCTTTGTGAGAGTCTTTACTCCACATTCCCAGTCTTGTTTCCTGCTAACAAATAAGGGCAACTATTAACAAGGTATAACAAGATAACAGTGTGAGTTTTGAGATAAAATTTTGCAGTTGTGCCCAATCATGGCAAGGCAAGCACCATTAGACAGTGATTTTATAGTGCAGTTTTATGCCGATCTATACCCAGTCTGATCACTTTTATATGCATAAAATAAACCCAATATGAGTGTTTTACGTAACATGGGTATAAAATTTTACCATATCTGGATGATTGCATTTCACAGTAAATAAACTCTGACTACAGAAAGTACAGGTTTCAAAAATTTTCAATTAAAATAACGTAACAAAAAGCAAAGCAATACAGAGCAATAATAATGAAAAAAACTGACTGGAGACGGGTTAAAGAACCATCACCTTGGAGAAACAGATCTAAATTTCCATTGCAGAATCATCCCCAGGAGTGGAAGCGGCCTGAGCCAATGACAATCTGATTTTTTCTGCAAGTTTCTTGTTTTCTGGGTACTCTCAATTCTAGTGAATTCACAAAACAGTGATACCAGTGGGAACTGCAGTTCTTTTTGTGGCGTTTAGACCTCTGGAGTTTTCAGGATAACTCTGTAGCAAAGATATGACAGGACAACAGATATGGACATAACAGGTTGCAGTCTTTCCATGCCAGATGCTGCAGTGAAATGCATTTCTTAGGTTTTTTGCAGAAAAAAAAAAAAAAAAAAGTAAAAAGAGAGATTTGGAAGAAAGCCATGAGGGCTACTGCCTTGCCGTGGCATGGACTTTACAAACAATGATACAAAGAGGAGCTCATATATTTGAAAATACGGTGGTTGCCAAAATGAAGTAAATAATAAGATTTTCAGGAAAAAGGCAGTCTACTACTATGTTTATATTTATACACAAAAGGGCCTGAGCCTGTAGGTCATGGTACCAACTTTGCAGATCCAGCCAACAAACAGAAAATCTTGCAGTTTCCACTATCTTGCTGATTCAGTCACTTACTCCGCAGAAAGGGTAGGCTGCAGCATGGAACGTAGGTCTGTGAACTTTCCCATTGACTGTCCAAAAATGTACTTTCCTTGCTTTGTTTGACTGGCAGGTGGCACCTTCCCAAATTTCCACCTTGTGAGCTTCTTATAGGAATACTCATTTCGTATACGGTTCGAAATAATATCACCCAGCTTCACAAGGGCAAATATATTCTCCGGTATTTACATTATCTTTACCAGAGTTTGAGACACATAATGTATGATTCTGGCCAGGACCCATGCACACAGCATATCTTTCCTTAACGTAATACTTCAGTGCAAAGTATACATATAAGCATCTCTTTATGCTTGGTCAGATATAATCTCCTAATTAAACAAGGGGAAATTTCAATCTTCAAACTAAGGCACAAGACTTTCTTATTGAATAAAGTAGCAAAAGAACAACTTACTGAATAGCCCACTTTAACGAACATTTGTGTTTGGACAGTTTAATTATACAAGGAAAACAAAATTATGATGCTCTGCACATAATTAAGCCCGGGCAGATGGGATTAAGAGGGAAAGGGAAGGCAGTGGCAATTCTATGCGTGTTCAAATGAATAGAAAACTATGAATGTCATTTCAGAGGCAGTGATTCGGTAGCTGCATGTTAAAGAAGGCACCACGCCGTAGCAGGCAAGGCTGTCTCACCGACTGAAAATAGCACTTCCCAACCTTGAAAAGTTTAAACAAATGCAAGGAGAGATAAAGACGTCAGGAGAGCAAATAAAGGAGAGCACAGATTCGGTGTGAATTATGACAGCGGGCCAAGGAAGACAACCCATGTTATTCCACAGACAGTGAGTAAAAAGAACCATAATAAGCAGTGGGAGAAAAGGGCAAGGAGAGCAGCACAGTGTAGGGATGGAGGGAGGGGAAAAAGCTGCTCACAGGGCATCTGGATGGGCAGGTATACAGTACCACATGTATAGAATCACAGAATGGTTGAGGTTGGAAGGGACCTTTAGAGATCATCTAGTCCAACCCCCCGAACAAGCAGGGACACCTAGAGCACAGGGCACAGGGCGGCATCCAGGCGGGTTTGGAAGATCTCCAGAGAAGGAGCCTCCACAGCCTCTCTGGGCAGCCTCTTCCAGGGCTCTGTCACCCTCACAGGAAAGTTCTTCTTCACATGGAGATGGAACTGCCTGTGTTTCAATTTGTACCCATTACCCCTTGTCCTGTCACTGGCCGCCACCAAGAAGAGTGGATAACAGGATAAATGGGTAACAGGATAATGTGCTCTTTAGCCATAAATAGGAAGATAGCTGGACCGATCCATGGGTGACACTTTCTGAATTGCTTGTACAGAATTCTGGCTAAAACTTTTAATCTGTTAGAGTAGTGCTGATTTCCCTTGAAAATCACACTTAAAATTATATTTAGAGCTTTGGTATAGACAAAGACTGAAAAACTAAAATAAGTACAAAAGTGTTAAGAGTCATACTTAAGAAACACGAAGGCATTTCCTACTTAACTAGCTACTACAGTGGCACTAGTATAGTATTCAATACAACTTAAGGTTTTTTTCTTTAGTAAATATTGATAAAGAACTATTCTATGTTAAAAGAACTGCATAGAAAAGAGTAGGTTTGTATCTTCATTGGTCCACAAAAATGTTACATTTCTTATACAGAAAAAGTACCTGCAGCAAACAAATTCAAATTATGTAATAGCGTCTGGTATCCTTTTTTTTCTGGAACTCACATACGCAAACCTAAAATTTTTCATCTTTAATCTGTATCCTTCAAGACTGACATACATCTTGGGTTCCCCGTGCTGTAAACGGATGCCACAACAGCTTTTTTTCATAAACGTTATGGCAGTTTATTCCTGTGCAAAACATATTCAATATATTTTGTACTGCAGTGCTACTGCAGTGCTACCAATGGTAAGCACATCCGTGCTTAATTCGCAAACCTTATCACTCCTTTTCTGAAAAGTCTTGAGTATAAGCCCTGTCTGCTCTGCTCTTTGCACAAGCAGCGCAAACTGACAGCAAATGTCACCCGTTGTGACTCAGTGGTGCCTGCACTGGAAGTCCCAGCACCAGGGGCTTTGCTGACAGCTCACACACTGTAAAGCAAATTCAGCAGACTGGAGACCCTAGTTCTCTGGTCTGACACTCTTCACTGAGTTTCACACTTTGCTAGCACCTGCACTTCTGCAAAATCAGTGGAAAAGACCAGCGTTTTGATTTAGGAACATTTAATATTCCATTCTTCATTACTTGTACCTACGCACAGCATTAGGCAAAAGAGAATGGAACACAGCATCATGTGTCTAAATTTAACAAAATCAGGGACAAAACTGTGGAAAGGGACCGTAATTTCATCTTGAGCTTTCTTTATATAATATAGGTTTATTTATTGCATTATTACATAAGCATCAACTACCAGGTGCATGCACTTAATGGTACAAACTACATGCCCACACGGAAGAAAAATGTTGTCATTAACCATTTAAGGTTTACATCTTGTCATCTACACCATTTTGCTATTTAAAAACTAATTGGACATTTTTTTTTTTTCTTGTTATCAAGGCTGCAGTTTCATTCTTAACTTTCACAGTTAAGATGTTACACAGTTAAGCTCCAGTCTTAGTCATCCTGCTGAACGATATAGCATAGCAGGTAAGGCAAATTGCCAAAGATCCTGCCCTGGATTTATTTTTCTTGGAGTTTTGTGCTATAGCTGAAATAGAGACGGAAAGTGCTACTGTTGCAAAAGCTGATTTTTCCTTATAGATTAATAAGGTCTTTTTTTTGGTCTTCATTTTACCTGTGAATCACAGACCGTCCTAGGGTCAGAGCCACACAACAGCAGATTTTTTTCATTTATTATACCCATATCCAGGTCTTAGCTCATTACAAACTTTTGGAAACTGTCTGTGGCTCAGAAGTACAATTTATATAAGAAAAATCAGCAACTGAATCTAATGTGGCCTCAAAGAGATCCAAATATGATCATGTAGAATTTAAAATAGCTTAAACTTCTTTCAAGAATACTGCAGTGGCTCTTTTCATGTCTGATTGCAGGAGGATCTAACTTTTTCCTCCAAAACACCTCAACACTGTTACAGAATTCAATGCATTCTCAGACAGCAAAGACTCAACGGTAATATGTTCAAAAATACAGTTCTATTCTGGGAAAAAAAAAAAAAAAAAACTATAATGGCATTTCCAGTGAATTTACTACTACAGTCTGTTCTATCATTTAAGTCAACGGGTTAACTTGTCAGCTATGCAGTGTCATCTAACGTTAGAAGTTATTTAATAGCTTGTAACTACAGTCAGTTTAATGGACAAAGCAAGACCTTCAGAAAAAATATGTCTTACAAATCTAACAAATATGCCTATGGAATACAAGAAGGCAGATAAAGGAAAAATCCCTTCATACAACAAGCAGCAATGAAACTCCTTCATTCAGCCTGAGCCCATGTCACTGTTAACATTTATCCTATATCATATCTCAAAGAAGATAATCCTAACTGGATATCAGAGATCTAATTGGATGCACTATAGAGAAGAGCAATTCACTAATGTGACTGATATCCAAGTGAGTCCACTCACAGCTATTTCTTCCTGCACATTCTTATTTCTTTTTACATTTAATATGCCCATATTGTCCCTTAAAGAAAGGGAAAACTAAAACAGTACTAAAAACAAAGCAAATAGAAGGGTGGCATGTTCCAAACCAGATTATTTTTAGAATCTGAAATTTTGCTGCAAATAGCTGATGGTTTTTCAGTCTTATGACTGTAAAAATTAAAAATTATCAAAAACAATTTAAAACAATTACATTAATTAATTAATGTTAATTAATTACCGTTAATTACATTAAATGAATTAAAACCAATTCCACTACTGAACACATTTGAACGGATCTGTACCATTTCTTGTATGCTTTATTGACATGAAAATTAAGTCATCTAAGGTCTAGATCACGAAGAAATGACTAGTAATAAATAAAATGTATTGATTATTTTTCTTCCTATAGTTGACCTAAACAGTGAATAAACCTTTTGATTCAAGCACAAAAAACAAAACCAGACCCATTACAGCTCAGGACACTGGGGATTATTCCCTACTATGGGGGTACTCTGTTTCCATTCTGTGGCAGAAGTAATTTATTTTTTCCCCTCAAACTGACTTGGATTAAAAGATTCTTAAGCATTTCCCCTGCAGAAAATAATCAGAATTATTTCAATATTTTGATTATTAAATTATTTCAAGTTTTGCTTTCCATACAATAGTATGGTAAACATTCAAACAAGTTATACTGAAATACCACAGCTCTGCTCATCTCAATCAACTGTGGTAGCCCTTCTATGTCAAGACACCAAAAGATATAAATGTTACCTTTTCATAAGGTTCAAATTCTTGAACACTTTTCTCTCTACTAAGAGCCATCTGCATCTAATTAGAAGTGATGGTATCAGTTGGAGAACATACCTATGTCATGGGGTGAAAGGTGGAAAATGATCCATAAACAATCTTAAAACCTAACCAAAATTTCCTGGAATGTAGGCAGCAAATACATTATACTCTTCAATAGACGAATGTCTTTTTTTTTTTTTTTTTTAATCTCTAGTTTTCTGGATAATGACTCAGAAGTCTATATTACATTTCAAAAGTTCTTACTTCAAAAGATATTTTTTAAAATAGAATTCTATAAACATTATATATAAATTGAAATTAAAAATTCTCTTTCTTTAACATGGGAAATAGTCAAATAAGTAGTAGAATGGATTATAAAGCTATTGATGGCATTTTTCATAATATGCCCATACATATGATGACAGTGAAAATCTTTGAGAGAAAGAGGATATAGGGAACATATTTTTGATGCACCAAAACACAAATAAACACAAAATCATAATCTTGGTAACATCAGCATAAGTTGGTCTAAACTCCATTGAAGACAATGGAATATACAGCTCAGCATTAAGTGGTACCGGAAACAGTTTAATAGTATTTAAGTGTATCTTATCAATAAATTTGTGGCTTTGAGTTGTTAAAATTGCTAAAGTTTTGGATGACCAGAAAATGAAAATAATGGGGCAACTTAGAAATTCTCTGCAAATTTTATTTTAGTGCTGAATTTTATTTTCTTCCTTTTGATTTTGAGCTGAACATGATTTTTAAACATACTTAAATTTAAACAGTACTAATAAGCTCAACAGCATATGGCAAGATTGCACTCAAAGGCTCTATTTGCATGATTATGGGGCCTCCATGAATAATTAACCAAATGTGGCTGCAAGAAGAGTTACAGTAATCAGAAGACTGCAGCATCTCTAGCACTATTTGCTTTTCACACATCTAGATTTAAAACACTCCAGTGGGATCACAACAAAAAACACTCATTTATTTGCTTAAAATAGACACCCAGCAATAAAACCACACAGTGAAATATAGACCTTATCAAGTAAAGATAAAAACACCAGCATTTTCACCAATACTAATGCCTCATCATAACTTCTGTTCACCTAAACATGCAAATTTCCTTCCTTATAGATTTCAAAACCACAATTAACACACAACTGGCTTCATTCTACCATGATGACAGAGGCCATTAAGAGGCCATTTCAACTGCCTTTCCTCTACTTTTCTCCCTTTGCTTGCCTAATAGAAGATGTAAACACCCTTTAAACACAGCAGTTATCACTGTGTACCTTAAAACATTTTGTTTCAACTTCTGAACCTGTACAGATACTTAATATTACTATATTAATACTCTTAATATTACTGTCTTAATATTCTTTGATAATACTATTTGATATCTAATCAACAAATGCTGAAGCCCAGATAATATATAATGGAACAGCCCAGATAATATATGACTGAAGACATTAAAGTTGAGGTAAGACTGCCTGAACAGATTGCCAACAGTTCTCATTTAGCTTAAAGCAGTACAGGCATTCTTCAAAATCAGTAATCATTAAAAATTTGTACTATTTAGAATAAATGAGAGCAACAAGATTGTTAAAACTAATTACCAAATGCATATCGAGTCCCCATACCTTTGTGCAAACCTCTCTTCTGCTCTTATACACAATAGTGAGGACCAAAGCTATAAGCTAGAGATAAGCCACTGCTTTTAGGACTCCAGTTCTTAAAAGAATTTACCTTGCACGATAATCTCCTCCTGTTTGCTGCCATGCAGACCACGACCCCATTCCCCCAACACCACCCATTCATGGTGGTAAAATCTCTAAGACCACCATAGCGAATGCTAGCATAAAAAACATATTATTAGAAAAGTATTCTTAGCTGTTATTAATTCAGCTTAGCAAGTGGAAACTAGTGAGAGAGCCAACTCAGCTCATCAGCCAGCTCTTCATGGACCACAAGCAAGTGTCCTGGGAACCACTAGCAGCCCACAGGCCACAGTTTGGTTCTAAATAACTCATAACCTCTTATTATAGCACACCATGTTCCTTGTCTTGCTCAGGCTACTATTTTAGCTTCTTTCCTACCAGCACAGCAGATCACATGATTATAAAAATTTATGGCTTATCAATGGTAATCACGTCCACACTCAATTCTGTCATCTGGCAGGCAACTGCCTAGCGTATTATACAGCCAAAGAGGTGATCAGTTTGTTCAAGGATAAATTTGGTGGTATCCAAATGATTTCAATAGATTAATGTCATAGTACATGAAAAGAGACTCCTGTTTTAGTCTATTTTGCAATTTCATTAGAAATCAGAGGGCAGGAAAAGTAAGCTCCATTCAGCTGAAAAGTAACATCAAAAGTGCTAAGATGTACTTATCAAATCAAATCAAATCAAATATATTATGCAGTACATGGCTTCCAAAATTTCCCATAACACTAAAAATCTTTATTTATTTTTTTCTTTTTTTAGACATAAATATTTCACTCTGGCAATGCATTAGCATTTTCGGATTGCATAAATAACATCACAGTTTATTTAATATTCCTCCACCTTTTCTGTGCTTCTTTCCCGAACTGCTTCTTAAGGATATAACCCAATTTTGGAATGGTCTGCAAAGGCCCTACTTTCCTCCATTAAGAGAAAACAATGAAAATACTTTTGGCAGGCTATAAATTAATGATTTTAAGGACACAAAGACAAAATATTATCTTCTACTCCCCATGCAATATAAAAGCTCAATACACAACTGTGTAGTTTAGAAAAAATCACACAGATTTAACTTTAATCTAATTCTCCTGTGACCAAATACTGCATCATTAAGACATGGCTGATCACTAGTTATTTTATTTATGAGGTATACTATATTTTTATGCATCAATTGTGCTGCTTTAATCAATTAAGCTATGAATCACTCTGTCATAAAAACTGATAAATCATTTCATTATCTTTTCATTTCACTTTACTTTTCAGTCTTACACTGCTATAAAGTATATTGGGAGTCCTGAGGACAAACATATCCAAAACTGTTGTTTTTTATTATTATTCTGGTCTGAGATTATGTACTTCCTATTTCTCATCAAACCATAGCAAACCTTCATGGTACTACTCTACTCTAATATATGACTATGGACTTTTAATGACTATACAGACTTTATTGGCAAAATCAGCAATAAAATGAAAGCATGCCAGAGTGACAAAAAGGCACATGTTAGGAGGACTGAGTTTCAAGGTTTTCATATTAATCTTAACTTTTCTAGGTCTTTTAAAGAAATTCCAGGCAAAATCCAGACTTTCAGATCTTATTGTAAAATGGGATATTCATAATAAAGCACTGAAGTAGGAATTAATATAAAATTAACAATAAATAATTCAGGAATTGCTGATATGCAAGTGTTAGTTTTAACGAGCATTTTTCTTTCTGTCAAAAGAAGTTGAAAGATTGTTGAAAAGTTTCCAGGTGCCTGATTTATGTTAATTGATTCAGTACCACATGGGGAACTATTCCTACACCCAGATCTTTTGTCTTTAGCAGTATTCAAGTATTTCTACTCAATTGGATTTTACAACATAAAGCTTATAGCATAAGTATTCACAACTCATAACTTGCTTTAGTGCATCCTTGGCTGTGCAGCTATACTGGCACTTACACTGAATGATGTGGCTTTGAATAAATAGAGTATTCCTCATGTGAATTTTGTTTCCTAGTTTTACCCTTAGAATTTTTTTCTAAATCAAGAATTTAAAATCACCATTCTTACTTCAATTTCTCTAAAAAGTATCAAAGTATTTCTTTTATTCTTTTCTTTTTAAATGTTCTTGGAAAGGAAATCATGCATTAAAAGAGAAGGCAATGAGGTACAATTTATTTTCTGTTGCTACTGATTTTATATTCTAGAACATTAAACGTTCAACAAGGGTTATATACCATGAAAATAAAAATATGACTTGCTTTTAGTCTTCTGACTAAGTCAAAAGACCATCCATTTAATTCCTAGGAAAATACTAAATTATAAATACTGTTTTTCAGGCAGTAGACTCTGTTTTGACAGGCGTGCCACAAAGCTATAGTGTACTTTTAATACATTCATATAAGAAATGATAAATTATACTGTAAAAAGCCTCTCACAATGTATAAAATACTGTATAGTTAAGATGCATGACATTATTCTGATCAGATGTGGCCTGAAATCTCAAAGAAGAATAACGCAAATTCTTCTAAAGAGTAACACATTAAAAGGAGCTCCAGAAATGTAGAAAAATAAATCAACTATGGATATACATGCTGGCTTGTTTTACATTAAAGGAATAAACTGCTATATTTCAGTTATGATCTATTTTTATTCAAACATTTTCATGTTCATTATTATGAATGTGTCTTGAAGGATGAAATTAGACAAATGATGTACAAATACTTGCACCTTAAAAAGGTTTATAGTAATAAAATCATATGTTTGACATAGTAAATTATAAGCCCCTAAGCTGCGTATTACTTCACAAAGAGCAACTTTTATTTGTTGAGAATATTATTTAAATACTTGCATATGCTAAATTAATAATATAAATTCTCTGTAATAGATTTTTCCCTTTTTTTTTTCCCTCTATTTTTGATTTGCTAGGCTCCAATCAGAAAAACCTCAGGAATCAATGGTGTCAGAGATTTATGTCTTCAACTCTCTTATGAAGAAATACTGAACTTCCTCCAAGGATTTGCATAACACTACTGCAAATGAAGCCTTATGAAATGCTCATCGGAAACAAAATACTTCAATTTTTGTGCAGAATATTAATCATTGACCTGGTTTTGGCAATCCTATACAGTGGTCCTTGACACAGGCACTTTGCTTTAGGAATTCAAAACCTAGGATGCAATGAAGAGAATGCAAAAGCAGCATTCTTTGTCCCCATGCATATATTTTTGTTAGTCTTTAGTATTTTTATTTGCTATAATGCTACAGAAAGTAAATTAAGAACTCCTGTGGAAAGCTGGAGCCACCTGAGAACATGAACACGAGTCCACGGTTCCCTATTCCTTCCAGTCAATCACCTGGTAATTTGCAAACGATAGTCATGTTTTGGTTTGTTGGTTCTGAGCACACTTTTACAGTTAATTTGTGAAAACTACTTTTGTCCATACATAAATAAGGGAATCGGCTTCTGATATCTCAAATTTCCTTTTCATTTACTTTGTGTCACAATGAATATGAATTACCCAAAATCTAATCTCCCACTGTATATAACTTATATGATGATAAAGTGGCATAATATGAAGACTTCTAAACACCTTGAGGCTTCCCTTCAGTTTATACCACATGAACTATATTTCTTTTGCTATATTCAAAACTATTGCACAGCATTACCCATAGTCACTGCAGCAGCATCATTATTTTCAAAGGTCATTAAGCTTCTCAGTTTGCTACAAGACTCTGATAAAGAATTTTGATAAAGGCTCTGTATAGAGCATTTTAACATGCTCTCTACAGATATAGTAATGGCAGGATGTGATTTTCTGCACCTCTGCTCCTAATAAATATGAAAAGATCTCATAAATGTTCATTCATTATGTTTTAAACTATCCATCAGTGACTCGCAATGCTTTTCTTTGCTCATGATGCACCAGTAAATACAGATCCTGGCATGTGATACTGGAAACACAAGAAACACCCACTTTCTATTCCCCAGCACTGAACCCCCCAGGTCACAGCCTTGCCACGAGATGGCACTGGGACCAGAAGCAGCAAATGTGGAGAGTATAGTCTGTGCATCCAAAGTGAAAAGGGCAAGGGATCTACAAAACTAAGAACCTAGTTCTTCAGTTGCTGTTTATGGACCAATTGTCCATGAATTTAACAGCTTTGAGTCTGCTCAGACTATTTGCCTATAAAACTTTGACAGCAAGTTCCAGAAGTTTATTACTTGCTGCATAGAAACACTTTGCCTGGTTTAAACCAACTACAACCATTAAGTGACCATTAGTTTTGTTACAGAATCTGATGTATTCTTCATTTACCTTTTCTAGTGTCTTCATGATTTTATAAATGTTAGTCATGCTCATTCACAGTATTCTGCCATCTGAACAGAAGAGTCCCAACCATTTTAATCTCTTCTAGTAAGGAAGCTATCCATCTCCTTGGTTTTGGCTGCCTTTCGCCATACATGTATTAATTCCACTTCTGAAATGTTGTCTTTGAGACTGCATTCAAAATTTCAGACACCCTAATACTAAAACTAAATTCTTGTATTCAAAATGTGGATCTGCCATAGCTTTGTATAATAATAAAGTAACTTACATCTTATTTATAACACTATGTCTAATATTCTGTTGGTATTTTGTCCGCAACTGTGCAATAAGATGCACAGTTAGTGATGTTAGTGATGATAACAAGGTTTTTCCTAAATTTTAAGAGCAAATTCCAAGTTCAGGATCACAAAGACATAGTCTGAGGAGACTTTTTTTTTTTTTGTCAGATGCATTAACTCATGTTTATTTATACTGACATTCATCTGTTACCTTTTTGCCCACTCATTCTGTTTTTTGAGGTGCTTCTGGAACTCCTTGCTGTCCAACATCTTTCCAGTAATCAAATGACTTCTCCAGTCTAAAACACTACTGTTAAGCATTGCTCTTTACTTATAATCATCTTTCAATTAAAAATAATAATAATATTAGTCTCATAACCATTTATTTTTTCAATAGTTTTTGGTGAGGATCCTTCTCAAAAGCTGTCTGAAGCTCAAACATTGTATATTCCCTGAAATCCTTATCCATGTTCTTACTGACAGTCTTAGAGATCTCTAGGTTTCTCTCGGCAGAAGCAACTCTTTCCCAAGAAACTGTGTTTACTCATGTGCTTGGTGATTTTTCTGTAATACAGTCCCTTATCAATATACCAAGACTAGAGGTCAAACTCATAAACATTATCTATATATATTTACTGTAAAATGATGTGATTCCTCTGACCTATGCACCAAAATGAATGCACTAGGTAAGGAAATCACCTCAAAATACTCTGGAGTAAAGAGCAATGCAAAGAATTTATTGGGCTTTATCTATTTGATGGATTTTTTTATTAATATTTTGGGTTTAATATGCCCTTGTGACTGTAAATGCTAAGTTTATGCTTTTGTTATGAATTGATACCACTGATTCCTACATTTGGTTGTTTTTGAAGAACTGTATTCCAAACTATCTTTCTAAATAACTCTTCAAATTAGCTCTTAATGTCTTGTTCAAATTTGATATACTGTTTTTAGGGGCTTTTTCATTTTTCTCATCCAGTTTTCACTTTTTTCCTGTATGGGTCTCCTTAGATTTTCTACTGAGCCATGTATGTTTTGGTTTGGCTTTGACAAGCTGGATTTCCTTCGGATTGTGGCAAACATATTACATGTGCTTTTAATATAAGATTTTTTTATTATTATTATTATTCTAGACAAGGTCCATGCTACTTGGAGAATTCTTATCTTTTGGACTGTTTGGGGCTTTTGCTGTTGTTGCTTTATTTCTTGAGGTTTTTACTAGGACTACTGAATCCACGTCCTTCATGCCCTTGTGAGATTTGCTGCCTTACCACTGATACAATATGCAGTCTTCAAGGAATCTTACCCAGATGTATACGTCTTTAGTAAGTGAACCATCCCTGAGAATGCCCTCTGTCATAGCAGAGGGGATCTCTCAGTGAGAAAGGACACCATAAAGTCACCTGGGGAAATGGCTTCAACTTAGCATCACTCCCTCTCTCCCCTGGCAGCCCTTCTTCTCCCAGGGAAGAAGGGGAAATGGGACTTTTCTATAACATCCCTGTTTGCTTCATCTATAAATGTGCCAATTTTACTTATCTTCTCTGCTTCAGTCACTGTACATTACTCACCATCAGAAGAACTTTGCACTGATAAAAACACATACAGACATGATCCCAGGGCAGAAAATCAATTGCATTCTGAGAAGTGAATGAAGCAGCTCGCCTCAGTTGCTGGATTTCTACCTGTCTCCTGTGTTCAAAACTGTACCAAAAATTCTAAGCCTAGGGATTTCTCCTGTCTCAGGGAAAAAGTGGGAGCACTGGGCCATTTGACACTACAATGACTGGTAGGACTTTGACCCATAAAAATACAAGTTTCATGTTTCAGCTTCAACCTTGAAATCAAATAAACCAATATGACAACTCAACAGAGCTCAGGCACAAAGGTCTGTGGAAGAAGAATTATGCTGAACAGCTACAGGTTTCTTCCTAAAAATTTTCAGGTTACTCCCAATTGCTGAATCTTCTGCGCTTAAGGCATTGCACTAGTCTCCATCATTCGACAAAGTCTAGAGGACCTTCTTTAAAACTTGTCTCTCAAGACCCCCATCAGCGATCTCACCTGTTCTGATACTGCCCTTATGGCCTTATTTGACTAGCAAATCTAATCATAGAATCATAAAGGTTCATTAATGAATGATTCATTAAGAATCATTCATAATTCATACTGATTCATTAAAAATCATTAATGTACCTAAAAAATGCTCTTTTCCTTAGTACCTTCTCTTCTCTCTCCCCACTCCTCTCTTTTTTTTTCCTTTTTTTTTGTGAAAACATTTGTAGGCACTAATAAATATGACATTCTGTTTTTAACAGTCAAAATTTCTGCTTAAGAAAACAGCGGTTTTACAAATATTTGAGAGTTACAATATTGTACCTTCTATCATCTCCATACCACTAGGAGGCTTACAGTGTCCGGCATGGCTCACAACCCAAACTGGATACTGTTGATTTAGTCCACAATATAAGGCTTGTATAAAGGTCCTGTAATAACCTGCCAGTCCAGGGTTACCTGCCAAAAGAAAAATATAAGCGCAGTCAATATTAACATTTCAACAGGAAGCAATACAGTTCAAAGCAAACTAAGCAGCATTATTCATAAATTTGTTTATTTTTCTCTAACTTGCTTTTAATTTGTATTCTCCCAATTCTAGAGGGAGTTGAACTGTTTTAATTCCATTTATCAATAGCACCAATGACAAGCATAGAGTAGAATTACTTTGAAAATGAAGAAGCTAAAATTGAAGCCCAGTAACAAGAAAAACTCTTTTCCTATTAAAGGTCAAGCTTATCTATTCCATCCCAACATTCCCAATGTGAGAAAATTAGTTCTACGCAAAGACACAAATTTTATAAAACAATCAAAAAGAATATTATGCACCCCACTTGAGCCAGGTATCTCAGCACAGATGCTGGTATCTTTACAAAGCTGGTTTGCTCTGAAAGAGTTGGACAACTCACTATAAATCCATTACATAGCAGTAATGTAATATTTACAGTCAGGTGCCACCACTGAAATAATATGGTAGAGGTTAAAGATCTCAAAATACATATGTCAGGAATTCCAAGATTTTCAAGAAAACATTCAATCTCTCTCCTCTTATTTTTGTCCTTAGGGTATCAGCAGTGGCAAAACACCAAAGGACTTGGGGAATAAATTCCAGTGAAGATGCAGCTAACTTTGGTTCCTGATTCCCTCAAGACGTTTAAAAAATCCACCCATATATCAAACAAATAATTTATTTCTTGTTTCTTTTTTTAAGAAAAAAAACCTCATTGATTTCTCAATAATCACGTACACATCAAAAAAGTGCACCATCAAAAATATATCATATTCAGATCACACAGTAGAATAAACTCTAGACACCATCTGCCAAGCTCCTTGAGTTGATGTTTCAAGAAAGCCCGTCTTTCAGCAAGGTAGAAGATGGAAGTAGTAGTGACCCAAAATAAAGTACACCTTGGGCGGTATATCTGGTTGTGATGTTTTATCATTCTACTAAGTCCTTGAAACACACTGAAATTAGGGGTTCAGAGATCAAGAGAATCATTTTCATCTTACAAACAGCTTTTTTCTTTACATTTTTTTCTGGATTCATTTTCAACCTTTTTTTTTTTTTAAATAATATGCATTTACAATATGCATATACATATATTACATTACAATAATACATATTTTTGTAACATTTTTAAATATCCATATTTACTTATGTTAAATATTATGTATTTAACAATACATATTGTTTATTTAACAATAGGCGTTTAACAATACGTAGAAAGAATATGGAAAATGTTTACCCACTAATATAGCTCAAACTTATATCTCTGCAAATTTAGTTGCTTTATGGTGTTAGTTCAGCTGTTATCTGCTAAAAGATAACAAAAGAAAAAAAAATCTTCTTTCCCTACCATTACAATAATAACTAATGGGATTACTTGAATTGTAATACATACAGTGCTCTATGATCAACAATATTTCGGACTTGCCTATTGCAAACAAAATATTGTTCAGCTTAACAATATAATTTTATTTTTAAAGGAAAAGAACTAGCGGATTTACCATAGAGGTTCTGAGCCACCACAGTGCTGCTTTGTGCTTTTAAGGGTCTCCCAGAACAACAATACTCTCTCCCTCAGCAACTGTCAAAAACTGGAAACCATGAGTAAATGCAAGGTTAACCTTAGGGCTACTTCTGTTACTGAATACCCGAACTATCCTGACACCTGAATCACTCATGCACAGCAGCACTTCTCAAGTTGCAGGGAGTGATCCGAACCAAGTAGCACATCTTAGGCACTCACCCTCAGACACAGTTTAAATTAAGCATGCTTATGTTGTCCTGGAATCTTTTGATAAAAGCTGTGTGTGCATTGGGGCACTTTATTTGCTGTATTTAGGCACTCCCCTATCCAGAGTACTCCTTTCACCTTCTCTGCTCTTTCCCAAGAGCACAAGCCACTTTGTGCCATTTTTCTGCATTAAGCCCAAAGTCATTCTGCTCTTTTGTGTGAAGACCTTCAGAAAGGGAAATCCATTCTTCCTTCACTGGTCTGTTCAAGTGGTTAATAATCATAGTTAAAAATGGGAACATGACTTATTAACTTGCCTAGTTTTCATTTTCAAATAGTTTCTTGGTAGGGCTTCCTGCATTAAACTGAGATTTTAAACACCCACCACTTGTTTCTCATGAAGACAGACAGCAGTAGAGAGATGACAGTTTGCACAAAATAAGCATCTGTCCCTGGATATCACTGATAAATAAAATCTTTCTTTTCTCCAAATTTCACAATTTCCTCTAGAAAGTGTCATAAGATCTAACATAGTCAATTTTAAAATGAACTATATATTAGTATCTGAGTTTCCATACTTCCAGGAAAAGTAAACTACAGTCAGAGAATACAAACTTAAATACAGTATGCCATCAACGCAATCCAACCTAACTGCTTAATTCTGAATGCAAAGCAACATATATGTAATGCTCATTAAAAAGATACAGACCATAAAGAATCCCCAGAGCAATGACAGCTTTTGTGGCTTATAAATTCTCAAACACTTTGAATTCTTCTGCAATAGAAAATATTAGTGTAAAATGTAAACTTTAATTGAGAAGGCACTAGTACAAGACAATCCTGTAGCAAAGAAGGAAAAAAAAAAAAAAAAATTCAAAATACAAAGGACTCCCCTCTTCCATACAAGGGGAGATCACACATGTATGTGTGTGTGAATAAGTACATTTGCACATATACATATATCTTAAACAAATGAAATACACTAAAACACAAAATGAAAATAATTCTTAGCAGTTGTGGGCAGGATATCTAAACGGAAAAGGATTTAAGCAGGGTACAGTGAAAGCAAAGGGAAAAGGGGATCACAGAATCACACAGAATGGTTGAGGTTGGAAGGGACCTCTTACAGATCATCTGGTCCAACCCCCCTGCTCAAGCAGGGACACCCAGAGCACGGGGCACAGGGTGGCATCCAGGCGGGTTTGGAAGATCTCCAGAGAAGGAGCCTCCACAGCCTCTCCGGGCAGCCTCTTCCAGGGCTCTGTCACCCTCACAGCAAAGAAGTTCTTCCTCACATGCAGATGGAACTTCCTGTGTTTCAGCTTGCACCCATTACCCTTGTCCTGTCACTGGTCACCACTTAGAAGAGTTTGGCCCGATCTTCCTTACATTCACCCCTCAGGTACTCGTACATGTTGATCAGATCTCCTCTCAGTCTTCTCTTCTCCAGGCTAAACAGGCCCAGCTCGCTTAGTCTTTCCTTATACGATAGATGCTCCAGTCCCTTAATCATCTTGGTCACTCTATGCTAGATCCTCTCTAGAAGTTCAACAATGCATCTAGCTAAACCTTCCACACCAGGCAACTTTGAGGTTTCTCGCACCTTCTTCCAAATCAAGTTGCTGGGTGTCGTGCACTGTCCTGCAAGCCATTCCTCGGGCCTGCAGCCGTGGCTCCAGCAGTCCGACCACGGGCAGCAGCAGTGCCTGTGATGCTGAACACACAGCTCCAACAGTTGCCATCTCCTCTGGGACCTCAGCAGGACCATAAAGAACAGAAGGAGCCACAGGAACAGAGGGAGGGAAGTGCCTGGCCAATAGTGGCCTTACAGAGAACTTTGAGGAACCGGAAAATATGCCAGCAATCACAATGAATGCAATTTTAGAAGTAATTCACAATTTCACTATTAAGTACATATGCAATAGTATTTACATGAGAATCTGCTGCGACAAAACCAAATGCAGAATTATTTTTATTTTTTTTTAATGAGTAGCTATAAATCAAGCTTGAAATCCAGGGGCGCACAGCAGGACCACAAAAAAATAATAATTTCTGTGGCAGCAACACTAACTGCCTCTTCGCTGAGTTGCCAAAGCTTCCAGCTCCAACTTGGAGAATCTACAGGACAAGTTCCTTGCTCAGGGAAACTTAATCCATCTTTGGCTTCTGACCAGCCACCATGGAAGAAGATGCAACTCCCCTCCGCTAATGAATGGAAAGCAGCCCACGCAGATGTCAGGAGGATTTAAATGGAGCATGCACAAGACACAATGATGTTCTCCCCCTTGGGAGAAACTTGCAGAAATTGACACCATAGCTGAGGATCCAGCCTTAAAAGGAAGCATGCAGGTTTCCATGACGTTGCAGGGTCAAGGAATTTCAAATAAAACATGGCAAATAGCATTTGAATGATCGCAATACACTTACGACGATTAAACTTTCAGCTGCTTGCACATCTCAGGGGCTGAAATTCTTCGTGCTCTATTCTGCTTATAGGCTGCACACCAGAGGTGCAACATCAGCCAAAGAGCAATTGTAATGACCTTGTGCAGAACCATATGTTAAACTTCTGTTTGATCCTCTTTGGAATAATGAATTTGGCTGGAAAGAGCCTTAATATATTCGCTTGAATTCTGAAAACAGGGATTCTCAGAAGGATTCAACCAGGTGCCTGCCATAACATAGTTTATTAGAGTGTTTTTTCTTCCAAGATCACTTTTTTTTTTTTTTTTTCTTCCCTTTATATATGTAGGCTTTGGTCTTGATAGAACTATCAGGCATGGATATAAAATTTTACAATACACATTATTTAAGTACATTTTACAGAGCAAATCATCTTTCCTGCTATTCTCTGTCTCACGCTGTTCTACCTTTAGGACGAACATAGGCTCATTCACCTTTAAAGAGATCCCATGGATATCCTAATAATCTGAGCTAAACTACCACCATAGTTGCTTACCACAAGTGACGCTTGTGCAGTAGGATTTTGATCAAAAAAATTCCCATCAGGACAGCATGTACCTATTTTCTCATATGAAAGATTAAGAGCCTCTCTCTAGGCAGGTTAAAGTCAGAAATTCTGATTTTCCCCGCTGCAAACCTACTGCACTTTGACATGGTTAAGTAACATTGCAGTGGGGTAACACACCATGAAATCCATATATATATTTCAATATTTACCCTCTAATGTCTCAATCACGTAAGCCACACGCATAAATGACAATTTTATTAATACATTTTTAATATTCCTATGAACTGCTAGCTGTTGGAAGAGAGTTAAGATTAAGTTTCCATTTTCTCCATAGTAGATGAAAAATAAAACATTTAATTAGATTTCCTGGTGCACATCCACACATGCAAGGTCTCTAAAGTATCTGCTCATGGAGATAAAAAACAGATTTAACTGTTTTTAACAGCCTATATGTGGTTGGTGTGTCTGATCCATGAGGTACTACAAGTGGTCTTCGCAGAGAGACCTGCGGGGAAATTTGCAGTCAGTTCCAGTAGATGCAGAACTGAACCAGGAGAAAACAAGTTCCTTGGGAAAGAGACTTGCAGAACAAAGCAAGTGAGCAGAAGAGAGGGACACGGGACTTGGTGTCAAATGGGTTCACCCAAATGGTGTCAAATGGGTTCACCATTCACCCAAATGGGAGCGAAGCCTCCGAAACTCATCTGAATGACAGAACAAAATCCTCATGAGACAACATCAGCAGGAAAGACAAAGAAGAAAAATAAACAATTCAAAAACAAGATAACCACAGATTATTTGTTTTGCGCAGATAAATAATCCTGCAGATTCAATCACTCCTGAATAATATACAAGTAGTCAGCAAGCAAATTCAAAAGGCACCAGAAGTTGCAACTGCAAGCCTGTATTTGACCTGTCTACCCTGTACCATTGGCCAGAGGAATGAAAAAAGAAAAGCACAGGTTTGAGACTTATTTTTTAGGTAAATTTTAAAATGTTTTATTAACATGGAACAAAGCTACAGAGAACATGAAAACAGTTAATGTCAGAAGAAAGCCTGAAAAAGCATCTTCAATTTTCAGATGAAAGAAAAAAATAAAACTTCACTGTGTGGGGCAAGAACATCAAGAGAATGGAACGTCTGAAAGGAACAGTTCAAGGTAATTTTGTATTTGTTAGCAGTCTTCAGAAAAGGTAAGACAACATAGGATACATCTAGCAGTAAATCCAAGACTTAACAGTCCACAAAACTCAGGGAAAAAAAAAAAAAAAAAAAAAAGAGGAAAATGAACTGGTAACAAGAATATCAGTACTGGTCCTGCACAGATATTCTGCGAAGTCTTTTCCAACTCACTGTTTTCTCCGTTACAAGCACAGAAGAATATGTTGCTGTTCACAAACATGGATGTTTAGACATTTGAGATCTACTGCAAAGAGCCTCTGCCTCAAAAGAGAAGGCTGTATTAACAGATATTAAAGATCTTAACCTTAAAGGTAAAAAGGCATTATATATAAAAAAAGTATTTATTTATTATTATAGGAGTTTTTAAAACCATCAGGAATTATTAAAGAGTACTGTTCAATAATGGAAACCACTGAAATGATCAAAATCCTACAGCACATGTGTACAAGAAAAAAACAAACCAACAGCTAGGACTCATTGAATTTCTACCTTTGCTATTTCTGTTGTAACCTATATATTGAATGTGATTAGTCAAATTCATCTCCAATATAGCTTCAGTGATGTAAAGGGGCTACTAACTGGATGCAAATGAGACTGCATGCTAACTAGATCTGAAAGTATTGACTTATTTGTAACCCTTAAGGAGATCAATAGGTCAAAATATTTAATACCAATTCACATTCCCATTATCTCAAGCACTTCCATCAGCAGAAGGAAGTACATTACATACATTAATATACTGCATTATATATATAATGTACTGCTTTAAAAATTTTAATTGAATTACCTATGATGCATCATGCAAAACTGAATTTCCTTCATAGACAGTTCCTTTAGCAGGTCCTTCTTCTCTTCTGCCTCAGACCTCACATAATTAGAAATTTATCCTTTTTAAAAAAGACAAATGAAACTACATACCCTAGAACATAATATTTCCCTAACTCAGGATAATTAAAGCTTTGAATATTACAGAAGAGGGATTACTTCCTGATTATGCTGTGTGGCCTAGTTTGGCCAAAAGGACTGTTGTTTCCAAAAACTTCTCCCAGTACAAAAAGAGCACCTCATTAATAGGGAGAGGACAGTAAGCGAAGACTTCAGATTGAGAAATTTCAGAAAGTCACTTCATGTATAACATCTGCCACCCAGATTTAGCAGAGTGAAATACTGTCAAGCGCAGTTGGATCTTCAACCATCCTGTCATTACCCTGCCTCCTCAAACTTGACAGTCTCAAGTGTGCCAAGGCCCCATCAGAGGTACTTCTGGAGCACTGGGAAATTCAACAAAAGTGGCATATTCCAAGTCTGCATCTGCTTCTCTTTGCATGAGGAAGTTTTTATTTTTAATGAGACTTTTTTTTTTTTTTTTCTAAAGACAATGGAAGCTAGTGGGTTGACCCAGTAAACAAAGCACAACAACTGTCAGCATATTTTAAAATATTACTCACAAACAAGTAGCTCATAAGCAACAAAAATAATGGATTCCAGTACCCCAAAAGCTTCTTTTTTTTTTTTTCTAATATCTAATAGGGAATAGCTGTAATCTTTCCTTCAGAAAGACTCTATCAAGGTATCTGTCTTCTATCCAAACTCTTTTTTTTTTTCAGAATGTCTTTGAGTCCTCCTCCTCTCAATAATTTGGTTAATATTGACTGAAGTTTTCAAAGTTTTATGGGGGTTAAAAGTAGAAATCTGATCGGTACATCCTATCAGAGTTAACCCCAAAGAATAATTTTCTCAAGAAGCCAAACTACTTAGCTCATTGAAATAAATAGGAGCTTTGGGTTAAGTCCACATTTGGGTTAAGCCCAACTTCACGTCCAAATAACACATCTCATTGACAAATCCTCAAACACTAGACACAGGAAGATTTCATTATTCTCATTTTACAAAAAGGAGAAAACAAATAATAACCAGACAAAATAATCTATGCACGAAAGTTGAAGTATCACAAACCACTGGGAACTCCACCTATTGAGGTCTGCCAAAATGGCCTGGGTGAAATGAGAATGACAGAAAGCTAACGGTACCTTATACACATTGCCATCTGAGAACATACGTCTCTAGGGCTGCTGAAAACAATGACTAACCACATAATTAAGTCCATGGCCATAAATATTCACATTAGTGACAAATAAGGGTGTAGAAAAGTTGGAAGGAGTTTTGGAAGCATTAGGAAGGTGGAAGGTTCCTAATTAGGAAGGTTTTTTGCTCCTGTTCAACAGCAGACTTATAATATATGGCCATACTCCCCATGCAAATATGCCAGAAGTGTTCTGCCATACTTATGTCTTACTGTAAAAGAACGATCAATATAGCAAATAAGGTGGTAAGAATACGTATGCTATTATGGTAAAGGGGAAAAATATGTTAACTTGCTCTTTACATATAGCATTTTACCTAGATCACTACACTACATGAGCTATAAAAATCTAGTGACATCTGTTGTCATTGATTTTTGTTTCATCACATAGAACTGGAATCAGAAGGTAAGAAAACCTTTTTTTCCCACTGTCAACTCTTCATGCAGAGGGGAAAAATGTGTCAAAAGAACGTGAAATACAAACTCCGCATGTCAAAATCTGAGAACTCAGGGTAAAATCCACAGAATTAGTAGCTTCATCTGGAGCTGTGCTATAAACAAAAGCAGAAGCCACAAGGGAGGAGCATCTCAGCAAATTATTACCCCTGCTGTGACCATTGGGGCACCATCTCCTTCTAGAGAAGCCTCAAGATTGAACATGTGAAGTTGAAGGAACTCCCCTCTTCTCCCTGTCATTCCCATCCTGCCACTACGACTCTCCAACCCCTGAATTACACTGGCACAACTCTGCAGGGCCATAGTGTCACCCCAAACAGGGAACCGGCGCTGCTTAAAAAACACCCCAAAACCCTAGAAATAAATATATGTATTTAATTCACAGCACGATCCCTCAAACAATTGTTCTGGCCTAGATGAGGGGTGCGGTGGCACAGTGTGCTGGGAACAGGAATACCTTATGCCAGTATTGTTGACAAACAGTTTGGATTGTGAAATTATGGCCTTCGGAAGTTCTCTAACTGCTCCAAGCATTGGGTTCTTGAATTTCCAGTGTCTGGTAGGTCTTAATCTACCCTCTACAGTTTCTGACTTCACACTACTTCAGACTTAGCACTGTCTGTTTTCTAGCTTAGCTGATTGTTCAACAGGTTACCTGAAGGCAAGAGCTCTGACAACACCCCAGTCCTGCCACCCATGCTCTCAGTACTGAACCTCACTGGAGGTTTAGCTCCATAACTCGCTAATATAGCAAGGAATGGTAGAAACTTCCCGAGAAGAATCTTGGGAATGTTTTATGCTGATCACCCAAGATCTTCACATAAACAGGAGGGATAGAGACAAAGCTACCCTTGAAAGGCAAACACAACCAAGAGAAGGCTCTCCAGTTGATTATCTATAGCAGGTACATTAGATAACATCACAGCCTTCACCTGGAAATTCTCAATGTATCTAAAAATATAAGCTAATTCAAACAACCAAGAGTCAAGGAAGGAAATGCTTTACTCCATTTTTACTTAATAAAGAGTTGAATGAAACTTAAGTGTCGTTAGCTATATTTCTTTTTGTCCTTTGGATATTTAGTGCTGAACAAACAGAAGAAGATGTATGTCCTGGCATGAGCATTTCACAAAAGCAGAAATAGCTGCCCATAGAGCTGGTCAATGATTTAAACATTCTAGGAGAAGTGTTTGTTGTTTCATTTCACTGAGTTATGCTTTTATTGTTATTTACTCTGTGTCAGTTAATTGCTATTGAACGCCAGCTTAGAGACTTGGGTAATAGACTAGATGAATTTTGCCAAAGGGAATGAAGAACATTTCCGTTTTGTGGTTTGGTACAAAATTTCTGAGCATAGCTAAGGCATCTGCTGAAAAGCAATCCAGTAGCAAGGTTGGGAACAGACCCCAACAGTCCATTCCTTATATTGTCTGCTCTAACTGGACTTCCTGTAATTTACTTCCCACAAAACAAGTAAAAAGTATTTCTATGACCCTTAACAACCAAAAGAACCAATTAATCACTCAGCAACATGAAAGGCCTTATAATTTTCTCATGATATACATACAGTAGAGAAACAGTCAATGCTTATATGTGCATTCAGACAATACTTGAAGCCTGCCTATCATATAGCTGACTGTTAGAGAAAAAAACTTTCCAAGGCAATGTAACATTTATTCTAATCTTTAAAATAGCTCCATCTTCTGGCATTCTCTTTCCATATTATGTTTAAGTACCATATTTCTTCCTTATCAATTTTTAGTTCTATTTGGTATTAACAACTCCAACCTAATTTCACTGTTAAGGTACTTAACATATAGTCCCATGTCCCAGACTGCATT
Organism: Nothocercus julius; assembly: GCA_013398735.1. Classification (NCBI taxonomy): domain Eukaryota; kingdom Metazoa; phylum Chordata; class Aves; order Tinamiformes; family Tinamidae; genus Nothocercus; species Nothocercus julius. The sequence continues at coordinate 4,268,054 of VZSV01000056.1, read as the reverse complement.
AGGCTCATGAAGTCAAATGAAAAAGGGCAACTTAAATTATAGCACTTGAAACAGTGGATAGATCTATTCAAGTATTCACCTAAGATCATCTACATGTTAATATTACCTTTTGAGGGTCCCCCAAACCTCTCAAGACCAGAATCTCTGTCTGGACAGGGACCTCCCTGTATCTTCTGGAGGAGAAGCCTGGTGGGCCAGACCAAAATTCAGACTGCTCCATAGGCAGGATCACCCTGGGGCAGTGCCCGTCCTGTGCTCCTGACCACACAAATATTAAGGAGTTTATACTCTTTATTTCAGTATATTAGCTAACTGTTATTAGACTGTATGAAATGGAGCATTAGAGCCTCTTTGTGGAGAAGGTGACACAGACCCAGCTGGGACCATTCAAAGAACTCCCCACAACTTTCACAATCAAGGGCAGTGCTAAATGGCATCAGTAAATGTGAGGTTGGACAGGCACTCTTTCTACTGCTGACCCTGTCACTCTGCAGTTATAGCTCTCACTGCCTAATACATTCGGGTAATACAGAGCTCTTACCAGGTTCTTCTTACTTTTGCTTATTCAACTGTTTTCATAGCTTGCTCAAAAGACTGTTAGCATAAAGCATATAAAGCACTACAACAGAAGCCAGAACTCCTGTGCCTAGAAAGTAAAAAGTCTTTATTTCCTCTTACTCTTTCTGTTCATTGCCAATAGAGTTCCTCCTTCCTCCACTTATATTTTAAAAGCAAATGATGGACATCTCTGCGTCTTGGGGGAGGAAATGATGGCACCTAGTATAAAAAGCTAGAGTCTAAGAGGATGGGGGAACCTTCCTCAAATGAGTCAATGGTCTCAATTCCAAAATCAGATTCTGCTTCACATACAGAGCTCTGCTTTTTTCTTCCTGTGGGTTTCTTCATACCTTATGTGCCAATATTCAACATACAGGGTTACACTCTGGTTGAGGTACCAGAAGCTAGACACTGCTACCCAGTTTGTTGACATGACCACTCCTCATTAGATGCAATGCAGTCCTTGCTGATGAGTAGTTAGAACGTAGAGGCTACACATCAACAAGCACATTTAAGCATATAAATTCTGTTTAAATTGAAGCATATGCTAAGAAAGAATTAGAGTAAATGTATGTGTTGTGTGGTCTGTAGAATCAGACAATCAATCCTTCTATTAACAAGCAAACTCCTGGATCTTAGTGGTGGTGGTAGTTCCTTCAGTAGACTTCTGAAGAACTATTCATTACAATGACTCCTCAGCAGAGGTAATGATTAACAACTTCAGGAAAGTTGTTTTTGTGTTTTGTTTATTTTCCTTCCACTAAGGAATTCAGCTTCAGGGCTATGAAATTAGTTTTAATACAAAATATTATACAATGATTCAGCTTTTCTTGTGCATATACTGATGCAGATGACTGTTGAAGATCAAAACAGAAGGTAGAAGGGGGGAAAAAAAAAAAGCCAAATAATCTATCAAAAAACTTTCAAAGTCCCTCCATTATAGTCAAAAATAGAACTTCAGACTTTAAAGCAAGCAGGAAGTCTTACTTCAAGGGAAAATACATTAAAGACACTCTTCATAACCTGCATAAATTGTTTGCAGCATCTTCCCTGTCGAAAAATAGTCGCTTAGTCTTTGTGAACGGTAGTTCTGCTGAAGCACAAGCGTCTATTCCCAGGAGAAGATGAGAATCCAAGTCCCAAAGTGAACTGCAGTGCCCTACAAGCTTCAGTTGCACAGGAAGCCATAACCAACACTTGACTTAGCTCATTAGATTCAATCTGATTAAATCTTTATATTTACACACATGCTTTTATTTATTTTATTAAGTCTATGAGGACTGAAACACCATGTCACTACCTGAATTAGTAAAACAGCATGCAACTGGATACTGTTTGGATGGATGATTCAACAACCCAGCAGCCACCCAACTGAAAACAGGTATATCAAGAAACTCGGCAAGCATAGGGAGTACTCTCACCACATGTTAAAAAACTGAATTCTGAAAAAGAAGTCTGTATTAATCAGCTAAACTCACGTAGTATATTTAACTACGAAAAATAAGTTATTTATATTACACATTATCAACCATGAACTAAGCTTCCTGAGTACAAGACTGCATATAACAGAACGGCACACTTGACAGCAGTAGACGCAAAAATTATTATGTCTGGAAGGACGATATTGCAATGCACTCCCACAATGAAATACAAGAAAAAAAATTCACTATGGTTTAGCTAAACATCACGGTGGTTTTAAAATTTATACTGTATTTATCAAGTTAAATGTTTCATAAATACACAGACACAAATAGACAGATACTCTTCAAACAGTACAAAAAAATTCCATTACACACCATGGATCCTGGTTTCCAATGAACCCAAGCAGTGTTAAATATTGCTGTAGTAGATTTTATACTTCATTGCTAATTTTACACTAAGCAAACATTGCAAAAGGAAAAAATAAACCTTTATGACATAAGGGGAAAAAAGCAATACCTGTCCTTTCCATAACGCCTACATTTCCAGAAAACCATGAACCTGAGCCTTCAACTAGCATACATTTAATTTTAGACTCATAAGTAAATCTCATTGGTTTTAAAAGAAAAGAATTAGTATCAATATAGACAAGTATATACATGTATTCAGAACTGAAGACAAATCATGCCTTTCTACACAGTAATTAATTCAGTAAGCACACTAATAACATACAGAAGAAAAAAACAGGTTACTGAGCAAAAAAAAAGTTAAGCAGACTGTAACTGTGAAATTTTACTGTAAGTGATAAGTGCATATAGAGACAGTCATATATAAAATGTTTGCTTGCTGTAGTTAAATGAGATTAAACTAGACTGAGCCTTCTGTATTTTAGTTGCATCACGCATACTCAGCTAAGTTCTCAGGAGGCAGCATCCTGCCTCACTTAAAGTCAAGAGAAATTTTGCCATCAGTTTCTGAGTCAAAGAAAGTTTTAGACAGTTTCCTCCCTGCTGCCTCCATCACTTTTTTTTTAATTTTATAAACAAGGGCAGAAAGAAGTCTCTCTTTTATAAAAATAAATTTGACTAAACAATGCAAAAGACAAATATGCAGATTTTATTTTCAAATCTCTTGCAACAATTACATTCCTGCAGGAGGAAAGATTTTTATTACCCTTCCCTCATCCGACCCTCCTGATCACTACCATATCATCTGATTATACGTAAAGAAAATCACATGCTTGAATTTCCTTATGAGTAGAAAAGCATGTACCAGATCACTTAAGTAAGCAGAAAATCCATCACATACAGTAGGACTGACCATGGCCAGTTCAGACCAGCAATTACTCTCCCTTTTGAGGGAGAGTTGTCCTAGTTTGGATTCTTCTACCACCAACCTGTATGGAGCTATCCTTTTACCCTTCTTCTCTTCATTTCACAAGGAACCATGACCAGGAACACATGAATTTCAAGGGTGAAAATTGCTGGACTGCAGAATGGCTCCATCCTTCATACTTGGGAAATCACAATAGCCCAGGGAGAATGCTATCTAATTCTTACAGTTTAAGAATATGTTGCCAGACAGGGTCATCTGTCTGTATCTCTCCTAGGGCAGCATTTTATGCATCTTACTGATAATAGTCTTCCCTAAAGCCTAGAAAAGAGGCATACACCAAAGCAGGAAAAAAAAAAAAAAAAAAAAAAAAAAAAAAAAAAAAAAAAAAAGAGAGAGGCACAAGCATTTTATTTAGAAGTAAACTGCTTTATTTTATGCCAACTGCAAGTTAACTCCCTGCAAGACAAAGCAAGGAGCTTTGGACTTAGGTCTTGAATTTAACTAGATTCATGCATGAATTTGGATATCTAGTTGAGTGAAGCAACTAGAACCTTCAACAAATTGAAGTGGGGAAGCAGCAGAAAAGGAAGTAGAAATTAAAACAGCTCTATGACATGGGTTAACAAATAGAAAACTTCCTTCAGAACAACAGTTGTATCTTTTCCAAACTTCAACATATATCCTGTTTGACTGGTTTTGAGTACTAACAAGTTGTACAGGTAAGAAATTAAGTCAAATGCTTTGCCTATTCTGGTCTTGTTTATCATACTCAGAGCAAACCTTAGGTGGCAGACATGGATTCTGGAGTGGAAGGCAGGTCTTTCAGGAACACATTACTGCAATATCATGGGAGAAATGACATTAAAGGAAGTATTTGCAGTTGCACCAGAAAGCATATCAGGTTTCACAGCAGTGTTGCCAAAAATTAGTTTTTAATACATTATATACTATTTCCTAGTCATTTTTTTTTTTCCCCTCCTCAAAAATCCAGCTCCTGGAGGCAGAAATCCTTTTCTTTAAAAGAAAAGGTTTTAGCTCTCAATGCAAAAACAAATCTTGGACACAAATAAAAACACACCTAGAATTTGAGAGAGCAGGACCAGCCTCAGGGTTACCCTTGCAAGGGCAAGAAGTCAATCACAATTAAAATATAAACTGTTCAGCAGTTTAAACAGTTCAGCAAAAGGAAGAGGTGAACAAAAAAGAAGGATTAAGATAGAGCAAGACAGATCAGAGCAGAAAAGAAATAAAGGAAAATGCACAAGAAAGAGGGAAACAGAATGTGTTGAGTAGTATCTTGGAAAAAAATCTCTCTCCTTCTGTTAGCATAATCATAAGCATACCCTTGCTTTCCTCAATATCAATATATATTGCTCCTTAAGGAAAATGTTGATATCAACTTATCCTCAGTCAATATTTGCACTGCTAATCAAAAAATATTAAATGATCATCTCAAGGGATATAAAACCGTACTTATTACATAATCACTCAATGAAGGGTTAAAATGACATCTTGTTTGTTCTCTACTCAATTTGTAATTGCTGGATGATGACAAGCACTGTAAATAAAACACTGTTCACAGAAGTGTCACTCAGTTTATTACTTTTGCATATAAAAAGTTCTTTGATTTTCTGCTTTCTGTTTTATGTAACAACCACATCCGGTTACTAGTCCCTTAACCTAAATGATTGCTAAGTGCTAGAGGGAAAGCCAAGAGACTGCAGCTACTCTAGGTGGTTACGACCTGCCAGAAAGCACCCTCACCATCATTCATTAATTCCAAACCCAGTTTCATAGCAGATTGAGGGTTTTGTTGTTGAATTTAAGATGTTTTCTCAAATCGGAGAACTTCCCATTTGTTACCAACATAATTTTGAAAATAAGAGCAAAAACATGAATCAGTTGTTTACTAAAGGTTCCAGACCACATGGAGAGACACACTCTGAACATCACTCTGGTCTCTCTTTCTGAATATCCATCTGGTTAATACCAGATGAAGTTTTACACTGAACCATAAGGAAGCACTAAAAATCTACAAACTCTATTAAACTATTGGAATAGTCATGCTATCTGTGCTTTGGCTGGGTCAGGCCTGCTTTGGCTAATATCAGAACTTCTACAGGCTTCAATAAGTTGAGGATTTCCTCATTAATTATGCTACACGAAAGTTTAAAATTTGCATTTTAAGATGACAAATTTTAAATGTAACTATATGAGACATGCACTGATATAAAGAGGCTTACTGTAGAAATCCAAGGGCAAAAGTTTAAGTTAAAAAAATTTCCTACACTTAAAAAAATACTGTATCTAAAATTCTTTCTGAAATACTGTCACTTTCATCTTCAAGCAGGCACACTTAAAGTAGACTGATACTGCAGCACCACTTTAATGTGCAAGAGATAAAAGGAAAGAGACCAAGAAAAAAAAAATGTGATGCCGTTAGTGGAAAAACATCACACAGAAAACAACAAGACATCCTAATTTCTCGTATTTATTAGCTTAAGGCACTGGTACAGATAACAGCAGTAATCACACATAAGAAAATAATTTCATCATTACAAAGCTCCTGGTTTCTAGGCATACGTATCTGCCAATTGCTATGAATTTGTCTTTTTTTTTTTCATATTAAGATGGAGCATTCCTATTCCACTTCATTGCACTTCCATAACTCTTAAAATAAAAATCAAACAAAAATATGAAAAGACAAAACAAAACAAAAAACTCACAACACTTACCTGGAATAATCATGAATAAAAGCCTGGGTAGATTTTTACTTTCATCTTTCGAGAGGTCCTTCCAGGGCCCGCACTTTAGGACGTGTGTAGCAGCTCCACAACAGTAAATAAATTCTTCATGTAATGGGACTGGCTCTTCTGACCTCATGTTTGCTGTTAGACAGAGTAAGAAAATATTACAATTTGCCTCAAGTATTTACCTAGCTAGCTCTGTACCATTACACTTAGCCCAATGTAATCATAGAATAATTAGAATTGCCTCCTCCCCCCAAACACAAACCCAATAGCTAGGCATGCCCCAGCTACTGGAGCTCAGCGCCTTAAATAACAACAACCACCACCAAAAAAAAAAAAAAAAAAAAATCTTCATCAAGTGACAAGTTATGAATTCGAATGCCATCAGGATGAACTATGACACACATGAGCACATGCCAAAATAAGCATTTACTGAAGGCTAGCAGGTGCTGTTATCAAATGGAGGATCAGCACCAGCCCTGGTTTCTGCACCCTTACCCACGAGCTCCACTTGCAACAGAGCACGGTGCTCAGCAGGCAAGTCAGCAGTGTCCTTCATAATAACTTAGAGACCTTAAAAAAACCCTGAAAATAACTTTAATCTGGTAAGAGCTGTAGTTCAGGTTTCTGACAGCAACAGGTCTAGCAGAGCTGAAAAACTTAGTTAAGTTTTGTAGCAATGCCTGTGAATTTTAATCCAAAGGATGACTATCAACAGTGAAAAAGGCTGGCCAGTTTAACTGTTTCTAATAAAAAGGGTTTAATTTTCAGGATGGATTGGGTAGAGGCATTAAAGTTGACTGAAATATACATGCTATATAAAGATGAAAGTGTAACAAGAAAGTAATCATTAAAAAACAAAACAAAAACACCTAAGATCATACACCAGCAATTCTCAAGGGTCTCTCATGACTTCACATGCAGCCACTGCATAAAAACTTCTTAGTAAGCCTAATTTTGAAAGGAGCAGAGAGAAGTAACAAGCACCTGAATGTCATTTAATAAGATCGTTATCTTTCCGAAGTCCAAAAAATCACTATTTAGTTTATGATTTATACAGGAGCAATGCATCACTACATGGAATTAGGAGGCACAATTCAAGCAAGAATATGATCAAATGACATGCCGCAGAAAATACTGTGATAAAGGAGATAATAATTCTGTGTGCCATGATAAATTTTAAAATATCAAACATACCTAATTAAGGATAGCGTTAGCTGTTTCAAATCTCCTTCCCAAGTGGGGAAAAAAAAAAAAAAAAAAAAAAAAGCATTCATTTTTGAGTACAAGGATCCAACCTCTATTTCTCAATTGCTTTGTGAAGTTTTGGGCCTGAAAAATTAACGGTGGTACAAAGCATTGCTGAGAACAAGCTCATTCATTTGACTACTGTACTGATACACTACACTCTAAATGGAGATCCTCAAAGCATCTATACTGCTTGTGGGGAAAAACATCTGTTTAGGAAACAAAGAAATTTAAAGCAAAGCAGCCAAAGTTTCCAGGACTATGGGAGGAAGGCAGTGATACTAGAAGATTGTCAGTGCTGCAGGAGCAGACCTGAAGTGAAGCTGTACGTAATGATGCTCGACTACATAAGAAGCACACTCATAGAAACAAGAGTTTCTTTCTTCCCTCAGTTCACATGTGAAGCTTTGAAAGGTTGGAGTTGAACAGCAAGCCATACAGAGGAGCCAGATATTGATAATTTAAAACAAATCAAGTCCCTGGGGGACAAGGGGATGAAAGAAAATACAATACAAATAGAAAGGGATTTTAATGCTTTCAATTAAAGCATAATTCTCTGCATGAGGCTTTTTTCCCCACCTCTTTAAAGTGCAAGGGAGACATCTTTATTGTTTCATTATTCTCTGCGTTACTTCTAACTTACAATGACTAGAATATAAATAATTGAAGTGAAGGTTGTCAAACTCTAATAAGGTCAGTTTTGCAATGTATCATTCCTGCTCTATTTAACTCATTACTTAAACCTGAAAAAAGTCAAGAGCATCTCTGCCAAAAAAAAAAAAAAGTTACGTCAACAACCAATGTACACATTCAGTCTGTTAGACCTTTTCTGAGGTGTTTACACTGCAGAGAGCAATTTTTTTTTTTTTTTTTTTATGTCCTTACTTACACAAGTAGGTTTCAGTCAAAGCTTCTGATCACGGGCAAATAAAATCAGTTACAAAGTTTCATTTGAGAGCGATTTCACTGAAGAACTCCGATGCAAAAACCACTAGCAATTCTTGATTCTTAAGTAGCATTTGCAAGATATTGCAATATGCACAATATTGCAATACCTGGAAGCAAGACCGCACATTACAGAAGAAAATGCTGAACAGTTAAAAAGCCTGCAAAGAGCTCTACTAAATTTTTGAAAGAAACCACCCTCTTGATATAATCCTCAAAGACGGTATTTTATTTATTTATCTGATGCAAGGAGGTTATTTGTATTGTTTGTCTTTGGCAACACAAATAGAGAAAAATAGGGAGAGAAGACAGTGAAGACATGACTAGGGGGGTGGGGAAGGGAAAAGAGATAAAGATATGACTGTAGGAAACCAGGTCCCTTTATATCCCATGGAATATTTTCTCCCTTCTCTCCATAAGTTCATTAAACGATGAAAATAATATTACAAGAAAAGCCTGGTAAAGACAGACATGTCTTATAGTTCTGCTGTAATACACAAAAATAGATTACTGTTTAGGGCTTTAGCCCTAAATTAACACACCCTTAATGTAGGTGTCTACCTAAAGGCAAGCTCCAGTTCTGGGATACAGAGATCTGGGCTACAGTAGGTGGCCTGATTAGTGAGCAACCCACTGGGGTCAGCCTCCAGGTTTCAACCTCAGGATGAGCCAACTCTCTACCAAGAAAGCTTATAGTGAGAACTCAGACACACACTCTCACATGTGGGCATTTACAGACCAACACCGATATTTAGGTGTCTTGTAGATGATCTGGATTTCACTTACTGTCACTGTTTCATATGACAATATTTTGGAAAAAGAGCCATCCATAAGGAGTAGATTACTTCTGTACATCCTTGTTTCAGGCAGCTCCAAAGTAACAGTAAAGTCATCCTTCCTGGCACACATGAGGCTTCATCCTTTATGCAGTACACCTGACAGCACATCATCTGCTCTGTCCTACAGTACTGCTTGGGCTTAAAGACCTTGAGACCTCATTTGGAAATGACAGCATTGTTATGTAACCAAAATAGCACTTAACAAAAGGATTTTCCCAAACTTAGTTAACACTGCATACTGTATCTTGAGTGAGGTATTTACATCACTGGTGTGGGCACACTTTCCAGATACTGGATTAACATCTGGCCTACAAACAATCCAATGCAAGACAGGACAAGCAGGTTGGTGCACCTGGCAAGGTGCAGAGTTGGAACAGTGCCTGAAAGCTGCAAAAAGGCAATTATCATGCATATTATAGTACAGATGAGGGGTTTACCTGCTGGAAAGCAGCTCTGAGGAGACAGATTTGGGAGTCCTGGTAGACAACAAGTTAACCATGAGGCAGCAATGTGCCCTTGTGGCTAAGAAGGCCAATGGGATCCTGGCTGCATCAGGAGGAGTGTGGCCAGCAGGTCGAGGGAGGGGATCCTGCCCCTCTCCTCAGCTCTGGTGATGCTGCACCTGGAGTACTGGGTGCAGTTCTGGGCTCCCCAGTACAAGAGGGATGTGAAGCTTCTAGAGAGGGTCCAGCGGAGAGCAAACAAGATGATTAAGGGACTGGAGCATCTATGTTATGAGGAAAGACTAAGCGAGCTGGGCCTGTTTAGCCTGGAGAAGAGAAGATTGAGAGGGGATCTGATTAACACGTACAAGTACCCAAGGGGTGAAGGTAGGGAGGATGGGGCCAAACTCTTCTCAGTGGTGGCCAGTGGTAGGACAAGGGGTAACGGCTACAAGATGAAACACAGGAAGTTCCATCTGCATGTGAGGAAGAACTTCTTTGCTGTGAGGGTGACAGAGCCCTGGAAGAGGCTGCCCAGAGAGGCTCCTTCTCTGGAGATCTTCCAAACCTGCCTGGATGCCACCCTGTGCCCCGTGCTCTAGGTGTCCCTGCTTGTGCAGGGGGGTTGGACTAGATGATCTCTAGAGGTCCCTTCCAACCTCAACCATTCTGTGATTCTGTGACATGTTTAAGACAGAGGACACAACAAGCTATAGACAAGTCAGCTTCATCATGATTCCCAAGAACGTACTGAAGAAAATACCCCTGGAAGTTTCACTCTCACACATGAAAAGGCCAGGAGCACCAGCACAGATGCATCAAGGGCACGTCATGCCTGAATAACCTTACTGCCTGCTACAAGGAAACGAATGGCTCCATGCATGAAGGAACAACACCAGAGGCCATTTAGCTTAACTTGAACAAGACTTTGAATACTGAGATATGGATTATGTAAATTGACTATGGTGAGTGGAAAATTGAGAGGACCAGTGGTGGGCTCAGAGGGTTGCAACCAGAAATTTCACAAGAAAAAGCAATAATATAACTTACTATCAGTGTTCCTCATGCATCAGTATTATGTCATATTATTAAAAGCCTGGACAGCAGGACAGAGTACACCCTAAGCAGATTTGTGCATGATACCAATTTGTGAGGAGGAGGAAGAAAGACCGGAGGGCAGGGCTGTCATTCAAATGGATTTTGATAGACTAGAAAAACAGGCTTCCAGGAACCCGTGAAATTCAAAGGCAAGGTTTGGAGCAGCAGCTTGAAAGATATGATTATTCCCCTCTATGCAGCATTTGAGGGATTGCATCTGGAATAAATGCATCCAGTTTCAAGCTTCTCAGTACAAACACGACGTGCTGGAGAGAGTCAAGGAGACGATGGGGATGCTGGAGCATGCAATATATGTGGAGAGGTTGCAGGTGTAGCATTAGTTCAGGCTTAAAGAGGAGGAGACTTAGATGAACAACGTCTTCTGTAACCTGACTAGCTGAGCAAGGGGTTGTGCTAAATGTCCTCCAGAGATCCTTTCCAGCCTAGATTTAAATGCCACCTAGCAATGACAAATCTCTAATGTAATCTCTATCCACTTGAGCTCTCTGGTATGATTTATAGTATCTATTCAGGGCAATGTACAAGGAGATGATGAAAGACAGATATAATGATTTAATAAGATTTCTGTATTTCTCCCCCCCGCTGCTCCCCCTTGGACACAACATGACCTTTCCAGGAAAGGATCATTAAGCTGTGGAACTTGGTGAAAGTATCATAAAGGACAACTTGGGAAAAAGCCATCAGATAATCAAGTTCAGAATCCAGAAGAAGGCTTGAATGACGAGCGATAGTCACATCCATGGACTCTAGCCTATTTAGATAAAAACCCCTTGGGAAGTTGCCAGAGAAGAAGTGGTACCTAGGAGAGCTGGTTCATTTTTCAAGAAATAGTACCGAATCATCAAGAAACCATCTTTCGGGGTTGGAAAATCATGAAGATCGGCAGGAATCCTACTGGATTAAATCAATTTAAACAAAATACATGAGTGCATATAAAATGCAGAAGCAAGCACAAGCAAAGTATATGAGCAGTTCTGTTACTCTCCTCATTAGGGACAAAGATCAGGAGGCAAAGCCCAGCTGGAGAAAATACCTAGGGCTACAGATGGTAAGGCAAAATGATCCTCCACTTTTTGCTATAAGCAAAAGAATGTTTACAGAATACCTGGGTCCCCAGAATACCATACAGAATGGGGTTGTCAATCATTCAAAAGATATGGAAAAAAGCTGATGGAGCCCTCATCATTTCATTGTTACAGTCTTTGTACCCCAACCTTCAAGTGCACTAGCATGCCTAGTGGAGGGGAGAGGCTGGCAGGCAACAACAGAAGCAACAGTTTAGGAATAATTTATAGAAATATTAAAATTCATGAGATTGGGCTAGATACACATACATGTGCTGAAAAAAAAAAAAAACAACTGATGCAATTGCAAGTTGCCATTATCAAAGAAACCTTGCAAACAGGAGAAGCTCTTAATGGCTAGGAAAACAAAATAATAATAATAAAAAAAGAACCTAAAGTCATGGCCTGTTTCAATCAAGAAAGGTAAGGGGAAAGATTCAGGCTGACTAAGGTCAGTCTTGGGTAAGATCACTGGAGCAAGTCTTTTTCTAATTGAATGACAGAAAAGACAATTCAGTATTCAGCGAAAGACATTTATCAATGGCAAATCATGCTCAACCAATATGACTGACTTTTATGATAAAGTGACTGGCTACATGTATGAAATAGATGTGGTATACACTGACTTATCAACACTTTTGACAGCATTTCCCACCTCTTATTTGCAGGTTAAGGCTAAATAAACTGATTTATATAGGTGAACTGGCTGAAATAACAGGCTTAAAAAGGAGCAGCCAATCACTGGCTATCAGCTGGATGCCAAATAAGTGAAATACTCTGATGTCAACACTAGGGCCTACATAGGCCTACATTTTCTTGAAAAACTGGGATGATGAGACAAAAATGAAGCCTCAGCAAACCATGCTGAATCAGCTGGGCCTGTTGATGAAGCCAGAAAAGAGCTTCAATTCACAGGGTTAAGTTCCCTTAAGAAACTTTAGGCCAATCTTGGCCATCCTGCTTCAGCATCAGCCCATTTGAAAAAAGCACATTTGTTGTGACAGACACCAAACTGAATAAAAAACAACATGCTCTCAACAGAAACAAGGCAAGGTGTGTATCGGACTGAATTAGCAGAAGCACAACCAGCAACTTGAGGAAAGCTATTCTTCCTTTCTAGCAAGTAGCAGTGACAACATACCTGCTACACAGAGTTTAGTTTTGTCCTGTCTCTCCAACCTCCCAGCTGAAGCAAGACACTGGGAGAACAGAGATGGTCAAGCAGAGGACTGTGAAGATGGTCATCAGTCTAGAAAAAAAAAAAAGACCTCTGAAGAAATGCTGAAAGAATTGCACTTTTTTAGTCTGGCAAAGAGGAGTAATCTAACAGTAACATATACAACCACTTGAAGGAGAACCAAAGATACCAGAACCAAACTTTTCTTCAGTAGTTTCAGATCGTAAAGTAAGAGGCATGTTGTGCCTTGAAAGGAACATTATGAAAAGTTTTCCAACATTACAGAAAGCTTCTTTGCTAGGAGGATAAAACAGCTCTGGAATACAAATCGTAGAACTAGTGAATTGATGTTGTTGGAAGTGAGCTGCAAAAAGGATTTCACCCAATTTTTCCAGTATCTTAGCAAAAACAGCAGACATCTTCAGGACCAGAGCAGATAACAATAACTATACAGGTCAGAAAAAGAATGTGATCCGTGCAAAAGAATAACTGGAGATATACTTACATATGTATGTACACATATACACATACATACACATATGAAGTAATATTCCTCCAGCTAACTGCTAGATACTGGGCTCAAACAATTTCTAAAACATTTTCCCCTGAACAGAATCATCCAGACCTGCAAAGCTCTCCGATTTACAGACTGGAACTAATCTGCTGAGAGCTAAGAAAGTAGAAGGAAGAGACTGACTGACTTGATAGAAAAGCTGCAAAGATGAATACGGGGAGTGAAGAGAGAAGGGAAGTAACACCTAGATGGCATCAAAGGTTTCTTTGGGGCAAACAACAAACAGTTGAAGCCAGATTTCTCACAGAAAAACAGAAAAAGTAGGTCAAGGAATCTGCAGGCTGTTGTGACACGAGTCACAAATCTTGAACAATTCTGCAGGAGAAAAGCAGACATTAGCAGATAAAATAAAAATGTTTCTTCATGCTCTGAACTACAAACTGATGTCAAAGGTGTATGATGGAAAGAACATATTAGCCCATTTTGTGCTAGCCCTGAAACATTAAACAAAACCTATGAAGCGTTATTGTAAAAACATGCAAAACTACAAAACCTATACTGTACAAAACTCAAATGAAGAAGTGTAGTTACATGAAATGTCCTTTAAAATGCCTTAAAAAACAACCCGGCATACCTAAGGCAGCTCTAAACAGTAGGCTGTGTTCATCTAAAATAAGTAAGTATAAGGCCTTGTACTGAGGGATGGCTGTCTTCTAGCAATCTGAAGCTTTCAGTCTGTTTTTGCTCCTGTCCCCTCCTCTGAGCAGTAAAACAGCTAGAGTTTTACTGGTGACAACAAAAGCACCACTGACATATGCAGATGCAGTACAGGCTGCAAGTTATTCACAGCTAGAACTGTAATGATTAAAAAAACTAAGGAAACGCAGAATGAAAACTGGAAGCAGTTCTCATTTCTGTACGGAGACCATGAAAATTCCCACATTTATGGTGGAAGAGGTCCTACATGTGATGCCTATCAGTTTGTTAAATCATACCCACATGGTAGCTTCCATTTGACAGTATCTTTTCAGAAGAGACAAAGCATCACAAAACCTTTCTGTTTAACCTGATGCTAAAGCTAATAAAACAGACAATAAACTAGTTGCTTAAAGAAACAAGTGCACACAAGAGATACTATTGCTTTAATTTACAAAATGCAATATGGGTTATTTTCCAGAATAGAAAATCAGATTTCTGAAAAACAGGAAGGCTTTTAGATTTAATCCTAAAGGAAGAAGCAGTCATTACCTTGAATGCAATTTTGAGATCTACTGGATGGATGAAGTCACTTTTAAATGTATCATTCTCTTTGAACACTGCATTAAAAGTGTTCTGGGTCCAGAAGAAAATCTTGGCTTTTAAAACTGAAATCCCACTAAGGAATACACAGAAGGTAGAGAGACAAATAACAGGTGGACGCAGCAAATGCATGTTAGATATATGATCTGAGATTAGCCTGCAGTCTTAGCAAAAATCCGTCGAGTAAAGATAGTATTTCTATATGACAGAATGCAAAATGCTGGAGCTGAAGTGCAAAGTCTTCATGGTAGAGAAGGTTTCTAGAGAGAAAATTATGCCAGGTCTCATCTGAGAAGAAAATTTTAGAGAAGCAGCAGACTTATGTCAAGAGTATGTCATAAATGAGCTTTCCCAGCTGCCTGCAAGCAAATCAAGCAAACATTCTACCACAGGAGACCGAAACCGAAGGGCAACAACTTATATTTGGGAGTGAATAGCATAATAATAATAAAAAAAAAATAAAAATAAAAAAAAAAAAAAGCTGACAGTCTCCAAATTCTGTAATTTGTTTGTTTATTTCTGTATCAGTCATGTTGGACACAGTTTTGGGAAATGAATGCCAAAACAAAGATATAAAACCATGATTACAGCCTGTCTTAAAATCTCTCACTTACTTCCCCCCCATAACCTGTTTATGAACCCAACTGCACACGTAAACATTACCATTCAAAGTCCAAACTGGAAGCAAATTTGGTCAAGCATTTAAATGAAAATTCGCAATATTATACAGCAGAGTATCAAGATCACAAAAGAATGTAGTTATACCACTACTAACTGCATGCTTATTTTTTTCTAATGGCCTTCATGCATCACGTGGAGCAGATCAGCGTCTCTTCAATGTAAGTAGAAAGTACCAAATACAACGAACAGGAGGTGAGTTCAGCGCAAGAGGTGGCACCTCCTTATTCAGCGGGTGTCTGACCCACAGGGCTGCTCGACACTGGATGCCATGAACACTAGTGACATTGGTGCAAAGCAAGAACTAATTAATGGAGAGGAAATCTACTGGGAAACGTGATGTCTTTAGTACATCTGTTCCAGAAAGTTCCTAGGTTGGTGACTGGAGGTGGATGAGGTAAAACACATGTGTTCTCCTTCATAAACATCTGCTTAGGGCACTGTCAAAAGCAAGATTCTTGACAGACATCTAGTTTTGATTGCTTTTATACATAATTTGCAGTAATTCCATGATGGAAAACACTAAGTGTTAGTGCTATGACTTAGCAACTTTTAAAAGTATGTATTTCCTTCACTGGCACCGTAAGCGAGCACCTCAAAAAAGCAACACTGTGACAATGAGGAACTGCAATAATCTTAATAATTGAAGGCCTTATAAACCTCTGAGCCACACACGGCACAAATGCACATCTGACCCCTACAAGAGGTCCATGAACGGCCTCCGAGTCCTTAACTTCACATCATGAAGTCCCCGAGGACCAGAACCGTGCCGCACCTTAGGAAAGAGGCTGAAGCGGCTGCACCCTTCCGTGACGTAGCTTCCACCTTGCACTGAAGACACCAAAGAAGCTGTTTCATTATTGCCACAGCAACATCAGCAGGACGAAAGCCCTCCGGAGCTGCCATGCCCCAGCACTGCTTCATCATCACCGTCATCCTCTTCGTTTCCTTCCACGTCCCCGTGTCACCCCTCTCCCCGCTTCCCGGACCCGCCGCGGACACTTCTCCCCCCCACCCACCTTCGCGCCTACGTGACCGACAGCGACGCTGCTGTGGGACCGATGCGAGGGACACCGGCCCCCGCAGGCGGGAACCCTTCCTGCCCCGCCGCGGGCGCTCCGCGCTGCGCAGCGGCTCCCCACGA
>VZSV01000056.1:4234795-4251223 GCA_013398735.1 Nothocercus julius | reverse complement strand
ACGTGCCCCCCGAGCCGCCCGGGATGGCGGGCGGGGTCCCCCGCTGTGGAGATCCGCCCCGGGGGTGCCCCGCGCTTCCCGGCTGGGAGGGGAATGGGGTTTGGAAAGGGCTAAGCTGGCGTGGGGGAAAGGGAGGAGGAAGGGGAAGCCAAAGGGGGAAAATCGGGATGTACGTGGGGAACAGGGAGCGTAAAATCACCGCAGAGCGTCTCCCCCAAAGTAAACGATTTTGTGGGTAAGCTTGCAAAGGACATAAGTGACAATAAATCCCTTGTGGAACACATCAATGTCGGCCAGGGGCGCCGCGTCTAGGAAATGGCGAGGCGTGACCAGTGCTATGGTGAATAAGGGCATAAATTGGAGAAAAAAAAAAAAAAAAAAGAGTTTTTTACACCCGTGTTTGTCAAGGACGAACTCTGGGTGGTCGGTGTTCATGCCACAATGTCCCTGTTCCTGAGAAAAAGAGTTGGAAGAGCTATCACAAATCAGAAGTTGTACTAGAAAATAACAGCAATATCTGATGGCATTTATCCAAGAGTTGTAGAGGAATTCAGACAGAAAGTGAGCAAACTGCTAGCAATGCTGTATAACCACTTGCTTAAGACAGGTTTGGTGCTGGAAGACTGAGAAATTGGACAGAAATTTAAATGGTTCCATGAGGAATCTGCAGAACTGAAAATGAGTAGGTTTGATGCATGTGTTGAACAAGTAGGTGGAAAGGAGAATGAAGACTGGAATGAGTGGAACATGTATAAAGATGATGCATTGAAGAAAAGCCAGCACCTTTATGATGGGACGTCATGTCTGTAAAATCTTCTGGAGGACCTAGGTGACCACATGGAGAAGGAAAGCTTGGCTGATGCCAAAAGGCTTTTGCCATTTAAGAGTTCATCAGAGGCTCTTGAAAGACTAAACTGCTGTGGGATAAGAGTTAAGATCTTCAGATGAATAAACAGCTGGTGAAAAGACAGGAATAGAAGGTTGAAATAAACAACTTTTTTTTTTTTTTTCGGTGACATGGTCGAAGCTATTGGGTTGTACAGGAGTTTGTGCGAAGGTCAGTGCTGCTCAACATACTCAGAAATGCTCTGGAAAGGGAGATGGATAGCGGCACAGGAAAAAACTTTGATACTGAATTATTCAGGCTAGTAAAAAATGTGCAGTGCTAAAGGACCTCAGAATTCACATGGTACAGCTGTAGGAGGACTAATTAATGTTGATACTTGAGATAAGAGAGCCCAAATGTTTAGACAGAATAATAGGCCCTTGGCCCATTATTGCAGCTCTTGAAAGAGACCTTGGAATTATAATAGATGTTCTAGGAAATCTCTGCTTCGTGCTCAGTAACCGTCAGAAAAAAGCAAGTACCAAGTACCGATGTAATAACAATTTGGAAACAAAGACCATCATTCAAGTCACAACAAATAGGTTTAAATCCCAAGGGTGCTGCCAGGTTCCCTGCCATGAGAAGATGAGGGCTAAGCTTCTGCTCCGCAGTTTATAATCTGATTGCTAGTTGTGATTAGGATAGATGCTGGAAAGTGGAAGGAAACGGTTAGGGTGGTTGCAGGCAGTATGATATACCAATAATCTCTTTATCCAAGACTCTGTTGTAAATTATTTGGCTGTTTTTTTTTTTTTTTTTTTTTATGTGTGCTCTTTAAGAAGCAAGTGCTCATTAGCTCATTAATCTTTAATTTCTTAACCGAGACCATAAAATGGCTGATTAGCCTGAACTTTCATAGCAGCTTCCCCTAGGAAGGGACTGCATTAGAGACTCTTTCAGTTCATGAAGGCTCAAAGCATCCTAGCATGCATTTCATTCAAACAGGACCCTGTATTCTATTTGCGTTCCACATTGGCATAATTATCCTTATTATTAATAATAAGAGTAATTCAGTATACGGTAGTTAGTTATTGGTTTGTTTTTCTTTTCGATATTTTAATATACTATTTTGATTGATGTTCTTTCTGAAATACCAGTTATTTACAATACATTGACCTTGTGATTACAGAGCTGCAGTTGATCTGGTGTTTTAATAGCCAGTAAGCAAGCAACAAAAATAAAACCTAATCAAAACAGTCTCTAAAGAATCAATAATCCAAGGGTATGATATAAGAAGTAAATAAAGCTGGTGAAGTGGGTGTTTTGAGGGCAACATATGTTTTGCATAATAACTCATCATCTCATCTCATCTCATCACTTGCCTAGCCTCTGCATAGTCACCTATGCTATTAGTCATTCCCCCTTCCTCATAAGTGATTCCCAGATATGTATTTTCATTACTTATACCCTCATGTAAAGAAACAAACAACAACAACAACAACAAATCTGATTTTCAATTTCTGCACATATTTCTTAAGCCAAACTCCACTCACTGTCTTCAAATGCTCGCATTCAGGGCTCACCTAAGCACCATGCCTGGGAGTTGTTGTCCACCACACACAGGGCCTGAATTTGGTGTACAGTTGTTGACAGTGAACAGGCATTGTGATTCGATCTGTAGAATGCATTCTCAGGAGAAGATCACAAATGACTCCTTATTTCCTTTTGTATAAACCTGTAAATAGGAAAAAAAAAAATTCTTGCTTTAATATTCATGAAGTTATGTAAATGCCTTTACAGCCTTTTTTTCCTTCTGCTCTCTGGTGCCAGGACTGCAGTGGGAACAGGTTTCTGGTGTGTGTGGCTCCTCTTTGATGCACACAGAGGAATGAATGCAATAAATTGAGAGTGGTAGAATACTCTAAGAGCATTCTATAGGCCAGATAAAGAATTCAGGGATTCTTTTACAGTTAAAGCATCAGCTGTCATGTTGCTTTAGCATAGTGCTTTTGGAGACAATTTACATATTGGGTTGTGAGGATAATTATATAATTACTGAAGTTAGAGTTAAAATAAGCATAATAGGATCTGCTTCAAGACTCTGTTATGAATCTCTTTGAAGCAGCCCATGTGCGTGTATGTGTGTGTGTGCATGCTAACATTTTAAACTACCTGCTCAATTAAGGTTAAAAAAGCTTCTCTACATCTTTTTGTCTAACTCCCTTGCCTCGTTTTATTTATATACAATACTGTTATCTTTATAAAGGAGATTGTATTTCCTATTGTTCTATGAAAATGCCCACTAGCTAAATAAACTAATGAGATTGCACAAGAGAGGAAAACAATAGATTGCAACATTTTGATTTCTCATATGGGCAGAATTAATTACCTGGAATCTCTGTATAACAAAGATGTTATGATTTTAAAAGTATGTATCTATCATATAAATATTTATTCTTTCATGGAAATTAATTTCATTGTAACAGTTAAGCTATTGCACTAAATCAAATTGTTATAGACTTAAAGAAGTCTAACAAATTCCTAGTAGCAGATTTTCTTTTTTCTTTCTTTAATTTCAGAGCAGGTAGAAATGTGTGGAAAAGTATTTGGAAATGATGAGTTAGAAAACCAAGTCCTAGAGACAGTGAAATGTTTCAAAAAATGGTTGCTTTGTGAGTTTCCAAAAGAGTTGAGACAGACATTGTTAGTGTATAAAATTCTACCACGGCTTTACAGATAGTTAAAGTAAGGAGAGAAACCCTAAAGAGGAAAGACTTATTATTCCATAGCATTGCAGAGGAAAATGGAGCTGGGTAAGCATTTGGTGGCTACGTTCATGTCAATAAAATAGCAGCAGTAATATTTTAGTGTGTATGCTAAAGAATTAAGTGCAAGCATTTTGAAATGGAAGGTTATATATTTATACATATGGCATAGAGAGTATTGTTTTCATGGCTGGTTCTTTTCTAAGTAGGTAAAGCCAAAATGCAGCAAATGTGCAAAGCTCTGAGCTTGTGAACAGTCTTGCATTAAACAATGGTCCCGAAGCTGCCAAGCAGGCAGAGACTTTGCTTATCCAAACAGCCCCATTGAAACTAAAGAGCCTATGGAAGGTTGCAAGCATAAACATTTTGCTGGATCGAGGCTGAATTGAACAATTATATTTAAAGACCTTTAACTCTGGGAGAGAAAAAAATCATCATGAAAGTTTGGCTATTGCTTTATAAGGCCTAGTATTCTTAAGCATTTTGCATGACTTCCTTGGTTATGGTTTTATAGCTATACAAAATCAGACCACTGGGTGAACTTGAGCGCTTGACCATTGATTGTCCCGACTCATTAGCTGTTAGCCTGTTCTTTGGCATGTTTTTGGCCTGTGTCTGGAAGCACTTGCTTGAACAATCCTGGCCACAGTTCAGTGCATAGTGTGCACTAAAAATCATCCACAACAGGAAGTATGGACAAGACTGCGCCAAACTTGACATCTTCCACTTCACAGTTTTCCAAAAGTGTCCTAACAGGCTTTGTGCTCTTAATCACCATCACATGTTCTCATGCAGCCTAGACCCTCAGTTTCATGAAATGAAAACATTACGCAGGAGAGCTGCGTCACAACCTTCCTATTTTTCAGGCACTTTGAAACGACTCCTCTCCCCCCAAAATACAAAAATACAGTAATTATGTTTTAAGGCCACAGAGGTACAATGTGCATTGAAGAGCAGACCAGAGCCAACTACTATGAAGTGTAGGTAGAGCCCTGTGTGTCATTTGGCCTCTTGTCTGCTTAATGGTCCCTGGTGCTATTTCATTTACTGGTAGAGGCATAACCACTGTGACTAGACCCAAGTAAGGACCTTTTATAGGCCCAGATACCAAGAAAGTCTTCAGAAATATCGGTGTTGAAACAAACAAGCCTGGAGTATTATTCCTGGCAACAAACCATGGGCACAATGGCATTCAGAAAGGGTTTGGAGGTTAATTGGTAGTATCTCAAAGCACCAAATAAATCTATAGGAGATAGGTTGTTCTGGCCAGGGCCATGGGGCCATCTGCTGCATACTTGTTTAGTAATGTAAATAACACAATAATTGCTATGACCTATATAGTTAGCTCTATTTTCATAGTTCAGTTTAAAATTCTTAATCCAAAGAAAGCACAATTAATATCCAATGAAAATATAAAATACCCTTTACATGTCAACGGTTACATGATAGCAAGCCCTGTTTATGAACAGATGTTAGTGGCTTTGTTAATCTTGCCCCATAGATGAGTGGAAATTAGGTTTCAAGCAGCAGAGACAGGGGGAAAAAAAAGTGCACATATGTGGATAGCAACATACAGAATTAGTTGGAACTGGGTAAATACATGAAAAAAAAGTTGCTAGTAAATCTTTCTGAAGGGACATTTGGTTCTTAAAAGTACCCACTGGTATAAAATGTATTTGTAGTTAGCTGTTAATGCAGCTGTGTGTACTGGAACAACTCACACATCAACTGCCTCATATTTAATAGCTGCAAACTGTAATATGAAATAAAACATTGAATTTTGTGAAAATACATTCTGGTTATAAATACATTTGAGAACGAGTGAAATAATTAATTTTTTTCCTTGCTTTGCCTTGCTGCTTTCTAAAACTGACCATGAGAACCATGAAACATAAATTGTATGAGAGTTTGACCAAGAGTCTTCATCAGAGTTTTTCTAATGTTTCAGATTATTTTTCTAATGTTTCAGTTATTGAATGTATTCTGCGCAGAAAGTCAGCTGTAGTCCTATGCATTTTGTGCTTGTTGTAGTTAGTACAGTAATTATATCAACTGCTGTGCTGTGTTTAAATTAATAATTATAAACAAATCAAATATGAAGAAGACAGCAAAGATATATAACTTTTATCTAAAAGACAAAGTTTGCACTAGGTTTCTTGCCTATCCTGCTTTTGTATGGGCATGACATATTGCAATGGTTGGCCTCTGTACTCTAAAATTTTATTTCACTGGTGGAATACTGTGGCCGCTGCAGCTTAATTCTGTGTTGCCTTATAATTTTCACGGCTAAAGAACATCACTAGGAAAGGTGCTACATGAAAGAAATTAAATCCTCTTTCTCCCTTCCAGGCCACCATTATTTTTTATTTTGCCTTTATAGGGCAGCCTCGATGATATTGATTTTCTGTTTTGGTGTTTGAAGTTCTTGTATCTTTAGGAAAGATACATAGTTCCAAAGCAAATAAGTTTAGACAAACACAGGAAAAGTAGGTCTATCTGTTTCTGTCTGTTACACCGAAGTTGAATATAGTGTATGGACAAGTGTATATTGATAGATACCATTTTCCTCTTAAAATTAAGCATGGGACAGACAAAGTGAAGTATGTGATTTTATGTTTTTTAAAATGCACTTACTGAGTCACGGATTTACAGAATGGCTGAGGTGGGAAGGGCTTTTGGAGATAGTCTACTGCAGCCCTGCCTGCTCAAAGCAGGTAGAGCAGGTTGCTCAGGACCCCATCCAGACAGCTTTTGAATATCTTCAAGGATGGAGATTCCCCAACTTCTCTGGACAGCCTGCTCCAGGCTTTGAACACACAGGTTTTTTTTCTTGTGTTTAATTGGAATTTGCTATATGTCAGTTTTGCTCGTTTCCTCTCATCCTTTCACTGGATGCCACTGAAAAGAGTCTGGTTCCACCTTCTGCACACCCTCCCATCAGATATTTAGGCACACTGATAAGACGCCTGGAGCCTCCTCTACCCCAGCTCTCAATCTTTCCTCGTAGGAGAAATGCTCCAGACTCTTACTCATCTTCATGGCTGTTTGCTGGACTTGCTCCAGTATATCCATGTCTCTCTTGTACTGGGGAGCCCAGAACTGGACACAGCACTTCAGATGTGGCTCACCAGTAATGATTACAGGGAGGAATCACCTCTGTCAATGTGCTGGCAAGGCTCTTCATAACGTAGTCTAGGATACTGTTGGCCTTCATTGCTACGAGGGCACATTGCTGGCTCATGTTCAACTTGATGTCCACCAGGACCCGCCAGGTCCCTTTCTCCAAAGCCGCTCTCTTAGCTAGTCAGTCCCCAGGTTGTGCAGGTTCTTGAAGTTATTCTTCCTCAGGCCAGGACTTTGCACATCCCTTTGTTGAACTTCATGAGGTCCTTCTCTGCCCTTTCTCCACTTTGTCAATGTCCCTCTGCGTTGTCTACAGGGATGTTTTGGGAGACAGTGTCAAAAGCCTTGCTAAAGTCAAAATAAGCAACTTTCACTGCTCTCCTTCAGTGAGACAGTCATCTCATTGTGGAAGGCTATCAAGCTGGTGACACATGATTTCCCCTTTGTAAATCCATGCTGACTCCTCCTGATCACCCTCTTGTCCTTCAGGTGTCTGGAAGTGATTTCTAGGACAAGTTGCTCCATCTTTTCCACCTTACTATTTGCAACATTACACCTTATTCTTCTTGACAAACTTTAAAATAAGGCAGGCTTTCCATCTGGTTTACTGATGTGGCGGCTGTTTGCAGGGGTTGATTGTTTTTTGCTCTACAACATATCTATTTAGAAAGGGGAAGACATAACTATTACCTAAATGCTAGTCTATGGCTTGCAGTCTTCCAACTGTAAGGTCTTGCTAAATTACAATGTATATTGAGATAATAAAAATAGGAAAATTCTGTTTCAGCAGTACTTTTTTATGTTTTATGTTTTTATGTTTTATGTACTTTCTATTATAGTCTTTGGGAACCTTGGAGGAAGGGTCTGGTTGGTGTAGCTGTAACAAGTAACTGTGTACAAGACACAATGATTTGTTGAAATAGTGTAGAAGTAGGGCTAGGCTCTTACCACAGCTATTCAGCTGTCAGCTTTTTTTGCTGTTGTAGCACTTACACTGCTCATGATATTTGCCAAGTCATCAGAAAGTACCTTCAGCTGCCTCATCTTGGGCATCTAGCACTGCTTGAGATTCTCTTGGGTCTCTAGATAACTGCAGGGATCTGGCAAAGATGAGATAGGACTTATTGAGGAGGGAGCACTCCTTTCTGGGCTGGCAGATGGTGTCTGGACGTTTCAGGGATACTAGGACGTCTCAGTTAGCACTTTCACATATGTTTGTGCAACTAAATCATATCCTGGCCATCAGCCATCATTAAGTAAATTCCAATGAGCAGCAACACATTATGAATTGAAATAAGAGCCTCTAGAACAAACATTTTTTTTCAGAATTGGACTGTAAGTTCAGCAAGTTATTATGGGGGAAAGAGGGCAGAAGATGGGTATATACGGACCTCCTCATGCTCGCTGACACTCAAACATGCAGAATATGATTGCATATGTGTTGCGTTTTTTTTGAAAGATTATGAAAGGGCCTTTAATAAAATTATGTAAGACATGGAACAGAAATAAAAAAAAAGACTGCATTTTTAATTAAGGAAATATTTAATTCCATTTATGAACTGGGAAGGACACACACTAGACTGACTTCTGATAGGAAGAGGCATTTTCTTCCATTTGATGTATTTCTTAAGTTCTTTATAGTCTATGCAACAAGAGTGACATTCTTGCACCTAATTTGGAAGTGTTAAGCAGCCTCAACTTAAATGCTGCCCCTGTTTAGGCTGAAGTGGAACAGGAGGTATTGTACTAACATAAGTGTCAAACTTGCTACTGATTCATGGGCAGGAGCTCTGTAATCTTCTGGGAAGATGTTTTGACAGTCTGTTCCATTGCTGAAAGATGAATTTCATGTGCTGAAAGGAACTTCACAGATTCACAGAATGGTTAAGGTTGGAAGGGACATCTACAGATCATCTAGTCCAACCCCCCTGAACAAGCAGGGACACCTACAGCACATGGCACAGGGCCACAGCCAGGTGGGTTTTGAAGATCTCCAGAGATTCCACAGCCTCTCTGGGCAGCCTGTTCCAGGGCTCTGTCACCCTCACAGCAAAGAAGTTCTTCCTCACATGCAAATGGAACTTCCTGTGTTTCAACTTGCACCCATTACCCCTTGTCCTGTCACTGGCCACCACCAAGAAGAGTTTGGCCTCATCTTCCCTACATTCTCCCCTCATGTGCTTCTACATATTGATCAGATCTCCTCTCAGTCTTCTCTTCTCCAGGCTAAACAGGCCCAGCTCGCCTACCCTTTCCTCATAAGGTAGATGCTCCAGTCCCTTAATCATCTTGGTCGCTCTCTGCTGGACCCTCTCTAGAAGCTCTATGTCCCTCTTGTGCTGGGGAGCCCAGAACTGCACCCAGTACTCCAGGTGCAGTGTCACCAGAGCTGAGTAGAGGGGCAGGATCCCCTCCCTTGACCTGCTGGCCACACTCCTCCTGATGCAGGCCAGGATCGCATTGGCTTTCTTGGCCACGAGGGCACATTGCTGACTCATGGTTAACTTGTTGTCTACCAGGACTCCCAAATCTGTCTCCTCAGAGCTGCTTTCCAGCAGGTCAACCCCTAATCTGTGCTGGTGTCTGGGGTTATTCCTCCCCAGGGGCAGGACCCTGCACTTAGAATTATAGAATCCTTAAGGTTGGAAGGGACCTTTAGAGATCATCTAGTCCAACCCCCCTGCACACGCAGGGTCACCTACAGCATGTGGCACAGGACTGCGTCCAAGTGGGTTTTGAAGATCTCCAGAGAAGGAGACTCCACAACCTCCCTGGGCGGCCTCTTCCAGTGCTCTGTCACCCTCACTGTCAAGAATTTTTTCCTTAAGTTCCTCTGGAACTTGTCCTTGTTGAACCTCAAGAAGTTCCTCTCTGCCCAACTCTCCAACCTGTCTAGGTCCCTCTGAATGGCAGCGCAGCCCCCTGGAGTGTCGGCCACTCCATCCAGTTTGGTCTCATCTGCAAACTTGCTGAGGGGGCACTCTGTGCCCTCCCTTAGATTGCAGAGGAATTGCTTGCCTTATTGCCTGGACTTGTTCTTCAGAAGACAGATGGGAGATGGCTAGGGTAGAGCAAGGCTTTTTCCATGAAACTTGGCCTTGCTGAGACTTCCAAGAAAAGAATGGAAATTGGTCATTTCTTTCTTCAGACCCAGAAGTCGCAGCTGGAGATGCGACAACCTTCCTTGGGAGTTTTCACCCTTCTCCCGCTCCCTTTTATTTTGATTATATCACATGTGTAACCTAAATAGAACATGGGTGTTCAAGAATTTGGTATCAGCTTTTTCTAGGTCAGATTTCTCAAATCCTCACAAGCACGGCACTGTCATTTGTCAAAAAAAATAGCATAAGATAAAGTGAAATTCCAGTATTGATCTGGAAAAAGTCCAAGTGAGTTCAACATGTAAATAACCAGCACATGCACATCTTCTGCCCTTTACTAAAGGTGTTTCCTATGTTACAACCATTTTTTTTTTATTATTTGAATATCTCATGGCATTCTTTTAATCACTAAATTCCCTGCGCCCCTTAACTTCTTCTTTGTGTCAAATATATTAGAAAAAAAAAAAGGATATTATGCCAAAACATACTCATTTTCAATATATGAGATTTTTTTCCACAGTGCTTCGTAGACTTGGGTATCTCTTGTGTTTATTTAAAATCTTGCATTGATGAAAAATGGCAAGGAAAACTAGAACTGGCAATAATTAACACTTTTTTGGTTAGGTGATATTCAAATTCAGCACAAAACTTTAGGAATATTTAATCTGTCCATTTTTTTTGTGTGTGTTTTTTCCCTGAAATTGAGGTAATGAGCAGACAACCAGATCTTTCACAATCTCAAATGAGTAAATCTAGGACAGGTTTATTTTAGGTACATAACCCCCTCACTGATGAATCTTTAATATGTTTATCTTCACAACATCCCTGCAAAGACAAAAATTGCTGCTGTCTGTACATAGAAAGAAAACAGAGGCACAGTAATTATATTAGCTTTTGAAAGAACCTGAAAGATCTAGCCAGACTAGAAATGCCCAGACTTATATATACAGATAGAATTTGCAAGAGTTTTCAAGCCTATGCTTGGGTTATTTGTGGAAATCAAAAATCTTATATTTCCAGGACAAGAACAAAGTCTCTGAATATCCTTTCTTGTGAGTTATTAACTCTTCCACCTGAAAGAGAAACACTATAATGCCATGTAACACTTCCTTTATACTAGCAGTGATTTATGCTGTTAACCTATGTACCACCAGCTATTGGGCATGGCTTCTATATGGCCTAGGTGGAGGTTGCATATACTGAGTATTAGGAAATTTCAGCTTAGTGCAGAAGCCTCTGACTGCATATATTAAAATACTTCAAGTGCTAAGATCAGAAATTAGCAAAGAGGCATTATATGATGTTGAGAGGTGTCTGCTGTTTCTAAGGCTTCTTCACTTCCTTAGAGAAGAACCTAAGAAAGATATAATGGTCCATATGCATTTTGAAAGTATAGTCTGTATTATTTGTGCAATAGTATTGATATGAAGTGGCTGACACCTGCGTTAATTTATCCTATGTCATGCCCTTCCTGCGTTGATGTAAAATTATTCAGAGCACAGAAGAAATTATTTTTCTCCTGCTTGGACTTTCCTGACTAGCTGCACTCTGATTGTTGTGGGCCTCTTAGAGCCTAAACAGACAGCGTATACTCAGCACATGAGTTTTTAAATAATTGCTAATGTTCCTAGAGCACTTTGAAGAAAAAAAAAAAACATAGTACATGTGCTAATTATTATTAAGAAACTTGCTTTGAACATCATGTTCTGATATGAAAAATGGTTAGTGAGTTCTGTCCAAATCATAGCATTATAAATGTATTTCATTAAGAGATCATTAAGACATTAAAAGACATCGTTATTAATCTATGCATGATCTAAGCTTGGCAAACCGCTGTAATCCAGACTCATTATATTAGCATGAGAGCCTTTCCAGCCAAAAAAGTGCTGAGATTTTGCATGGTAGCATTTCAATTTATCAACAATATTACAGATGAAATAAAAACTCAGATTTTTGGAAAATCTCCCTTTCTAGTCCCATTACTTTTTCCTGGGTTTGATATAGTGCAGTTGTTGTTTCTGGCATTAATGCCTTTTAGGTTGTGTTGCACACATTACTTGAATTGAGTAGGTCTTATACATGAAGTGCAAAAGATTTTCAGCAGGCTCTATCCAGGGGTTGCTTGGATGTGCATCAGTTGATTTTGTGGGAGAAAAAAATGCTTTTTGGTAAATATCCGTTATACATGTTCTTTGATAATGTGTTCTGGAGAAACTGATAATTTTTCAAAATTACTAATTGTAATGTGTAATACAATAAATAGGCTGCTGAAAATCATGGCAATTATCTATAAAGTATATTTGATTAAAAAAAAAAAAAAAAAAGATTAAATACTGAACTTCCAAAATTAAATCCTCGAAGAAGTCCCAAAAACACCAGTAGACTCCCTTCCTCCCTTCTCAGTTCTCATGCTAGGTTTATATTTCATTTATAAGCACAGTTTCTTATTAGTTACAGTTATAGCTTTTTTTCTCTGAAAGCCAAAAGTTTGGTCAAATACAGACAAGTGAAGAAGGATCCCTTTTTTTTTTTTTTTTCTCATTTGGGTTAATTATTCTCAAGCACAGTTAATAAAAGGAATTATTTTCCTATTTGCCATTTTACAAAACACATTTTGGGGCTTCTAAATATGACCATTCATCTTCTGGATGATTTGATGTACAGAAACAAAGAGTTAACAAATTTTAAAAATATATATTCAATTCATATAAGCGAAAATGTGCTATTTTTAGTTATAATGACTGAGATGCAAAAAAAATTCTTGCATGTAACTATACTGTATAGTAAGGATATAGTGTAGTCATCATGTCAGTATTCTTCCTATAAATTCCAAAGTAAAATCGTGTATGCCAATGCCTTTACATTTGTAAAGCTTATTTTTTTCAGAACTAATTCTTGCGCTTGCAAATTCTCACTTACAAGGCCATTTGACATCATAATTTAATGCGCCTCGGGACCAAATGCATAGATATGGATCTCCTTGGACTTTTTGAAAGCTCCTAGGTATCTATTTCCAAGCATACAGTAAAAATCTACTAATTTTTACACTGAAACAAGAGCACCTGACTGGCATCTGTGACAGAGGAGCAATGAGAGACCTTGGTGAACTGAGGAGGTGACTGGCGGGTGGAATAGCCTTGGCCATCCAAGTGGTGCTGATGCATGAGCAGCTGAGCCAGCCCCCCAAGCACAGAGGTGCCCACTGCAAGGGGAGACTAATCTGCAGTGGCTGTATGGGGCAGATCTCTACTCGCTATTGACATCTTGCTCGCTGGTAGACACCTACGCTGAGATGTCTGAGTCTAAATCCCATCGCTTGGGTTCCGTTCAGTTGTCTAAATAAGTACGTATTGCTATTTCAGGTGCTTTTGGGTATCTGAGACAACCACTAGATATCTAGAGGCTGTTGGTTGCGACAGAGAGTGTAGGGACTTACTCCTACATGTAAACACGTGCCTTACCCAAGCAGCATCTAGATACCAGGTAGTAGACCTTATTACTTCTAAATTGGTGCTTATATGCGGGCAACTGAATCCAGGCCCTAATTTTTATTAGTGTAAACACAAATGTTTTCATTATTCAAGCATTTCCAGTTTCCAGACAAAGGCACAGACTTCCCTCAAACCTGAGCATAGTAGAAAAAGTTGCTTCTAAATAATTAGTGAAAAATACTCCAGGTAGAGAAAAATATATGAGGTTCTCAGGAGAGCCATACCATTATGCCTACTAGTTGGACTGAGCACAATTAAATTGGAAGCTGTGAAATTTTGCTAGTAATCTAGTAAAAAAACAGATCTGTCTACTGCACTATAGTTGTACAATTATGTATATATATATATATCTCCTCCAGGGGCTCCAGTGGAATTGGCAAGTGGTTTTGAGTCCTGTTTTCAAAGGTGATGTAGTATTTTTAGGCTAAGGATTTTGTCTTTCATCATACAGTGCCACATTAGAGATTCCTGAGCTGTTTCCAACAGGCTGGCAAGTCTGTACAGCACAGCCTTGTTGTTGTGACTTTAGCCAGACATGTTTTGACAAATATTCTTGAGTAAAGAAAAGATAACAGCTAAAACAGATATTTTCTGTAAAATGTTATGCTATAAGAGCATTAGCAATACCTAGAAAAGAAAAAAAAATATAAATACTTGCATATATGATACAAATGTGATCAGAGTGATATTCTCTTATGATCAAATGTAAAGGTTTTCTACCAGTAACCAGAAGTTTTGTACACAAGAAGACCTATTCAGTGTAAAGTTGAACATGTAAGACCAATTAAGACTGAATTTTCTCTCACAAATTGACTGTTTGACCCAGTTATTCCAATCAAATCAGTCTAGTCAAGGGATACGCCAGCCATTCATAGCTCAGCGTTACAGAACCTGCTCTCAGGTTGAGTATCAGATGGTAGACTAATGTACTACAGATTACACTAATCTTGCTTGTTATCTCTTCCTCTCTGTCTGTTCGTTTCTACTTTATTTGTGGTTTTGATTCTATGTTTGTTTTCACTGTTCCATAACAGAGATTATCTTTGCAAGACACAGATTGTAATTATATATACACATATTTCCTGTATCATTTACTTATGGCTGATGTTTGAACTCTTAGTTTCTTTGGTGTAGTATATGCATTCGGCAGAGAACAATTTTTCAAAAATTTTAACTAATTTATAAGCTTATCACTCACCGTAGCGCCTGAGAGCACTTGCCCATGATATTAAATTGCTAGTTACATTCCGATACAGACTTCCTTAATCGGGGCTCAGATAGATTTTAGTAACTTAAGCCTCCCATACATCTGGTGGAGTACTGCACTTTTGGAGTAGTGTCTTTTATATAGAAGTTTCACATATTTTTAGCTTGGTTCTTAGATTGTAGGATCTGGAAAGTTATCTCAGATTCTAAGAGCTTGTCTTTCAGTTTAGGACAGAAGTAAGAGATAAAATGGTTCACCTTTTACCTCTCTTGGTGAAGCGAAAAGATTGTGCACCTGGGAATGAGAAAGTTGTAGTGCTGGAAGAAAAGGAAGCATGAGGAACCCTGGCTTTGCAGTGTGCTCCATATATCCTAGCTGAATACTTCAACACGTGCAATGGAGAGCCAGATTTCACAGGCTCACAGAATGGCTGAGGTGGGAAGGTCACCCCTGGAGAGTGTCAAGTCCAATTCTCTGTTCAAAGCAGGCCCAGCTACAACAGGTTGTTCAAGGCTTTGTGTCCAGTTGGTGTTTGTATTTTCCAAGGGTGGAGACTCCACAACTTGTTTGGGCAACCTGTTCCGTGTTTACCTCATGGTAAAAAACGTTTTTTCTTAAGTTTAAGTGGAATTTTCCATATGTCACTTCAGCCCACTACCTCTCATCCTATCACTGAGTGCCATTGAGAGGAGTCTAGTTCCATCTATTTTACTCCCTCCCATCATGTAACTTCACTGAGGTTTGAAAAGTTGTAGGCTACTGCACAGCATATTTTTAGATACTAAAGTTGTTAAAAATCTGTGTAGTTCTACTCACATACGAGTATTCATCTTGTCAAAAGGACACAGCCAAAAGCTTGAGAAAAGTCTTGATAAAAAATTGTGAAAAGTCTTGCCCTGTCCCAAAAGTCAGTACACAAAAGATAAAGAATCCTGTTGAGGATACCATGCTGCTGGTAGACTCTAATGTTTTAATCTCTGTGCTGTGATGCCATCTCATGTAACCAAGCAGAACTACTATAATAAGTTATTGAAGAGAGATAATATCTATCAGCTTTATAGGACTGAAGCCATAGTGTGTTTTGTATCAAAAAGCCAACACCTTCAACCCTTCTGGGAGACCAGAGGATCTCTGGATTTACCAAAGGATCCAGAAAAATATGGCTTGATATATCCTTCCTTGGCTAAATGGATTCTCCAAAGGAAAAATAAATTAAAAAAAAAGGGACTAGTGATTACAGGACAAATATATGGAAATTTCTAATAAAGTCTATTGACATAACACTGAGAAGTTTCCTGAGTTCAAACAAGAATAAAAAAAAAAAAAAATGTTGACCTACTTGGAACACTCTACAGTCACTTTGTGTTTAACAAACGTAAGAACCATCAGGAATATAGAGCATTAAGAATACAATAAGATGAGAAGATGATAAATTACAGGAACAACTAAAGAGACTGGAAAATGACACGATTGCCATCTTTAACTATATCAATAGAGTGATAACCAAAGAAAGAAAAGGACTAATTAGTCTAAAAATAGCATAAAGACAACTGGATTTAGATAGGCCACGGTAAGACTTAGGCTGGGCATTACAAAGAGGTTCCTTCCTTTTGCAAGAGTCAAGAATGTAGAGCATCCTTCAAGGTTGTAGGTAGTTAGGGTAAATAAGCTAACTCCTCCTATTACACAAGGCCAATGGGATCCTGGAGTGCATTAGGAAGAGCGTCTCCAGCAGGTCGAGGGAGGGGATCCTGCCCCTCTACTCAGCCCTGGGGAGGCCACACCTGGAGTACTGTGTCCAGTTCTGGGCTCCCCAGTACAAGGGGGATGTGGAGCTGCTGGAGAGAGTCCAGCGCAGGGCTACGAGGATGATCCAGGGCCTGGAACATCTGCCCTATGAGGAAAGGCTGAGAGA